>JAMZEH010000080.1:2125000-2725000 GCA_024699665.1 Ostrea denselamellosa
AAGCGCAAAAGTAAGGTCAAAATATACTGCAACTTATCAGCTACGATCAGCTGACTCCTACATCACCGATGCAAAAGTGTCAATAACACTTAATTCCATACAACTGTTAATAATAGATATTCACTACCAAGTTCAACAATTCTGCATAAAATAACACCTGTCAGGTCCCTGGTACGTTACAATATATTTTGAAAAAAGTTCGTTGATTAAGCATTTAATGTCATTTATTACGTTTTTATGACCATTAAAATTATATTAAATGTTTATTGTCTCTTAAATGGTATTTTGGCCCTTTCGGTCTCCCATATCTCCCCCCCCCCCCCCCGAAATCATTGCCAAATAAGTATACCCCGGCCCTTGGGGGGAATTTAGAGGGTTGACACATGCATACTATTAAGATACATTATTGCACCGTGCATTCGAGTATATCCGAAGTACTAATTGTAAGTGTACAGTGAATTAAAACTGTTGCATGTAACAGCAGAACTTTACATGTACAAACAATGCAAATTCGGTTACCAAATTCACGTGAAAATACTATGGTATAATATCATAATAAAAATATTGGTTTTTTACCTAGCTCTGATAGAACTGCAATATTGGTACTTTTCTTCCCTGATCCAATGATAAATTTATAAAATTTTATATGAAGATTTTCAATCTTCCGATCTTTAAATATTTCATATATAAGCATTTATCTCTACCTTGCATTGATGCTGATGGTACATACTTCTGACCCTCAAATAACTATTGGTTTGATCAGGATATGATCAGATATATGTAGTAGAGTTTCAATGGGTGGATCTGTTGATTTTATACCTTTTTGTACTTTAAATGATAACGTTAAAGATTTGTTATACAAATAAGACATTACCTCTTTGAGAGAACCACAATTGGAAAGTATTATACGAGGGCTGGTTAATATGTTGTGAGCCTCATATATGTAAGGGTTTGAAATTTGGCGGACATACTGCAATATTTTTCAGCATAATCCCCATCCGTATATCTACACTTTTGCCATGTTTAAGGTCCTCAATGCCACTTTTGTAGAAGTCCTTTTCTTGACCGTTCAGAAAGTCCGCCACTGCATATATGATGTCATCATCTGACTGAAAGTGCGTACCGGAAATGACCATTTTTAGTTTTGGAAATAGATGAAAGTCTGATGGAGCGAGATCAGGCGAATAAGGCAGATGCTCAATCAATTTAAAGCACCAGTCGTTAATGGTAGCCATGACATTGACAGACTTGTGAACAGAGGCATTGTCCTGTTGGAACAACTTGCCTTCACTGAGTTTTCCGCGGCGCTTGAGTTTAATATTTTCCCGTAACTGCCTCAGAAATGATGCATAGTATGTGCCATTAATTGTTTGTTTCTTTTGTAGATAATCTGCTATCAGAATACCATCAGCATCCCAGAAAACCGAAGTCATGACCTTTCCAAGTGATGGAACAGTCTTTCTTTGTGGGAGTGAACCAGGGCGCTTGCATTGTTTATACTGTTGTTTGGCCTCTGGAGTGAAATGATGGACCCACGTTTCATCAGTAGTAACAAATCAGCAGGATCTACCTCTAAAAGGTTAAAATTAGCAGGCGACAAGTGTGCCTGGCGTGTTTTTGATCAACGGTCAGAAGTATTGGTACCCAACGGGGTTTCTCATTGCAAGATCCTCTGTCACAATGGAATGTACTCTTTCCTGTGAAATGCCAACTGTACTGGCTATATATCTCTCTGTAACTCGCTTGTCAGTCATAACAGTATCATGGACTTTATTGATCATTTCTGGGGGTGACAGGCCTTCCAGGACGGGGGCTATACTGGAGGCTCTGCCTGCCGCGGTTAAATTCTGCCACCTTTTTATTGTAACATATGAAGGGGCATCTTTCTCAAGTGTTGCTGCCATATCAGTATGGGTATCCTCAGATACTAAACCTCTCTTATATAAATATTGGATCACTGCTCTTTCACCTATTTTGTTCATTTTGCAAAAGTCATTTACCTTGTTTACTTTATAGTTCCACCTCGGCGATATAGACTGACCAAATGACACTAATCTTCGGGTACACGGCCTTAAATAGTCAGGGAATAGTAGGGCTGAAAAAGGACATCGATGCTAATCTCCTCCAATACAAATCTCGCAACATATCAATCAGCCCTGTTATATCCATACTATTAATGGTAAAACTTATGTTTTATTAAATATCAAATTTTATTTAAAAAATAGTTATTTTTGTTTCTTAACATTCATTTTTAAACATCATTCTTTGCAATATTTGTTCATCAGATCAAGTTTATGTTGCAAAGATTGCTAGTTATCAGATATTAATAGTAAGCTACTATTTGCTTATTGAAAAGTGAGACTGAGGTAACAGTATCATTATCACTTAAGTTTGAAAGATCATTTAAGAATATTTTGAATATATTTGGGCTTAAAACATCACCTTGTCTTACACCTAGTTCGGGTGAGAAAGGTTGTGTTTATTTATTATCGATTTTAATCGAGATATGGCTATTGTTATACCTCTGTAATTTTGGGGCAATCGAGGATTTTCCGAATTAAAAACAGGTGTTATAACCCTCTATCCATTTTCTATTTTTGGCGGGGGGGGGGGGGGATATATTCCAGAGGTAAAAACTTCGTTCAAAAATTTCAAAATACAACAGTTTATGTAAATTCCTGAGGTAAAAACGTTGTTCAACAATTTCAGAATACAAGGGTTCGTGTAAATTTGTGCTACTTTCAACATTTCGTTGGCAATATTATCCAAGCCCAAACTTTTACCACATTTTAAACTGGACAGAGATTTTTAAAAATTCAGTTTAGGAGATTTCAAAATCTAGTTTTACTTGTTTATTTTGAAGTTCCTTAATTTTACCCCGTGGGAATCCGGGATGTTAGAATAGATCCTCAGTACCCCTTGCTTGTCCTAAGAGGCGACTAAATGGACAGGTCCTTCGGATGAGACTGTAAAAACCGAGGCCCCGTGTCACAGTAGGTGTGGCATGTTAAAAATACCTCCCTGCTCAAAGGCCATAAGCGCCGAGCATAGGTCTAAATTTTGCAGCCTTCACCGGAAATGGTGACGTCTCCATGTGAGTGAAAGATGCTCAGGCGAGACGTCAAACAATATATAATCAATCAGTCCTTAATTTTATCTGGAATGATTTCTAGACTCCCTGAAGGCCTGTTAGGCAGTTTAAACTAGGTACTAAAGTACGTATGCCAAGTGTCTGATTGAATACATTTTTCATCCCTCCCCCAAATTCCCCTCTTTCACTTCTTTGATTGTAGGGATCTCCGCGGCCGAATGGTTAGAGCATTGCACTCAAAATCACAAGGCTTCTCGCCTCTAATCGGCGCGGATTCGATTCTCGCTCGCGCCGATATATGTGAGAAAGTTTGCCAATTTACTCTCGGAAGGTCGGTGGTCTCTTTTCGAGTACATTGTATCTGGGCTCTCTCCTCCACCAATAAAAAAGTGAACACCATCAGATAACTGAAAAATTGTTGAACATGGCGGAAAACAATTAGTCAATCTCAGGTTCCGGTATTATTTAGGTTTTCGTTTAGTTGATATCGATCTAACTTATCAAGAATATTTTGAATAAGCTGTTGCTTTTTATATTTTCTTAATTTAGCGTAATAATGCATAGCATTAAAAGAACCTCGTATGGTTTGCTTCCAAGGAAATCTTAATATTAATACAGCTTTTCCTGTAAGTTGTTTCTTTATTTTCCAAAGATCGAAGTTAAACCATTTTTTGTTAACTTGATTATCTTTATTCGTCATCTTATCTAGTGACGATAGTTCTACTTTATCAACGATATCGTGGACATCATTTGTAGCTTCGTTAATTTCCTTTTCGTTTATTTGTATAGTTTTATCTAAACAATTTTTAATTTCTTGTTGGATAATAGGGAGTGTGAAAAAGTTTTGAAAGTAGCTTACTAATGAACTGTTCCACTCGTATCAAATAAACATTTTTTGTAATTTATCAGTTTGCCTGAGTCCCTTATAAAAGATGACAGCATTACAATGGCAGTCAAAAATGATTTTTAAAAAAGGTACGTACTGTCTTCGAGTAATTGATTTAATACAATAAAGTAATCAGCAACTCTTAAACCCGCATAGTTATCGCAAGTAAACTTTTTGTCTGTGAGAATTGCCAGTTTTCAAAATCCCGGGAAAACAAACGCTGGTGGTACCGGTTTGGATATTACCGAGACTCAGTCTTTTCCGATGGCATCTAACAACTACGAGAAGGAGGACAATTCCGAAAAGCCAAAGGAAGTCTTTGTCTGTCAGAATTGCAGATTTTCTGTTCCATATGATTACTTCGGAAGAAGACCCCCGTTTTCAAAATCCTTTGTGTAAGTATACGGTTGTCAACTTCCTATGAAAATTCAATGTTCACGTTGAAATTACCAGGATCTTTCGGAGTTCACACTGTCTGGACCAAAATTTTGACTCACAACCTGGCGCGTCGACTCGTATATACATGTATATTGAAATGCTTTTGTATATTGGTATATAATTTTACATCATTCATACAACGTAGCTTTCTTTTGTGTTATCATACATTGCTATTATTTAAATAAAATTATGAAAATATTGTATTACATCATTGCTGGTGTTTTTGGTCACTAAGTTGTCTCAATTGTATTTCATGTCAAAAATAAAAAATAAAAAAAAATTAGGAGCCTTTCATTGCCTATAACTGACTAAACTAAAAACAAGAAATGAGTTTCTGTATGTTTATTAATCATGTTAATAGTATCAATATCATATGCAAAATAAGAACTATACTCATCAAAAGATAAATTATCAGTCTATAAGTTAATACACAAAAAAAATAACAAATGGAAAAGTCACTAAAGTCACATAACACACAAATACAACATCATAGTTTCACAACATTACTTTTTTACTTGGAATTCATTGAAGAATCCTCCTGTTTTCATCTTGGTCCACACTTGAAATGAAGAGTGACAAGGTGGCCCTTTAGGGAAAATCATCAGGCATTTGGAAAGAAACTTCAGAGGAAAGGAATCTGAAATGAATTTTAAATGGCTTAAGATGAGGTGCAGTCAAAAGATGACAGCCTTGCAATTTTGGTACATTTAGCTATGTTCAGAAGAACCTTTGATTTTGTGTTTCCTCATGGCAAATTTCCAAGGAGATTTGCCGACATTCTTCATTTATATACTATAAAATCAAAGTATGAATTTGAAATTGTTGATCTTTAAAAACTACTACCAATAGTTTAACTTTAACTACCCATCAAATTTCTGGATGAAATCTTTTTTTTTTTTTTGGTAATGTGATAAAGCGACAAATTGAATTTTATGTTTTTATAGACACTTCATTTACCAAAACCTGAACATATTGGATCAACACTGCGACAAGATATCCACATTGTACATAAGTAAACGGTGCAAGGCATTTTGGATACAAATAGCTGAATGTCAAGATGGCATTGTGATCTCTAAAATATGAAATGTCAGCATTGCATTTTCCAAATTTCTGTCACAATTTTTTCCATAAAATCACAAAGTGTGAAAATACAAAGATCAGCATGAGCCTTGAATTGATTTTTTCTTTTTGTGGTTTTAAAAATTTTTTTTAATGTGTTCTACTTTTCATGGTGAGGAAAGCTCTGCAGTATTGCGAATAGAAGTCTTGCAAATAGACACATTTGCAATACATTAATGCAGTTGATTTCAGGACAGTCGTGTAAATGTAAATTCCCCAAACAATAGGGCTTAAAAGATAAACCCCCTTCACAATATGATGCATATTACAATATTTGTGCCACAATTCAATAATTTCAACATGATACATTTTGTAGAAGGAAAAGTGATAACCATAAAGAAAAGATTTAATTCAGAAGATTCAGTCATGATTTTGAAAGAAAATGTTTACAAAATGTGGAACTATAGATGCCAATGGGTTCTGTAGTTTAAATTTTTGATTAATTAATTGTTTGCATCTGACTCATAGTTGACAACATTCTGATTGTTTTCTGATTTTGTCCCTCATGTTTGTAAAAATAGTTGATACAAGTTAAACCCAATGTATTTTACCTAACCTGATTGATAAATGAGTATTGAACTGAAAATTGAGTCTGTGAATCAAACCTGGGATTTAGCATCTATATCAATCAGTATCTAATATTTCAGTGAATTGTTTCAGTTCAACCAAGAGTGCATGAAGGCTACAAATACATGTATGTCACTGGCTATTAGAAAATTGTCTATGGAAAAGTTGTTTCCACTGGATGCAAACTGCCATCTTGAAGATAAGTTTAGTCAAAAGTGTCATGATATAAAATAATAAATTATCTTAGTCCTCTCACCACAAGCAGAATACCTGTATGCCCCTTATACTCCCAATGTAATATGTGAGCACAGTAGGTTTCCTGTATGCAAGAGTTACCTGACTTGATTTGTTTGCACTAAGATCCGTAGTTATCGAACTTGTCAGTCTGATTAAAGTCATGTTGCAGCATGAGTGACAATATAAAAAAGGAGTGGATGGAGGAGCTGATTTTATTTAGATTGAGAACTTTTGGACTCTATATTGGTAAAAAAAAAATATGATAAGAAGCGTAATAGATTTCAATCAGTTGAGTAAGGGCAAAGGAAGTCAGAATTTTGGTCTTATAGTTATCATTGCACCACAACCAAATGACTATTCTATTCTCAGTATTATAATCATACTGTAATTGAAAAAAAAGTGAATACTTTTAAAAGCAACATTCCTTATCAGGATTTTTTCAGCCACTAGTCACTTGGGATATGGAATTTGACCAGTGTTTAGCTCACCTGAGCTTTGCCACATAGAAACCAGACCATACTTTACAGACCCGTGTAACATACATTTTTTTTTTATGAAGGTTGATGGAAGAGGCCTTTGTGATGAGAGACCCATTCAGTGCTGATGGAGGAATGATTACTCTGGGGTCCAACTGCAGTAGTTGTGGAGCCACAGTCTGTTTATCACAGGTACAGAGGATAGGTAGATTTAAAGCACATTTGTCAGTAGTGAGGAAAATGAACTGAAGATATATAAAAAAGAAACACAGATGTAAAAATAAAAAACAAAAAAAACAAACACCAAGCACGACTGGAATTGTCCCAGATGAGCAGCTCTGGACTTAATCCCACGGTGATGATATGTAGTATCCGTAACAACAGCCTCAAACATTGAAGGTCAAATCCAAGGTCATAGCACATGTTCTTAAAGCTAGAAGCTTGGGTACTGGATCCCTAGGAATTCAGACTGGACTATCATTAAGATGTCATTGTATAAAAAGATGTGTTTTGCAAAATATAAAAAAAAAAATTTAAATTTTATTCACTAAGAGAGATACCATGTTTTTCAGGACTGCAGTCTATTTTACACAAAACGCTTTTGTTTACCATGTGTGCAAAGAAACTTAAGGGATTTTCCATCAGAAATAATAGAGGTATGTGATATGTCAGTTTCTTATTTCAGTAGACAAGTTTTCCAAAGAATGACAACTGGAATAAAAAAAATATATATTTTCTAAATTTTGTAATGGAGTTATCTTTCTTGTCACTGTAAGTCAAGGGAGAAAGAGAGATAGATAGATATTTGGCTGATTATTTTAATGATTAAATTAAAATAAGGCAAAGTTTGCAATATATAAATGATATATTTTGATGACAATGTTCAGACCCTTGGATAATTTTCACACACACACACACACACACACACAGAGAGAGAGAAATGATAACCAAAGAAAATATTTTTAAAAAATCATAGATCTACCCCTACATTGTGAATGGAACTACATGTATATAATATTACATACTACAATTTATTTCTATATATACAATATGAAATTTAAATAAATTTCTTCAGCATAGTCTTTCTTTTTAAAGGTGTGCTCTTAACATCATGTTCATTATTCACATTTATCAACTTTTGAAATTGACACAATTATCAATTTTTATCAAAATTGAGATTCTTTTTTTTTATTTAGATTTTTAGAATATTGGCAGCAAAAAATTAAATTACATCAATTTTAAATATCACAATTTTTTTTTTTTAAATTTGGCCATAATTTCATTGAAATTCATAGTAATAAAGACTTTTTGTTGTTATTATGAATTTCATTTCACATTAAAAAAGGTTAGTATTTATTTCTTTTTTTTTTTTTTTTTTTTTTCTTTTTTTTTAGTTTTTTGACGTTTATTCAGAATTTACATAGCTTTATTTTTGGGGTAAAATTTCCTAAGAAATCCCCTTGTAATCGTTACCTGGGGTGCCAGGGGCCCCCAGGATCCGATAAATTAACATAATAGCATATAAACATACGTATACAATAATTAGTTTAGTGTCGTATACAATAATATGCATTTTCATATGTAAACATATACATACATACTCTACAAATTAATTATATTAGAATAGGAAACTTGATAACTTAATACATTATGTTCAATTATTACAAAATGTGTTTGTACATTTTTAATGGACCACTCACATTCAACCGGAGGTATACTACACACATACACAGTCCAAAGAGGTTTACCTCCGAGTTGAACTACAAGATGACTGGCTCATCATGTAGTGAGTGCTGAATGTAATAAAAAATAGCAATTTATAAATTTTCGGAAAGGGTTTTAAGTATACAATAATCAAGTTTGACAGTTTGAGCTTGCTGATTAACAAGAAAAAAGCTTGCAAGTGATGACTTTAAAAATGAAGTAAGCCCTTCACTTGTAACATTTTCTTCTAACAATTTACATTTCATTTTGTATTTAAAAATCTTCCATGCAATGAAGGATATAACATTGTTCAGAATGACACTACTTTGTTTACCTTTGTGAATAAAACCAATAACAATATGTTTCCATGTAATATTGAGTTTAAGTATTTATTTCTAAAATTTTGTCTTTGATAATGTAATAAAAACAGTATTTTGATGTTAAGTTGACACTAACCACGTCCATGCTCCGACGTTGGTTGTCGTGGTGGAAAAAACGGTGGTCGGCCTTGTTTAGCTTCCGGTTCCCGGCTTTCACCACGTGGCGTCAATCGCCTTCTTAGTGAAGAGCCATTTCTTCCCAGGACTAAGATGTCGCTATTTCTCTGAGGCGTTTCGGTAGCTTAATTTTTTTTTTATGAGGTGAGGTAGCTGGTTTGGGACCGTTCTTGACGGAGTTAGTTTGTAAAAGATATCAAAGATAAAAACATTGGAAATCTAGATATGAATACATGATATCCTACATCATGTGGTTTTATATCTATATACATATAGTACACATATTCAAAGATGAGATGAGAAGTTTAGCAACTTTTGTGGTTTATGATGCGCAGAGTTTCTTTCGTTCTAGATACTCTTCTGTCAATAAACTATTTTTACTTCCACCCCAAGATACCCGCATAAAGTGTATTGGTGTTGCATCTACTGGAAACCGTTATATGTGTAACAGGAAGGGAGAGAAAGCAAAGCCAAGTGCTAAACCAGTTGAGCTATCTGGCCACGGGCGATCGAACGCGTCTGACAGCTAATTTTAGCCATTTCCAAAAAGTAACCACACAGAAAGATTTGGTTTGAATTCATTTTATTGCGTTAAATATAATATCTGTCATGTTACATGTACGGGTTTCTTTTATGAAACACTGAATAAATGACACGTTATCAAAGTATTTAATAACCTTGATTTTAAGCCTCATGAAGCACAATAATGTCAAAAAAAATAATCTAATAGTAATGATAAAAAAAAAAATCGTGAGTACATAGTATTTAATGATACGAGCTGTCTCTCTTTGTATGGTCCTGAAGGCGATACTAACTACAATTAATTATTTAAGAAATTTCTCTCTGATGTATGAATCATTGACTGATGGCAGCAGACTGTCATGGTTCTGTCACTTTTTGTTTTTTGATGGATGGATGTGAGTTATGATGCAGGCCGCCATGATGTTCCCTGTCCGCTCTTGGCACTAAGTTTAACTGCACGAGATTTAATTTTATTCCTGAAATAAAAAAACCCCAGTGTGACTGACATTGCTGATGATTATTTACGATAATGAAAATTCGCAATGATTTTAATTGCGTGTTCTTTCTTTTTACAATATTATAATTCGAATGCAGTTAAAATCATATGGTTCTAAAATGGCTGAAAATCCTTCAAAATCAAGTAAAACCTCAAAACATTCGTGGTAACAGGATCCAAGTCCTATTTCTTATTAGTATGTCCCAAACAGAGATTGTAAAAGCAATGCTAGAATTCGTATCATTCCTGGGAGACTGGGGTTCATACCTGTGCCTTTCGGAAATATTCTGGAATTCAAAGTTTTAATTAGAACTATATATATATATATATATATAATCTTCCGTCATTTTAAAGATTCATAAGTTAAAAATACCTTTTGATGTTCATTTTTGAGAATGCTTTCAATGTATAATTTGAAAAATCAGTGCGACAGCTGTATACATATTTGGTGCTAAAACTTCGACTATGAAATGCAGCTGAACACCTAAGAATTATTAAATGCATGCTTAAACATATCGACAGCATATTACATTCATCCAGATGTTTTTGGTGTTTTTTTATTTGAATTCTATATCATCATGACTTGCATACTTTTTAGAAAATACAGGTCTTTTAGAGGCTTGTCATAATAGGAGGCATCACGGTAATTATTCCAGACCCGTCTTTGGATTCGTCTAAGGGAGTATTCTCAAAAGTTCCAATAAATCTATTGTTTGCGCATTTAATTATCACTTTCCAATTTGGGAATCGATGTAATCACGCACCCACATTTAACAAACCACGAAAACCAAAATTTATTCCCAATTTATTACAATTGTACTTTTTATGGCTTTTCATTGAACATCTGCGCTTTACCTGTAACGGATGCCCACTTTATTTGCAGCAATGATGGATCATGGACGTATTCTACATTTTGACAAGATCTTTTTTGTTTTAAAGAAAACGCTGCAAAATGAAACGAGTTTCAGGGTCAAGATGTGGGCGTGGAACAGGTCTGAAATATACATTTACATACGAAAAGGAAGCATCAATTTAAAAGTGCCTTTACACTGTATCAAAATTCCAAAGCAAGCATTTGTACATATCTGTAAATTTGCAAAATAGATCTGTCATCAGCTTCAATGAACAAAAAATTCCGTCAGAATTCTGGAGAGAAAAAAAGTTTGATAATTAATGTTCTTGTTGCAAATTTTGTTTCGTGTGAGTCATCATTCGTTTTTAAGTTCTTCGTTTTGTTGCAAATGTATATTCATCCTACTTCGTAAATTGCATATTGTGGTCTCATCATTAACTTTTTTCATACCTGTATTCGTTGTTTTCTTGTTTGAGGCAGACCACGCAATCATTGATCACCCCTCATGTACAATTTACATGCAACTGTCCATAGTCCCGCAGATAGTATTTATAGCATAACTGTGAAAGGTCTATGACGGTTTGAATCCGATTTGGCTCCCTTAAACGACCCGCAATTTTTTTTCAGCAATGTTTTATCTTGGTAAGTGCAAGCAAATTTTCTAATATATATTATTTATATACGCTGATCATCTTAAGATATAACGTCATAAATACATGGCTTGCCTGATTTGTGTCTTTTTGATGAAGTTCACATTTCCATACCATTTTATCATCCGCAAATATTTTTTTTATTTCCTTTACACACTCTTAGAACACATTAGATAACAATATGTATCTCGCAATGATGAATCTATAGTAGAAAAATAAATCGTGTTCTCCAAATAATGGACAATAATTGTTCGTTTTAAATGGCAAATGCCCTAATAACCGTTGCAAGTTGAATGTAGAGTAATAATTTAAAGCTTGTTTTCATTGAGGTGCTTTATATGGTTTTGCACAGATGTGTGCTTGAAATGGGGGTCATTAGTATGGGAGGAAGCCGTGGTGACTGGAGGAAATCTGCGCGTCTGAATGGGTGACCATCATACGTCACTTACAACCAAATGCGAGAAGCGAAAGCACAACCACTGCGTTACCTGGACACCAATACACTTAATATTTTAGAAGAAAAATAAACATACTCAAAATTTTACATTTTCGTTTGAAAATATGTCAGTAACGTACCAGTACACTTTAGATTAGATTAAAATAATAAATCTTATTAATACGGTTACGTAGAGAATGAAGTCTTTTACATATTACATACCCAATGCTCTCTCTCTCTCTCTCACTCTCTCTCTCTCTCTATATATATATATATATATGTGTGTGTGTGTGTGTGTGTTATCGCTATTTTAGTAATAATTTGTCAATTTTATTCATAACAGTTCTTTTTATAAGTGTTTCATCTTCATTAGGACAACTTCTGTAAAGCACATAGAAACCTATACGTAATTTTGCGCTATATAAGTGAATATATATATATATATATATATATATATATATATATATATATATATATATATTAATATTTGTAATATCGGGGAAAACAACAAGATATAAATGCATCTTTTTTACCATATTTTTAAAAGAAAGACATGTAGTTTGAACGCTTTTTTTTATTGCCTCTGTAGATCTGCAAACAATTTATTGAATAAAAAGTTGTAAGTTGGTTGTTCCATCAATTTCAGGATTTACGTACAAGAAATATTCTTCGTGAAGGTTTCGCTGGGAGTATTCGTGCAAGATACACAGACGTTTGCTTTCGTTTACAATCTCAGCAAGGATTGCGATATTTGCTGTAAATGGTTAGGGTGCTTAAAATAGAATGAGTAATTGCTTAAAAATGAAAGTTGAATACATAATTTTTTTTTCAAATTTCGATTTCAGATTTTACTGTTGGCGATATATATGCAAATATATAAAATGTATAAGATAATGAATTCCCTATCTTCCCACATTTAATATATTTGGTATTTTGACTTCCAAATTTTATTTTCGAATGAAATGTTTAGATAAGCTACACCGAAAAGGATAAAAAAAAAAACCTCGGCACAATGACACGTAAATTTTATTTTGTTCTTTTAAAAAGGCGTCCAAATGCTGGGAGTCCTTTGAATTCTGTCACATCTACTAGTGTGTGTTATTATTTATCCATCAAATCAACAATAAAAGTCTATTTTCATTTTACAAGTAATCAACATTTTATTTTTATGAACATATTTACACAAAACTTAAGAAGACTTATTGCTAAGGGCTGTGAAAATGATGAAACATTTGAGACTAAAGTGATAATACAGTGAAGGTGGTGTCAATATGAGCGACTTTTATTGGGATTTAGGTTTGTTGTCGGTCACTTAGAACAATGGAATCTTTTATGAACATGTATTTTGAATTGATAATAAGCAAATAAAATTATGACCGTTTTGTCACAGCTTAGCTACTTTGTTGCAGGTCTTTTCAGTGTTAAAAATACCTAATGGTTTGCGGATTCACTTCTTAGTTATTAAATGAACACCCATGAATGCATTTCTTTTACACTATGAGGGTTGCAATATTAGGAATTATTATTTTAATATTAATAGATGATATCCCTTGGGGATACGAGTTAGAATAGGTACTCAGTAACACTTGCTTGTTGTAAGAGACGACTAATGGGTCGCTCCTTCGGATGACACTGGGAAAACTTAGGCCTCGTGTCATAGCTGGTGTGGCGCTCAGCTTAAAGGCCATGAGCGCCGACAATGAACCAAAATTTTGCAGCCCATCACCTGCAATGGTGACGTCCCCATATGAGTGAAAAATTCTCAAGCGGATCGTAAAACAATATACAATCAATCAATCAAATTAGCTGATCAATTTCCATTTGACTGATTTTTATTCGCGTTTGTCCATAGTGGATGTAAAGTGGTTTTGTTTATTTGGAAATTAAAACAAAAGCGTGTAAGACCATATTAGTGCGAAAAATCTTACGATTCTTATTGCATTTGATATAATTTCATGGACGACTTAAAATTCAGTAGACATCAATGTGAATTCTCGGGAGATTCGAGGTGACGAGAGTTACTAGCTTATTCACATTCTTAAATCGCAAAGTCTGCACCACTTAAAAAGCCATCAAGCTCTTCTCTTTTTTTTTAATACTAAAAAGTTGCTTTTTCATTTTCCCCCGTCCAAATTAGAGGTTGTCATGCTTTGATGTGAGATTAGAGGCCCAAAGTTTAATTTGGATTCAAAAAACACATATATGACATGATTATCCCTCGTCTTCATCTGAAGTCGTTAATTGCGGTTTTGTTAACAATCCCTACTCATTGTACGACTTCGGCGATTTTATGGCGCGGCTTTTATGAAAAGATATTGACTTTGGTTTCTGGGCGATTTGTATCGTAGATTGAATTCTGATTTCGTCAAATCAAAATTAAAATGTAAGACTGAAATGATTTTCGATTTCTCCTATTCATTCCACTGTGATTGACACTTGGACGGCGTCGTTCTCATGAAATGTTTTTATTTTGTGAGAGAATAGCTTTTGAAATCAGAAATCATTAGTAATTAGAGGGTTTGAGAGTTCTCCGTTCGTCATCTTCTCAAGTTTCTAGTGGAAATAGAATCTTCACAAAGACATAGGTGTCATTATCAAAATTTCTCAAATTCCATTGATTTTGATTTGTAACAATTTTCTGCAGGAGTTTTCAAAATGTAAATATTCTTAAATATATACCCAGCTGATCAGGAGCTTATGCAATTATTAACTAACATTACTCAACGTTTAACTTTAGAAAGGCTTTTTATTGATTAAATTGGATGGAATTTGAGATTTTAACTATGTATTTGCAGAGATTAACATTTCACTAGGAATGTTTACTTTTGATTTCTCTTTATCAGGTTTATCATATAGACCTTCTTTAATAACACCGGGCTAGACAAACTCATTCAGTTAGATTTGTAGACTATAGACCTGTTACTGTGGTGTTAGTTTACAAAACCATTCTTTACAAAAATCTATAACGGGATTTTCTGAGCTTCCCCTTTAAAGGAGTAGTTTTCTTATTTTCATTTAACAGGAGATGACAAGAAGAAAGAAAGGAGTGAACAGGTAATGTTTTGGTCGAATATTCCAACAACATCTGTAGATACTACCTGCAGGACAAAGAAAACGATAAGCAGTGGAATGTACCTTGTATTGCAATAAAATGGGTGTTTACCACATTGTACCTACACGGGAAAGTGCATCTAGATTATAGACGTTAATCAACGTAAAGCATTTTATCTGCTGTACTTAGCGGCATGGGGAGCCTTGATTGGTAATTATTGCTGATGTTGCAAACAAGGGCAATTACTGGCTTAAAATGCCGATGCCTTTTTGTGATACCTGTGAAAATTAGACCTTTATCCATAAACCAATTACAAAATTCGTTTATTAGAGCTGTGGAGTCGATCGGGAACATGCATTGAATATATTTTGTTGGAGGTCATAGAATGAGGAAGCGTTTAGCTTATCTCGCCATTTTAAAGCTGATGTTATCTATTTTGCATGGCTAACATTTAAGTAGAACACGCTTGATTTTTAAGAGAAAGAGATGTGCATATATAAACATAGAAATAAGCTCGCTTGTTTCACTGTGTTTTCTTGTCAAAAATAAGAAGAGTATAGAATATATTCAGATCTATATGTGTAATGAATTTCCTTGTCAATGTTGGACTTTTATTTTGTTATTTCATTGTACTTGTCAAAATATTGTAAAATGCGAAATAAGTGGGGGGAAATGAGAAGTACTAGAATAAACAAAATGTACTAGATTAGAAGTACTACAGTAACTTAATTGTACTGATGTTTGATTGAGGTTACTGTGTTATTAATTCACGTATGTGGCCTTGTGAAATATGCAATGTATTGTCATCATCACATGAGCATAGGAATATAATTAATAAAACGATTAACAAGCTAAGAAATTATTTTGTCAGTTAATTTGTCAGTTAACGTCACCAAATATAATGAAAGTCATCCGATATCAAGATCACCATTGTATTGTATTGTTGAGAATTAAATAGTAAGACGATTACTCGCTGAAATGTATGACGTGTTATTTTTTTTTCTGTGCGAGATATCTGATGAGCGGAACAACTTGACATGGACTGGTGAAAAATGAAAGCGACTGAATACCTCCTCGTAGTTATTAGTGGACTTAGCATTATTTATACCGAATAAAAATAGCAATAGGACGTTATTATACGGACTCTCGAGAGAGATGCTAAGTGAGGTCCGCTTTGATCATGTGTCGGGTCATAGGGCCATCTCTGTGTATTCCACACTCAAGGAGGATTTGTTAACGGTTCTGTAGAGTTTGTCGACATATTAACTGGTAAATCCCAATCTAGAAGAAGTGTCTTGCTAATTATAAACAAGAGAAAATCAGAAATAGCTCCTGTGAAACGAATCGGACACGCCCATGAACTTAAGAGGTGAACGTATATAAATTGAATAAAGCATCCTATTGTTGTTTATTATCGGCGGCTGGAACATGGATTTAGCGATATTCTACCACTGAATGACTGTGGAATCGTTAGAATTAATATTTAATGAAAAAAATTATTTAATTAGTCTACAATTATAGGTATTTACTCTGGCCATTTGCAAAGTTTTAAAACGAATGTTGTCTGTAATAAATTAATATTCAATTAAAAAAAAGTCTTATAGGGATGTCCTAGCACTTATTTACTGACCGCTAAGCATAGCTCTAAATTTGTGGTACTTCTCCTACAACTGGTGACGGCTCAATAGGAGTGAAAAATTCTCGACGGGACGTAAAATAAACAACCATCAACCAACCCGAAAATTAAAATATCCAAGCTCATGCAGGTATGGTGCATGCATGTACGTTTGATCATCTATGGCATTATGGCGGATTCTCATCTGAGAAAAAGAACCAATGAATCAGTTTTCCATATGTAATAGTTGTCTCAGACATTTTTTGCGCTTTCACTTTTCAGTACTGTAGTAAAATTTGGCTGGGCGTGAAATAACATTTGGCAATTTTTGACAATGCATCGCTTCTGCGGTATCACTAATCCACTGGGCAGTGCCTGAAACGTATTTGCACCTTTAAAAATTCTTGACCTTTGGGGGTGACACTTTAGATTCGTGAATCTCGCCAGCTTCGCAAGGAATCGTTTTCGGTGAATTCTTAAGCTTGGTCTCATGAATATCCTTTGCATGCCGTTTACACTTCAGGATTTGTTGTCTTTGAAATTACCAACTGTACGAATAACACCAGATGGTAACATTCGAAAAGTATTTTATGGACTATAGTTTTTTTTTCCTTTCAGTATTAGTTATCGTAGCTTAGGTTCATTTTCTTCAAGGTTATGTGTTTAGGGATAATTTTAACGCATTTCAATACTGATTGCATTTAGAAAATGCATACAATTAGTTATTAGTTATTGATGTTTTGTCACGGTTGATTGATCCTCATCGGACCGGAAGTAATCTCATGAGGATCCACCCTTTTCAAATATGGGACTCACTGACTGATTTCAAATATTTTATGTACTTATTTCAAATATCTTGTGTACTTCTCTCAAATATTTAATATTTGAAATGCTGGGATGAAAGATAATTTCATATGTTCATATTTGCTTTTTCAAACTATTTGAATGCGATATGAAGACTATATAAATGTACTGTTAAAAATAAATAATTCACAGGAAATGAAACTTGTATTTAGTTATTTAAAATATGATTGGTAAAGAATAGGGCTATTTATGTTCTGAATATTTCAGAGATCGTTTAAGTAGATAGTCAAGTCTACTTCCTAAGATAAGGCAAAATGCAAACAATGGCATCAACGTGTAATGCATGTACATGTAAGGTGCTGTTGAGTGAAACAGGAAATTTATTATACATTATCGACATCTACTTCAAACAAAAATTTATAAAAAAGAAGTAAAAATGAAATCTAAATTTATGTTTTTATAAACATAGTAAATACAATTTACCGTATGGAATGTTAACTTACTTCCATAATTATGACTTCTCAAGTCCAAAAAAGTGGAGAAAAATTATAGTTATTTAAGGATGGATGATATATTTATTTTTTTACTTATTACAACCCCCTCCACTTTCTCTCTCTCTCTCTCTCTCTCTCTCTCTCTCTCTCTCTCTCTCTCTCTCTCTCTCTCTCTCTCTCTATATATATATATATATCGACCCATGCATCCATTTTTTTTGTATCAAGTGACCTTAAAATATCTGAATCTCGCCAGACTTTATAAGAAGTGGTGAATTGCGTAAGAATTTCCGTTTTGTTTTCAGTAAAGGGAAGATATATATGTCTCTCTGAGTCAACACATTCCAAATCTGTTCATGTATTTATCCTCTTAGAATAGTTTTCAACCGAAAACTCTTAAGATTTAAAAAGAATTAACCAGACACTTACAAGTTTATCTTTAAGATGGTACATATTACTTAAAATTTAACCCTTAACAAAGATAAATTACCCGGGAACGGGTCTGTTACTAAGTGATACTCACTGTTACTAACAGGAGTAACAATATGACAACAGCGAAATGACTAAAGTGCATATTTGACCATATTTGATTGGAAGTAAAACTACCCAATCACAGGTCTCGGCCAATCAAATGCTTACCATACCCGTCGATTTAAGCCATTCTCCTTAATCTTGATTTTTATATTGTTGAGGAAATTGCCACAAAACAAATATCGGGGCCGTTACCTTTCAAGATCCCTCTGCCCTTTATAAATCAGATCAAAGAAATTTGATTTAAAAATCAATATCTAAACTCAGGCGTTCAGCCAATCGGAGAACTAAAGTGAAATGGCGATTAAAGTCGTATTTACCGATACAGACACTGTCTTTAAATGCATGTACGTTCCTCTTAACTAAAATGGTGTGGCAAGATAAAGGTATGATAAAGATATGTGCACTATCTGTACCTGTGATGCACAGAATAGTAATCGAATAATTTTATCTACAGCAGTTTTTCACCTTGATTTTATTTAAACACATACTGAAAATTGCATATTTCCCGTGAAAAAAAATATTTATAGGCACAATTCGCGATAATTACACTGTATTATTGTTTTGTAGCTACTGTAGAAAAAAAGAAGAAGCATTTGTTGAAGTATTATAAAATCATTGTGTTTCATGAGTGGTATTTTATAGCCATTCATTCCACACCACTATAGCAACGAAAATTGGACCTCAACGAAAATTAGTGGTTTTACTTTAAAGTAGTCTTGGCTTATTATATGACCCCTTCATAATTAACCATATAGACCACTACACGCGTACTTTTGTAACAAGACGCTTTTTATTCCAAGGTGCGCTGCGTATGACTAATACAGTGTCCTTTCAAAGACGATCCTTTATAAGTGTACAATAACAATTTTATAGAAGTGCAAAAAGGTTCAATGATAAAAGTACGTCAACAATATATGCTTTCTGTTTCTTCAGTATTTTTTATGCTTCACTTGATAAATGATCCACAGGGCTAAAGCCTTATTCAAGTCCTCCTGTAACTGTGTAGATTCTGCTGAATTCTCTCCTTATTCATACACAAAATTGATAAACGGCTTCACGTTACGAAAAAGTTCGAGTGTTAGACATATGGCCTTTAGAATCGTGTTCGTTTCCTTGTATATGTCACTTAATTAAGTCACCCTGCATTTGAATGTACGTGTTTTTGACCCAAATTATACTGATTGTCTGGACAGATAATATTAAAAGCATATTTATCAGAATTTAACGTTCGTGTAACATTAGCAATGTTTGTAATTTGCCCAACCCTTTATAGCGACATTGTGAACAGTTATAAATACTTTGTATATGAATTTTCTATTACAAGGAAAAACCTTGCTTTTTTTTTCGACTGTGTAATAAATAATACACAATTAGTAAGCAATATGCAGATAAAGGAGATAATGTTTTAGTGTTATTTTTGTAGTCAACACTGTGCGATATGCTAATATAGTAAGACATAGTTTAAAGCTATAGAAAACAGTCGTTAATTAGTCTATAATGACCACATTTTCCATTCCATATATGGTCTTCTCTAGGCTATTCAAGAAATTCTGGTTTACCAGTAAGCGTTGACAGTCGATACTACTGAAAACTCTGCAGTCTCCTAATATAAATTTCTCCTCGTCTCCCTGTCTGACACCTCTACATCAGATTTGAGAAATGTTTCCTGTGCTTTAATTGTTCCGTTCTCTATGAAATATGATATATTGTTGATGACAAAAATTTCCATACATATTTTGGCATTGATGATGCTGCTCTTTTCCTGAAGAGTACAAGTCAAGTAGATGTGGTAATGGTATATGTTTCTATAGAAAAGTACAAAATATATTAATAGTTTCATTCTCCGGGGATCATGAACGTTACATTCCAATAGTATACGCACCTTGAGTACAGTACATATGATTACTTTCAATCAATACTGAATATTTAGTCTTTGCTGGCAGTGTCAGGGAGAAAATTTATTAGCGTCATGTTTTTTTTTTCTACGGACCCACTAATCTAATTCCACCATAAGGTTTTGCTCTCTTCTTTGTTTTACTAACAGATACATTATTTTTCTACCTATATTCAGTCGAACAACACTCTAATAAAAGTTCGTTGACATCTGACATAAATAAAACAAAATAAGCCACGATGGAAATGGCCTTGGCCAACTCCCTCCGGATATGATGCCCTTCTACACTGCAGCTAATCTAACACACCATAAAATGTTCTTTGAGTCCTTCTGATTGTCATCGGGGTGGAGAGTCCGTTAAAACGACTTAGGAAATGGAGAGCAGTTGTGACAAAACCCCCCAGGTTCTCAAATTATTTTCCAAATCTTCCATCCCTTGTCTTTGCCCAGACCGATTTCCGGTTACACGTGATGCCTCTGTAATTTATATATTGACATGGAAACCGAGGTCAAGACAGATTCAGTGTCAGTTCTTTCTGTTACCTACATGAAATTCCTGTATCAGTAAATAACACAGAGATCACATGGACTGAACTCTAAACTGCTTCATTTAATATCTGCTATGCAAATATAAAAAATGAATATTTCAGACTATGTTATAGCTGTAGTTTTTATGATACTTCAGAAATTGCTGTTGAATTATGTTGCAAAATTGCACTAACTGCCCTTACAATTGCTTTGAACTTCACAATGAGTTCGCACGTATATGAATTAAGTCTCAAGGCTCAAACGATGCATTACAATTAACGATGATAAACGGAAAGAAAAAATAAGCCGGGAAGCTAGCAAACCCATATGGTTATATTCATGATTTTGACAGACATATCTTCCAATAGCCTAATAGATCACTGAAAAACTTTTCCTTCCATTCTTTTATTGAAATATCATTTCTATAAATATATTACTTTACCTTATCATTGCTTGAGATTTAAATGTAAAGTCGGTGAATTGCATTCTGAGAGGACATTTATGTCAGAATTTTCCATAAATCAATAGAAATGTTGCCAGTTTCAAAGACACTTTGAACAAGGAAACGGCACATGAATTTCAAATGTGTTATTTTCCATGAAATCTCTTCTTACAATTGTGTATTGCTTACTTATGAAATAAAAATAAGCAACCAATAAAGATTTTTATAACTTGTTTCAATAGCGATTTTGATAGAAAATGATTTATTTATGGTTTCATGGCGACATTTTCGATATCGGAATTTTAACCTTCGAGTATATGACCTTGAGAGATAAAGGCAGTGTCATCTACAGTCACAAGGGCTAATAATGCCTGATTTGTCGACTAATAGGTTATTGACGGTGGAATATTCATCAGCCATCTTTGATCAGTGCTTTGAGTAAAACAGATAATCAATGATCTAGCATTTTGAATGTTATCAGTAGAAATTTTGTACACGAGATAACCTCTAAATGTTATATAAATTTTTTTGTTGTCTGTTGCTCCTGTGCAATGAATTTGTTTTGACTTTAGGGTGTTTATCCAGTACAACGATTAGACTATATGCACCACGGTAAAGAGTCACAATCATCTGAAATTGCCTGCCACTCTTTGGCTTGACTTAATGTCTTTGCGTACTTAATCCAGTACAGCGTCACTGATAAATGCAATGTGCGTTTTCCGGTTCACTTTCACATTATAGACATTTTTATCCAACACCCGAGCATTTGTTTCACTGGGCACTCCAACCCTTATTTTCATTCTCAATTTCATATTTTCATTGGTTTTTTTTAAACACTGTTTATTCCGACACACTGTGTATTCCGACAAAAAGTTTCCAAATGCATGTCGGATTAGAGAGGATCCACTGTATCAGTATCACTGGGAAATATCCGACACACCTTTAGCGTTGAACAGCATCTTCAACACGTTTATCTTTACCTGCAAGTACACGATCCTAGCCGTATGGTTAAATGCACCATTGTAAATCTACAATTTATTCTATCTTTGCAGCCCCGTGGGGATCCGGGTTGTTAGAATAGATCCTCAGTACCCCTTGCTTGTCGTAAGAGGCGACTAAATGGGGCGGTCCTTCGGATGAGACCGCAAAAACCGAGGTCCCGTGTCACAGCAGGCGTGGCACGTAAAAGATCCCTCCCTGCTCAAAGGCCATAAGCACCGAGCATAGGCCTAAATTTGCAGCCCTTCACCGGCAATGGTGACGTCTCCATATGAGTGAAAGATTCTCGAGCGGGACGTTAAACAATATTTAATCAATCTATCTATCTTTGCACTCTTTAGCGTTATATTTTCATGATCATCGTGCTGTCTCTTTCTTCATGGACAACATGTACACAAATATTTATAAAAAAAATATTTGGTCGGAATTTGCGACTAAATACATTTCATTTTAGCCATCATCCACTGGCGATCTTCAGTGAATTTTGGTTCTTTTTTTGCAATAGTAAGTGTGGATATGAACCATTCAGTTAAACAGATCGTATAAATCATATATATTTTAGTAATAGTATATCTGGAATTTCTGGAAAATCTATAACCAATCCGTTTTGTAAGACAGTAAGCATTACAAAGTAAACATGCCTAAAAGCATCGTGAAGTAAAACAAACTTTTTAAAAAAAATTATTTATTTATTACCTAAAGTACCAGTATTAAAGTTTAGAATTTTTTTTCGTGGACAGAGACGTCATAAAATAGCTGATATAAAAAAAAATACAAGAATAATTGGAAGCGTGTTGTAAAATTCATACATGTATATTTCGACATTGATTCGCAACATAAATGATAAATGTGACTAAATTACAAAATCCTCTTTTTGTTCTACAAATTTCATTCATTTGCTTAATCATATGTTGTAAGCTCGTAAAAGAAAAATGTCTGTGTAGTAGTAAGATTGTAAAATCATATGTACATACTATTAGGAGATAATTGTATTTTAGTACCAAGAGTTTAAAACATATTAGTGTGAATAAGTTAAGGTTGTATAGGAGTTAGAGTCTGAACAATGCTAACATATGATTCATTCAAATTAATTTAAATTCTGATTTTGTTCTGTTGGGTTTCATACATTGTTATTTAACATGGCACGGACCGTCTGTAAGGTCAGGAACGACGAATGATAAATTATACAAAAACCTGTAATGATGTGTTTGATAGGACGAGTCAGTCCGATTTGCTCGTATGTTTGTTTGTTGTTTTACGTCCATTCGAGAATTTTTCACACTTACAGAGATCTCACTAGCTTTACGTGAAGTGCCACAAATTTTGACCTATGCATGTCGTTCAAGACCGTAGCAGTGATTTTTTTTTTTACCGTGCTAACGGCTACAGAGACAGGTGATCTCCGTGTTTTAAAAAGTAATATCCGAAAGACACGAGACTTTCACTTCTTGGCAAAGAACAGTCCCTATACCTACAACACTGAGCATCATAGGTTTGACTCGGTGCCAGTTTCGAGAATGCAGCCCGAGCCTCCGGGTTGCGAAAAGAGAACCCTAGTCAGGGATTTGGCATTGGGTCGCTCTTTCGGTCCCCTGAACGCTGTCACAGGTAATAATCAGTTACTTGTTGATATCAACACCTTCCTCAAAAGGTTGCCTGCAACTTAAAATACACATGGAGACATGTGTCATTCCGCGCGCGCGTGTGTGTGTGTGCGCGCGCCAATGTTGTATCCATCGTGGAAAACACAAGCAAAACAAATATAAAAAATTAGCAACACACCAGTATCAAATTTCCATTCAGTTTTGTTTCAGTTTTTGAATTAAACAAAAAATTTGGAGTCATTAAGTTGTACTGATTATATGAAATGTTCTATAATCCGCCAATATTCAATAATCATGTCTTGAGTATTTTCAGACCTTACATATATACTGTATGTATATTTTTTTGGAATCAAAGGAAAGATATAAATATATGCTATTATACAAAAAGTGAAATCGGTTACTCCAAATAATTTTATTACAAAGGGGACGGACGTCTTGAGACCGGAGAACTATGCGGTTTATGTAATACTATTTATCATACGGTGTTATTTTAGTGTGAATTAAAGCAATATTTAACATACTTTTATCTAATTTTCAAGGTGAGATCTGTCATCATTGATTTATAATCTTCTAAACGATAGCATCAGCTCTGCGTTTTCTTTGATTGTCATTTCAATTGTTAATGATGACTACAATATATGTACCAAAGAGACAAGATCGTAGATTCTATAACTATGGAGCAAACCGATTTCTTCGGCGTTTGATTGGAGGCCCTAGCTGTTACCATTACCATAATCACTTAATCAATGTAAATTATATTGTTTTTCTTTGATAAAATTTATGCAAATTAAATTTGATATGTAATACTACGTCGTAGTACTCCTGTAACATTTACCACCCTCCATTTTTTTTGTGGGCGTGGGGGGTGGGGGTGGTATACCGGTATATACTTTAAGCAACATTGGCTCTAAATCTTAAAAAATTATTTTGTTGTAAAATTGTGTTATTATTATAGTTTTGTATGTACCTTTAACCATAATCATTTATAAAATTAAAACTAAGATTAAGATTTTATGAAAACTATTGAATATACATGTATAACATATAGATAATGTAAATTTTCGTCATTCAGAGCCTCTGAATAGATTTTCTAACCCAAATATCAATAACAAAAAATTTATATGCATTTTTTCTCACATCGAAATAGTAAACCACAATTTTACAACAATTTTTGACACCAAAATGACAGCTAATATTGTTTAAGAAATAAATTTTATTTTTGAAAATACATGAGGGTATGAACTGCGACGCTCTAGGCCAGCATACTTTTCACGAAGCTCTATACGACGCTTTACGCCAGTACACTGAAAAGAATTTGCAGTTCATAGCCTTAAGTATTTTTTAAAACTGAAATTTGTTTCTTATATTTACTTTTATTTCTGTCGAAATTCCCAGCCGTTAAAATGGTCGTACTGGATTTATCAAGATTCATACGCACATCGTCCACATTCATGAGGAAATGTCTTATTATTTCAATTAGTAAAGATGTCGAAGGCAAAAACATTGGACATTATATAAATATTACTTCGGTTGACAATGGTTTTTGAGGGGCGAAAATTTTCATATTACCCTCAACTACATGAAATGTTTGTTTTATTATATTTATAAGATGTATACACCAAAGCAAAACACTGGGTTTGAAACAGTTAACGAGCATTAACGAGACGGAAAACTGTCGACTGTGAGATCATAACAGATTGACGCAACAGAATGTCAAGCGTAAACATTTCGTAACGTAGGCAACACTCAACGATATAGGATATGCAAATCAAGCGAAACTTATTAGAGTGATTGATTGTTGTTTTCCGCCACACTCAACAATTCTTCAGTAATCTGGTGGCGTCCAGTTTTTATTGGTGGAGGAGAGAACCCAGATACGATGTACCCGGGAAGAGACCACCGACTTTTCCGAAAGTAAACTGGCAAACATATAACGGCGCGAGTGAGAATCGAACCCGCGCTGACTAGAGGTGAAAGGCCTTGTGATTTTGAGCGCAATGCTCTAACCACTCGGCCACGGAGGTCCCTCGAAACTTATTAGAATGGGAATATCTATCTTCTTATTTTTAATGTTGATTTGACGATCGCAAACATCAGTTTTTACCGCCTATTTACCATGAACCGTACGCACACAACATTTGCGCATTTGATAATTTTTATATCACCGTTTGTCGACTATTATTTCGTGTTACTAGATTTTAACACCCTGGAGGGCGTGATTTTCTCAGAGGGTAACAAAATGGTTTTCCAAACGTTTCTAGATCAATCAGATGCGAGTATTTTACCTGAAAGTATAAGAAGTATAAATATTAAGTATGCAGGAATCGTATAGTAAACACAGGATTATTTCTTTCGTTACCTACACGTATGGCCGAGTGGTTAGAGCATTGTGCTCAAAATCACAAGGCCTCTCACCTCTACTCGGCTCGGGTTCGAATCCCGCTCAAAAGTTTACTTTCGGAAGGTCGATGGTCTCATCCCGGATACATTGTATCTGGGTTCTCTCCTCCACCTACAAAAACTGGACGCCACCAGGTAACTGAAAAATTGTAGAGTGTGGCGAACCCCCCCCCCCCCCCCCCCCAAAAAAAAAACCAAAAACAACAAACACGTATCCAGAGTACCAAAAATTGATTAGATATCAAATACGAGGATTTCAATTTTTCCATAAGTACAGTTATACCTGAGTATATCCTCTCCAGATGTAGTATAGTATTGTTATAGGTTATAGTATTGATATGAACAACTACTAAATGTCGATTACGTCTACCGCTAGGAGTGCTCAGTATGACTTCCGGAAAATTTAGAATTGTCTCTTTAAAAGTTGTTACCAAACTGGCTGTGGTTTTAAAAAAAGTTTCTCAAATCATGGCTACAGCATTCATTTACCTCAGTGTCTTTACAATCTAAAAATGTGTTTCATTCGAGAAATGCACATTGTTTCAAAATAGAACTTTCATTTCTCTCCGTGACACCTGACTTAGTTACTATACCATGGCAATCTTTGCTTGAAACTTGAAGGGATCTGTGAAAATCGGATTTTGTTGAATTATTCACGGCGTTCCTGTGACTGATAATTACGAGTAGTCTTTCTGATTTTCTTTGTCCAGTTTGACTAACACGGTCTTTAATCTTCCTAATAAGATAGTTAACTTTCTTCTCTTTCAGCCTGTTTACTGTTATGTCATTCTACATTTGATGATGAATATCTTCCTCATGTTTAACTTGAACGTTACATTTTTCTCCGTTTTTAAAATGTACGACTCATAAGAAAGGAAGCAAACCTATTCTCCGAAGGAAAGGTGTCCCTCGATGTGTGGAAGAGGGACTGTCGCTTACTGAAGGCGTGAGGGTGAAGAACCATTGCCGATTTATGTTCTTGTGCAGCACAGATATAATTGAGCTTCGATTATATCAGCAGGGAGGATCTTTGAGGTTCGATTATATCAGCAAGGAGGATCATTGAGGTTCGATTATATCAGCAAGGAGGATCATTGAGGTTCGATTACCTGGTATATCAGCAGGGTACCTTAAGTGATTTTTTTTAATTTAGCGACTGTGATGCAAATGCATATATCTCCATATACTGAAAATCATCCCAAAAATGTTTTTATCAAGCCTTTATCTTTACTCCTCAGGTAAATATTAACTGCTGTGAAGGAGAAACTTCAGACGTATTGTGTACCAGAAGTGGCGTGAATTAAATGTGAATTCTAAGAAATATTGTAAAGAATTTTTAATGAATGAAATCACGAAACTTTTCTAAAATCAACAACATCATGATTTTTCAACATTTACACGAGCACTAATCAATATAAATGAAAGACTAGACTTCATGATATCATAGACTGTTGCTTCTTCAATACAAATGGAAAAAGGAAATAATCATATCTTGTGATTAGTAATTAATAAAATTATTTTTGTTAAACACCACTTTTATTCTACGCACAAATACTCTGAAGATCCCTCCCTGCTCAAAGGCCCTGAGTGCCGAGCATAGGCCTAAATTTGCAGCCCTGTCACCGGTAATGGTGACAGCCGCCGGATAGCTGAAAAATTGCTCAGGCGGCTATAAAAAACAAACAAACAAACAAACAAACAAACAATATATATGCAGTCTTTAGTGATCAGGTCTTCCGACATTCTGTTCATATTCCCATGGACACGAATTGGGCTTTTTTTTTTTATTAACCGACCTGCTTTTATATTCTTACAAGGCAGAATTTATTCAAAAGCTTCTAAATGAGAAGAAAATAATTTCTTGTTGTGGCCTTCAACTCGGCATTTAGATGTATCGACGACATTTTATCTATATGCAATAATCATTTTCATTCAAATTTCGATTCGATATATCTCGGCGAACTCGAAATAAAAGACACCATAGAGTCTTCCACATTGCTTCATATTTAGATATTTTATTGAACATAGATGGTAACGGTCAACTAACAACTCAACTTTATGACCAACGGAATGACTTCATCTTCTTCAACGTCAGCTTCTCATTTTTATGTAGCAATATTCCATTATCACCTGGAAATGGTGTTTACGTCTCTCAACTGATTCGATATGTAAGAGCTTGTTCTACGTATGATCAGTTTTTACTACGGGTTATTCCGTGTACCTGATGAAGATATAGGGCTAACAGCAGGTGTGACCGGTCGACGGGGGATGCTTACTCCTCCTACGCGCCTGATTCCACCTCTAATATGTCTAGGGGTCCGTGCTTGCTCTATTCTTAATTTTGTTTTTTGTTTGTTTGTTTGTTTTATTTATAGTCGCCTGAGCAATTTTTCAGCTATCCGGCGACTGTCTTAATTTTGTATTTTTGTAGGAGTTGTGAGATTGATCGCTGTTCGTCGTCTTCGCCTTTTCACTAAAAGTCAGAGTATTTAATTTTCACAACTCACTAACTGTTAATTTCCAAAAGGTGATGTGATATATATGTGTAGAAAGCTTTCATCACAAATGCTATTTATATTCGGAATTAATAGTCGCAGGTTGTGGAATCCTGTTCAATGTTGATACATGCATTAAAAAAAAGATATATTGAAATGCTATTGAAGTACTGTAGTAACACCCATTAAAATATTTGCAGCAAGTGTTGCATGTATGACCCGCCCACTCACAAAACATGAATAGACTTGGACTTAACTACGCATGCGTTAGTAATTTTAACCAGTTTTCGTTAGAATGGGATGGTCTATTTGATGTAAACATGTCAACATTAAACTTGTATCCAGACCTGAAACTGACCATAAATCAATCGACACCTAGTCGCAATGTTCATGTACACGTACTGAATACAAGCAAAATATGGAAGGGCGTTTCAATTTAATATAAATCTTTATTTGGATTTGCTGTTAAATACTAGTATAACTAGTATATGTTTTACACAGTAGTCCTTGGGCAGATGTTGGCATGAGGGGGTCATTGATTTCGAAGATTCTGCTTCTAATGAAAAGGTGAAGATAAAGGTGATCAATCTCATAACTCCTATAAATAACACAAAATTAGGAGAAGGGCAAACACTGAGCCTTTGAAGTGGGATCAGGTGCCTAGGAGGAATAAGTATCCCCCGTCGACCGGTCACACCGTCTGTTTGAAACAGGAATGACGTAGCTCTTACACTTTGATACCCAGTAGCTACATGTAATTCTAACAGTGCGGTTAGCGAAGGCTCCATCTGGTACCTAGCTAATGTCTCCTGAAATGTCTTCTGAAATCTGAATTCTAGTTATCAAATATCCTGTGTTTATTCACTTTGGTATCCCTTATAACAAAATGTTTGAACTGTAATGGGAAACAATTTTAAGAATGAAATCTTTAAAAAAATGGAACATTGTTTTTTAATTTTTCTCAGCAGGTCTTACAGGCATTACGTTATGATAAACAAATTTTGTTGCTGAATTAATTAGATCAAAAGAAACAATACCATTACCATTGGTAGAATACATATTTCCAAGTACCTTTTAACAATCACGTATTACTGAGTGATATGGATAGAGCAATATTTTTTTTTTTTTTTTTTTTTTTTATTTAGACCATTGATATTCCGTATTTTCAATATTCCGTCATCTCCATTTTTGAGATGGTTCGTTTTCCCATACACTGTTGGTTTTGACGATATCTGACCAAGTTTTTTTTTATATACATTTTTGTTTTACATTCTGTGACGATGGAACCAAATCAAGGCCGAATTGAACTGACTCACGAAATTCCGTTTTGGGGCGGCATGATCAGCTTGTTTATGATGTGGTCTAAATTTCAGCTTTTGGGTATATTTCAAAAGTGCCATTTTTGGAAAGCAATAACTTCAGTAAATATTAGAGATATAAATCTTTCTTTTTAAATGCAAATTGAAAACCACACACACTGTGTAAATTTATATTTTTCAAGCATGAAGAAATGCCAATTTTATTACAGAAGAGCACACGTGCTAACGTATTCCAAATTTTATTTATGATATACGTTTGAGTAGTTATATAAAACACTAATGTTATTATATTTGGTTTAGTCATTGCATTAAAGAGTCTAGTATAATCTGTATGATTTACAGCGTTGGTTTGATAAAAAGTAATTTGAGCATTTAGGCTACTAATTACCCGCATTATTTTCGTATTCTTGTATAACTATATTTTAAAGTTGATTTTACGTCATATTTCTCATACATATTAAAAAAAATAATAAGGTTTAAAAAAAAAAGAAGAGATTAACCCCTCGGTGCTTAATGTTTTAATTACATGCAATAAGAAGACATTTGACTTGTGGTTCAATGACCGTCCCGGGATGAATTATTTCATTGACCTTTAGCAGGATGATAGACAACATTTTAAAAATAGGGAGATGGTAGAAGAAAAAAAATAATAAAGAATTAACATTTAATTCGGACAGACCATTCTGATAGAGTACAGTTTTAGTAGATTGTTTGACGTCATAAATATCGATATGCCGTACAAATGACGTGAAATTTGAAATATTACTGAGAACTTCTGTTTTGGATTTCCTGAAATGGAACACGTGTTTAATGTTTAATACCAAATCATTTTCAAGTTAAGGTGTTATTTCTCTCTTTTCATGATGATGTACAACTGAGGAAAAATAAATACAGAGATTTATCTTATTGTGAACAGTCTATCATATTGAAATATCATAAAATATCATCGTAATGTAGCTTATCGAAATAACTCAGATACATCATTTGATGATCATGTTGTTCAGGTATTGATATACAACATTAGTTTAACCATTAAGGGCCCAAAAAGCAGTCAAGAGCGAAATCGGATACTATCATGTGTACAAATATATTGTTCAGAAATTTTAGAAACTAAACATTGCTCGTATCGTTATGAACATAAATCATACAGACTTTTGAATGAACCCATAATGTATTGGCCCTGACTAATTCACACCATATGTGCTATATCACTTATTACCACAGGTGTGGCATCGACCTTTGACCTTCCCGGTCATGTTTTGTCATCCCTGTCAAATTTGCTACAAACGCATTGACATCGCTGAGGCTATTTATAGTCCGGCCTTGGAATATGCTAGTACCAGCAAAATCTATGTTTTTATATCATCCCTATATTTCAGATATCTAGTAGTTTCTGTGTTTGACAGTTATAAATCCGGCGATTCATTGTTTCATTTAAAAGTATTCAAAACAAAGAAAAAGTATCAACAGTGCCAACAGAATTACGTTTTAGAATTTGGTGAACTTTTTGGACTAACACGTTGTATTGCTTTGAGGCTTACTGTAAAATAATGAGCGTGGATTATGGAGTTTGGATAGATGACATTGAGCAATGACCGTGGATTATGGAGTCTGGATAGATGACATTGAGCAATGACCGTGGATTATGGAGTTTGGATAGAGTTTGGATAGATGACATTGAGCACTTTTCCTCGTGAAAGTAAAATCATAATCTATTTCCCATTTTATTTTTACCGCAGTTTTTCGTAAAACAAGTCAAAAAAGTTTCAAAATCCTACCTATTTTTATATACGTAGATATAGAAGGGAATATTGAGATGGTCATCTGCAACTTTTCCACATTCCATCACTCTGTAAATATGGTGAGACATATTGCAATAATTCTGCTCAAAATCATTTGTACTGATTCATGTACAGTAGATCATGACCCATCTATCACATATTAGGATCCACACGTCACAAGAATTACAGACAAATGAACAAGTTAATGATAATAATAATAAAAAACAAACCCCAAAACGAATTTTACAAATGGTTAGAATATATTAAGACAAGTCACCTGGTAAAGTCTGTGAATATGCTTAATTTATCTCGTGATTGCCTTTATTCTCCTACAAACTTGCACCTATCAACTAGATCTGGCTGGCACAAGTTGGTAAATCTAGAAAAAGCTTATGTGAAAGAAATACATAACAAGCCATTATACAAAATATGAAATAAACATGACTTGATATAAATGTATTTATGTTTATGCAATGGAATGAACTGATATTGTCGCACCACATACGCCAAAGCATAACATCGTGTTAAATGTAGATTCTCTTGATGTATTGTAATGTTCGCTATATCTGGGGTGTATAGTTGTCCTACTCGCTGAATCAGTAGTGACCAGGACACAGAAACAAGTTTGAAAACAGGCAAAATAAAAATCATTTTGACTGTCCTTGGTCAGCATTTTCTGGGTGATGGTGGTGGAATGGAGGACAAACAAATAGTGAAGGACGTCTGCCTCGGGCCCCACCTACAAAATGTATATATATATATATTCTAGTTCTGTTTTAACTGATATCAATATGAATAACATTATTTTTAATGTTTATCAAAATGTTACATCTTTCTTTTTTGTTATTTATATATACAATGTATATGGGTAATTGCGCAATATTTATCTTTTGTGTTCTATAAATGTTTTTATATATTTCCCTTCCCTAATCGTAATACGGTCTTAAATCTAGTAATAAGCACTTGCATGGTCATTGCAGGTTTATCTCGGTAAAGTTAGCTTGGTGAGTTTTCTTGTCAGGACTTATGACAAAGATATATTGATTGATTGTTTGTTTGTTGTTTTCCGCCACACTCAACATTTTTTTCAATTATCTGGTGGCGTCCAGGTTTTTATTGATGGAAGAGAGAACCCAGATATAATGTACCCGGGAAGATACCAACAAAATATATAATGACTCTCATCTTTAATCTGTATAATATATATATATATATATATATATATATATATATATATATATATATATATATATATATATATATATATATATATATATATATATATATATATATATATATATATATTTGAAGCACTTTTTCCAAATCTTTATGACAGTTCCATTTTTGCATTGCATGAATAAAGTTTGTATATCATAAACGAATTTCTTTGTAGTTTCATTAAAATGTAAAATTCGCCAAAATATTTCAATTCTACAGATATTTAGTACATAGTTCAATTGTGAAGGACATTAAATTCGTTTGATCATAAACTCATTTATAAAGCATATTGTAAGCAATCATTTGATAATTAATCTGATGATAAATTATGAAATAAATGTTGTTTTGTATGATATACACATTTAATTTCCTCAGAGTAGAAGGATAAAAGACGTACATGAAAGCCAACTATATTTCTATTGATGGTCAGTAAGAAATCCATATAGAGGGAAATACAGCGGAATTGTGTAAAAACTTTTTTTGAAAATATGCAAATTGTCTGTTGTAGTGTGGTCCTCGACAAAACAAAATATTTTTTGGGTTAATAACAAAAGTAATATCTATCCGTTCGTCCGTCTATTGGTTCGTTTGTCCGTCTGTCTGTCGTTTCTTCTCCAAGCCCCGACAATAGAAATGAAATACTCGGGTCTTTCTGATTTTAAAATGGAGGTTCCATGTAATGGCAAGCGTTGGTACGATAAAGAACCCTCACTGCTATATCCCAATGTAAAAGAATGTCCCGTCTTCGCCATAGGATTCATAGTATGAATATACCCGAATTTACTACATAGGGGTGAATTCATATCATCATACCTGTTTTATTCTTAACAAATACTTTTTACAAAACTTCCTCTAGATTCCTATGCATATTTTTGAACCCCTATCGTGGCCTCACCCTGACCTCAGATTTCATGGTTTGATAAAACGTCAATCTTTATCAAATTAGGAACCTTTCAAATACATGTATCAACACTTCTCCGCGAGTTACGTCCCTTTGTGGGATCAGCCAAAGGTCAGTTTGTGAAAAATCAAGTTTTCTTTCTTTACTCAACCAAATTTAAGAGGTCACTACGGTGAACTTTAGCTAATTATTAAATCTTTATACATGTTTGAGAGTTACCCCACCCTGGGGCATTATTATAATTGACTGTAATTAATGGAAAAATATCAAATGTCAAAACTACAGATAAGAAAGTTACAAAGGCCAACATGGGGAAATTAGACTTTTTATCCGAAAATGGCGGACAAGGGAAGTAACTTGCGCTAGGTGTTGATACGTATATTGACCTTAAATTGTCACGCAACAATATCCATAGTTCTTGATTATCTTCCCTTGGATTTGAGTGTAAACTTTCTTTGGAATCCATGGATACTTTAAGGAAAGTTGTAGCTGGTTGCTTGTATATATCGTTTAACGTCCCGCTCGAGCATTTTTCACTCTTATGGAGACATCACTATTGCCGGTAAAGGGTTGCAAAATTTAGGTCTATGCTCGGCGCTTATGCCCTTTGAGCATGGAGAGATTTTTGTCGTACCACACCTACTGTGACACGGGGCCTCAGTTTTTGCGGTCTCATCCGAAGGACTACCCCATTTGGTCGCCTCTTACGACAAGCAAAGGGTACGGAGGACCTATTATAACCCGTGTCCTCACGGAACGAGGAAAGTTTTGTTAAAATTGATCCAGTGGATCTTGAGAAAAAAGTTGAAAATGTGAGAAATTTGCAGAGCACAATGGTTACAATGACGACGACACAACGGAATCAGAGAAGCTTAATTAGGCCTCAGGTTCAGGTGAACTAAAAATAAAACTTAAAACAGAAGAAAATGATTGATTTATCTAAAATAAAAATTTTACAATGTTGGCGTTCATGAATTTCTTAACGTATTTAGCAATGATCTCCTGAGACTGCCTGTATTTTAAAAAAAAAAATCATTATTCATATATACGTATGATGTGAATTAATGATTTCTAATAAGCGTACTGATTACCGTGGTGTTGCAACATTTACGTTAACACTTTTTATCATTTTAAGTATTATAATTACATTTTATGGTCGTTTTTTTAATTATTGAGCATAGCTTTATCTTTAACGGTTGTTAAAAGCCCCCCGTGCTATGTTGATTACAATATTCACAATTGGTCTGTTTGATTTTCAGAGTAAGTGCTTCTTTTAAGTTTGGTCCCAAAGACATGGCGACCTTTTCCAAACATAAAAATCATAAATGGTGAAAATATATGCAGTTGCTTCAGAAAAGAAGCAAACATAAGCCATGGATTGTAATAGGTCACCTGAGTAATTCGTGTGAGCTAAAAATTGAACTTTGACATTGAATATAGTTTTCAGAATTGTACTTAATGTGTTGATACGCCAAATATTATCTAACGTGAACAAGTGTCAATGTGCCGTAGGTTCAATTGAACATGATGTATTGATATGCCAAATGGTTTTTAAAGTATATATTATACAACATATTAAAAAAATCTTTGACATCAATTTATCATGTAAAATCATTGTTATGACAAATGATTGCAATGTGCCAAGTATCTAAACGTTTCTTGATGGTGATCTCACGCAGAAATTCAATTAGAGACCTTCGTGATTTAAAAAAAACAAACTCAAGCGAGAAACTTCACCGAATCTAATTTTCAGATTAACTTCTGGGACGTCGCTTCAATCATTAGCATATATGTGCATGAATGGTGATGTGAATATACTGTTCCGAGATATCACAATTGCGAAATAAGTTTCGGAATTTCCTGAACATTTATGTTTCGAATTCTGTTCTGAAATAGATCAATGATTTGCTTAACTATTTCCTTTTCAGTTCATACAAGTCTTAGTCTTGCCACAGACTATTCATGGGTCAAGGGGAATTTAAGATTGTTCAAATGAAGCGTTATATCCAAATCCGATGGGGGGGGGACTTAAGGTATAGTAAAATTATTAACGAAGGATTAAAATTCTTCTCTAAAACCACTGAACTAGAGAAGTCAAGAATAGTATGAAAGCTTCCCTATATAATGAAGATACAAATTTGTTCAAATCATGATCCTCAAGGCCAAGAAAAGGATGTAATAAGGGCTTAATGATTTACAAGGAAATTTATTGAAGTTTTTTGTTTTAAAATATGCATGAATAATTAAGAACCATAAAGGTAAAATATTTCAAATTATTAACTATACAGGCATCCTCATAAACTATAGATTCAATATTACGGAGTTTTTTAACACGACTGAAATTGAAGATCTGGTTTAGCACAACTGTGTTTAACTCAATAATGGCTGCGGCCATGAAAACTTGTGCTTCATGCATCAAAATTATATTTGACATGAAATCAAATACCTGTTTGTTCATTTGTTAACTGTTCAATGTCGAAATCGCCATATTGGTATACATACAGGTTCCGGTTTGGTTAGTTTACCGAAGAAGTGAGGAACAAGAGTCAATTTGTTCGCATTCTGCGAACAATTTAATTGTGCTCAGAAGCTCAGCGATTGGCCGTATAGCGTCATTCATATTTATGAGAAACGCGAAAATTTTCACGCATACAGATCGCCACGAGTGAAAGGGTGTGGAGTGTACAATTCAGCTGTAGCGTGCAACTATGGCCTGTACGATAAAGCTTAATTTTCCATTCCATAAAACTGCATTTAACATTTATAAATCCTCCTCGTTACTTCAGTACTGTACATGAAACACAAAACATGTATGTATGATTATAGTAATTAAAGAACCTTTGTGTTTAGTCATTTGATTTCCGGGCAGCGTCTCCATATGTCTGAAAAATTCTCGAACGGGACGTTAAACAATACACAACTACAACCGAGCAAGGTTATATGGATGAAATGATGAGGTTTTGCAACCTTTACTCCTGTCATTTACAACAGATAAACTGAATGCAGTCAAACTAACAATGAAGGCCTGCAATACTATTTTGAAATTCGTAATGCCTGGGTTAGAATTTCAGATGCTGTGATCTTCTAGAATAATGTTTAACACTTTAAATAAGGATGAAATGTCAAAAATACAACGTCAACATTTGCTTAAATACTTTTTTGTTTGTTTTGTTTTGTTTGTTTGTTGAAGAATAAAGATCGAAGATTATCATTCCAAGGTGGTTTTTGAAAAATATACGAATAATGAATAACGAAAGAAAAGCGCCCCAATGACCCTCAATATCACATTTATTGCACCAATGATGAACACTATTATAGTGTGTGTGTGTGGGGGGGGGTGTTGTTGTTTCAAATATACGTTGCAAATTATTATTTTTCTTTTTAGTTTGAATTGCATTGAAATCAAATGTCAGAGATAAATTTCTTTAGCAATCGATTCATTTTTCAGTGCCTGTAGGCCTGAAAGTAGAGCGCTAATTTGTGATCACGCCAAATCGTGCATCATCTCCGATTGCGCTTAATCGATATCGTGTTTAAAAATGATCATAATTCTGAGAAAATGAAAAAAAAAAATATATTTTTAGCAATTGAAGCTGAACATAAATCATGTGATCAGCGATTGCTGAAGTCGCTGTGACCTCCCAATTAGAAGGAACTTATATTGCTTTAGAAAAAATGTCATCAATTTGAAGTTCCCTTGCATCTTAACCAATTGTCTCATTTGGCAGATGGTAAATATTCAATACAGCGTTCGAACTGACAGATTCATAAATCATGAGGTGTTTTTGATATATCTTACTTGTTCCATCTGCGATTCCTAGCAGTGTGACACTCTAAAGAACGTGGCGAATGTAGGTTGACAGCTAAAAGTTTGAAAAAAGTTTCTTATGCATGCTTTCGGAGGAAAAATGTCTTGAAGATGACAATACTTTTGAATGTGTAATGAGATCGAAGAAAGTGGGTTTTTTGCCCTCTCTTTGATCATTTTAACCGAATTTCTAAACATAATCAAAAACAGCGAATTCTATATATCAAAGAACTGTATAGGGCCACATGGGCTTGCGTACTGAAAGCCAAGGAACAATATTTACATTTCAATGTTTTTACCTTTGATATCTTTACAAATTTCACTGATAGCCATTTCCTCATGAATGCTCTGCAGTTGTGAACAATACGCGTATAAATCTTTGACTGCTGAAAAATTCCGACAGAAATGAAAGTAGAATGTAAATATTATGCAAAATAAATTTCATTTTTGATAGTACATGAGGTAATGAACTGCGACGCTTTACACCGGTATACCTTATACATGTACCTTGTAAAGTACGCTGGTGTGAAGCGTTGCAGTTCATACCCTTGTGCATTTTCGAAAATGAAATTTATTTCTTCATTGAATAGCAATCCAATTTAAGCTTGCCCTAAATCATGATTAATGATGTTAGCTTACTTTCATTTTTTCAAGGAGAGAAGAATGGATATATCGGAGCTAGTGCAGATTTTTTTAAGCAAGAAAAATTAATGAATTGTATATCGTAATTAAAGTTTAATGATTTAATGTACAAACTGCGTCTTATATTCTGACATTATATAGCCATTGCATTATGAGCGTTATCTAAACAAGAATATATATATATATATATATATATATATATATATATATATATATATATCCCTCCACCGCAACGGTCGAAGGTATGGGGAATAAGCTTTTATATTCCCAGAAATTTATACAATTGATTGCATATTTAATTGTCTATCATTATTTTATTTGCAAATGGATTTTTGTTTATTTTATTATTATTATTATAATTTATGGTGTGAAGCACTATCTCGTGATATTCAACTATAACGTCATAATGTTATTAGAAGGAAACGGTATGAGAACTTTCGCAGGAATAGGACTCGATCTTGATTTTGACTACAGGGAAACACGATACTTATTATCTAGAGTTTGTACACGGTCCATTAAACTAATCAGATTGGTTCTTTCTTAAAAATCTTTGAGGTATGATAACACAAAATACGTCAATATAGCGAGACCTGATGACAAATTGTTCCAAGAAATGAAAATTATAATATTCAATTGCAGTTATTGATAATGGTGAACTAGTTATTTAGCATTTGAAAATAAAATTGAACAGGAAAAAAAAAAAAAAAAGAAGGACCCCCCTCCAATTTCCTTCATAATTTTTGATTGATTGATTGATTATTTCTTGTTTTCCGATACACTCAACAATTTTTCAGTTATCTGGTGGCGTCCACGTTTTGTAGGTGGAGGAGAGAACCCAAATACAATGTACCCGGGAAGAGACCACCGACCTTCCGAAAGTAAACTGGCAAACTTTCTCACATATATCGGCGCGAGCGAGAATCGAACTTGCACCGACTAGAGGTGTGAGGCCTCGTGATTTTGAGTGCGATGCTCTAACCACTCGGTCACGGAGTCCCCCATAATTTTTGAACGGAAATTCAAACCAGCCATCATTTAAGGTATAAATTGAAACATGCTCAGCTTGCAAGTTTCAATATATGTATAATTTATAAAAATGATATGTAGCATATATGTTTCTGATAAAAAAAAATTAAAAACCCACATCAAAGTGAATGTTTGCAAACATGAAAAAATAATATTAATTGTATCGCACTTCATTAACTTGAACTGTACAAATTCTGGAATCGTCAGTGTCTTTGAAAAACTTTTTAGGCCAAAAGGTCACGCAATATTTGTAGATTATGCATGAGAATTGTCAATCGCTGGTGAAAAATCGTGTTACTATTTCAATCTGCATTTTTCTTTAATTGGTAGATATAATAACAAAAATACCTTTGGAACCAAGCAAAGTCATTAGTAATTACATCACGCGTGTGATCAAAGTCAATGTAATGTAAACATTGATTTATGGAACAATAGTTGAAAAGCATCGTAAGCATCAAAACACATTATAATATAATTATTTCTGGTCATTTTTATTTAATTAAATCGCTATCTATAGAGTGAAGTCTCATATTCCAAGGATTTGTGAATAATACATTGTATATATTGTTCACATGATAAGGATTCAATTTTAAAAGATAGGACCAATTTATGAATATCATGTTTAGATTTAAGAAGAGTAGAAAATATTTTACAATGCTTTCGATATCAACTATATATTTTTTTCTTCAACCGATTTAGATATATTTCAACAGTTGTAGTTGCATTGGGAAAGCATCACTTCCAACCCCCCCCCCCCTCCCCCCCCCCCCCCCCCCCCATCTTTACTCCATGCGAAAATATTAACTGTTGTGAAAGAAAAACCCCGAACGTAATGCCAGAAGTGATGTAAATAAGAACTTTTAGTAAATTTCAAATCACAAAACTTTTCCAAATTCAAACATCAAAACATACAACTTTTCAGTACCTTGCCCACCATTCCTCACAATACACTCTAGGAAACCATAGACAGCTGTTTCGTCAATGAAAAACAGAAGTCAGAAATATTTGCATTCTGTGATCAGTCATCTATTATTTACTATGTTAAACATCATTCTGATTCTACGGATTAGTACTCTAAAGTTGATATTTTAAAGAAACTGGAGTTCCTTATTGACAATATCTGTGTAGTCTTCGGAGATCTGTTCTTCCAACAGTCTGTTGAAATTCCCATGGGAACAAATTATGCTCCTTTATTAATTTACCTGTTTTGTATTCTTATGAGGTTGCATTTCTTCGAAATATTCTCTATGAAAAGAAAGAAAACATCTCATGATGTGGCCTTCAACCCAGTATCTTTACACATTGACATTTTACCTTTTAACAATATATAGGTACTCGCGCTCATTCATATATCAAGTGAAATAAAAGAACCAGAATGTTTTCATTAACGGCAAATTAATAATTCAACTTTATGACAAATGGAATAATTTTTGCTTTTCCATCGTTAACTTCTTACATTTATATAGCAATATTCCAATATCACCAGTATACGGTGTGTAAGTTTATCAACTGATAGGCCTCAGCATGTTCTGTGTATCGTCACTTTCTAAACAGAGATAGGCTACTGACAAATAAATTGATCAGGGGTTTCAACAGTCTCGTTGAATGTCAGCATTTTCAAATTCTAAGGTCGGCATAATGATCTTCTTTGCAAATACAACCTGTCTGATGTGTTTCATACCAACTGCTAGGTCCTTTTTACATACTGTTCACTCCGACTATCTGATCAAGATAGCGGATTCACGGAATAATCAACAGAAGGGATGTTTAATCCATCTACACACCTGCCCCAGCTCTGGTGTGTCCAGGATCCGTGTTTGCCCTACTCTCAATTTTGTATTCTTTATAGAAGTTATGAGATTGGCCACTGTCGTTAACTTCAACCTTTTCACGATGAACGGAAATGTGGTTTTTTTTCTATATCAAAGAGACAGACCGAGGTTTAATATCTAGATATACTGCTTTCTTGCGTTCCAAGTATTATTTTTCAAAAAAATTGATTTGGTAGTATATGATGGCTAATGTCTAATCCCCCGCTCCTTTGAATTCGTACAAAATGTCTCAAATCTTCAACTGCATCATTATAACCAACATCGAATAGGGATCTTTTTAGCTCTTGCCTATTTTGCATGAAAGTGCTCGAACTATTATTGCATATTCTTTGAAAAACATTCCAAAGATCACACGCTTTCCTCATACTATTGGTATGAATAAGATTCAACATTTAACAGTAGACAAAAATAGATGTCATTTGTATTAGAAAATTCTTTGCTTACATAACGTAATTGCATCATTCTCTTCATACCGTTCTAGTCGATTACAAAGAAGTATAGTAGCCGAATTAAATTCCTTTAAGGTCAATGGATACACCAAAAATTCCGAGAAACAACACATATATCATAGTTTTTTTCCACAATGTATACCAATCATATTTGTACGATATTTATTAATCCCATGAATATCTACAGAGACGTTTTTGATAGATTTCAATTTCATCATAAAATTGCATTGATTTCAATATGATTATGAAGATTCAGCTTTTGATCAGAATGCAAGAATTTGTATGGATGCAAACGAAAAATTCAAGACAGATGTGCGTTACTCATAATAAAAAAGGTATGAACTATATTTCTGCAATTTGTTTTTAGCAACAAGTGTCCTTAATAACAAATTCTAATTTTTATTCTCTCTCTAATTGGAAAACGGCATCAGGAAAAAGGAATGCAATTTCTTTGTCTAAATTCGTCTATTTTTCTTTTAAACAAGCATCATTTCTAACGAGTATGGAAATTAGAATCTTGGCGGAAAGAACTATATTCACTCTATGCAATAAATTGCCTTGTTCATGTTCAAACAAATTATCACTCGTAAGTAAATTTAAAAATATCTGTAAAGTAGAGACTTTCACATTTTTATTTAATATAAGCCATTTATTGAAGGAAAATCATTTATGGAAGAAAAGAACATGCGCATTGGCAAGATTATTGATTTTATGGGGAAATGTTAACACTCACTTTTATTAATCTTACACGGATTTTGACTCTCAGCACAACCCCCGATTATTAAAACAAGGAAGATAACATGCATTAAGCTTCAATTAAAGGTCTAACTGTACGTATGCATAGACTGCGCTCCGTATATTACCTCTGTTGTACTGAGTAACAATTTCACGAAATGACGGACTTTGGGTCGTCATAATGTACTAACTATTGTAAAAATCATTACAGTCATAGAGCTTTAATGACGATATTTTTGGATAAATAAATAAATTATATATATATATATATATATATATATATATATATATATATATATATATATATATATTCTCTTATCGGAGGGGGAAAAACTAAAAAACTAAAAAAAACTTAAACACTTTCTTGAAATATTTTCGACCGTGTCTCCGGTCTTCATCAGTTGTATTTCACAACTGATAAAGACCGGTGTAACATAGTCGATATACTTCAAGACAGTGTTTAGAGTTATATATATATATATATATATATATATATATATATATATATATATATATATATATGCCTCTGGGGGGAAAAATATAATTCGACAGTTTCTCAGTCTCAAAACTGTTTTGAAATAGAAAAAGCATACGAATGAACCTGTTCCAATCGGTGACACACACAGAAAACCTCTGCTAAGCTAAAAAATATTCATTAGCATGTTTTAAAGACAGCGCGATGAATGAAGTTAACAATTTTCCTTTGATCTGTGGTACATGTACAGTCATTATCATAAACGTCAGATTGTGTATCTTTAACACTGAGGATAAATAAACAACACATTATTAATTCATACAATGTACATTATAAAACATTTCCTGATGTCAACAAGTGCTATTTCTATTTAAAATTTATTTCTTATGATTTGAGACTGTCATTTTAATAGCACATGTGTAAATGCATGAATTAAAATAGAAACCCACAAGGATGGTCTGTTTTTTCTATGAAACTTACGACAGGTGAATGGTTGTGGGTTAGAATACGACAGAGGTAAACCAATGGCTTCCAAAATAACCCCCCTTTACCGATTCCGTAGTACTTTAGAACAGGGCATTTGGATAAGATATTTAAACGTTGAACATTTCAAACAAAGCCGTGGGCACAGATAACGCAGTTTAGTTTGGGAATATTAAAATTTAGAAGTGTATTTGAAATTCAGTGGTCTTTTCACGCTCCTCTCTGATGCCTTTCGTGTTCACCCGCTTGTAGATTTGAACAAAATGAACTTTTGCTGATTTCACCAGGATCAAAACACTACAGTACATACACTTACGAGATACTGTAAAATGATAATTACGATATATTACACGTAGAATAATTAATCACAACTTCCCAATTTGAAATAAAATGTTTACGAAATGAAATTCCACTAGCAAATAGTACAAAACATAAGACTTTCATTATTGTGTGGATAAACATTAATTTCTAATCCGAATTGTACCTTCAAAGTCTTGAACACACTTTACAGTAAACCGTTCTCCTAATCACTCTACTCGCATAATTTTTTTCTACAGAAAATATATTTGAATTGCTTCACATGTTTCAAATAGGCAGTTATCTAAATGATGGATTATAGCAAAATTAGTGTAAACAGATAATACTCTTTTAGTGTTACTAGACAATTTACTGATAATTTTGCGATTGAAATGACAGATTGAGATCCCGAGGAATCAACCTTGAAATAAAGAATATAAAGATCGTATCACTTACTCTCCTGTATCCGAAACAGGTGAAATAATTCATAATCATTTTTGATAAAAAGCTGTATTGGAGGTTACAGAGGCTGGTGTCAAGCAGCGAAAACTTGTTGGTCCCGTTGTCCTCTGGGCAATAATTCTAAGGGCGAAGTCCTAACTGCAATTATGAACTGAAATAGACACTAAAAATACAGACTTTGTTTTTAATAACATAAAATTCAGGAATTCTGGGTTTATTCAATATTTTTTTTCGAATATCTTACCTGACCAAAATAAAAAATAAAATAATAAAAAAAACCAAAAACCTTCAAAATTAGTTAAAGTTCTCTGAGTTCATAAAAAGAGTAAGGACATAAGAACATGTCAAATTTACTTCATCCGTTACAAACCCAGAAATTTCCACGTAACTCCGATTCCAGGTTTTATTAATTACAATAGTAATATAATGTGACATTTTGAATGCTTATCGCATTGCTGCTGAAATTTGTAGTACTTATTATATAAGTTAAATGGTTATGATTAATTGGAATTTTTCTATCCAAATGTAGAAAGCGGCCAATTTAGGAAAATTGTGAACGCAAGGCAGTATCGGTAAACATGGACAGTACTGATATATATATATATATATATATGTGTGTGTGTGTGTGTGTGTGTGTGTGTGTGTGTGTGTGTGTGTGTGTGTGTGTGTGTAATAATTACACGTCATCCATACATGCTGGTGCTTGTACACAAAACATGCTCTGAGCAGGTGCCCTTTTCTCGCCTACATTTTCTCTCGTTTGAGCTATATCCGCACTACCACATCAGAGTACCGTGCGTGGGGGATTTAGACACTGTGCACAATCAAGAACTCTGTCTGACCGTCTTAAAAATCTACTATTCATCTGGGGCCGTCCACCTTCCCTCTCACCTACACACCTTTTGCTGGACTATGTAGCTTTATCTGAATTTCTTTAGCAACAGATCACGTGTTGTGGTTTCGTATTTGGACCAATCTATATATATACCAGGAATCATGGTGGCACTTACATGTTGCGTATCATTTTTTTTATTGAGCACTCAGCTACACGTCACATATATTCTAAAATTATTTTGGACATTTATCACTTCGAATATGACGTATCTCTATTTTTAAAGAAATTTGAGCCAGGTTTATAGTTCGAAACTATCCCCTGGTCACTTGATTTTCCTAGAATATATGTAGTTTCAACCTCATCTTGTTTGCAAATACCGAATATCTTGATATCTTTAATAGATTATCGCTTATGATATCTCATATAAATTAATATAATGCACTTAATTAAAACGATTGAAAAAAGATTTATAACGTGTCAGTTTAGCACGCACAAAATTACATAAAATAAGCCGTTTGTACTTCCTTTCATCCAAAAAAATACAGTTTTTCTGTATATTAAAGAAATATGCACGTGTCCCAAAGGAAGCGTTTCACTTATTACAATTGCACATGTGGTGTATATCATGATAAATATTTCTATTTTACTGTATGATCGTTGTCAGTTTAAAGTAAAATCGCTGAGAGAAGAATCAAATGACAGTAATATGTGTCGAAAAATCACATAAATGAGAGAATTATGAGCTAATTCAAGACATCAAACATATTGCAATCAATTCTGCTAACCACAAACGTCAAATCGGAGAGAGAGAGAGAGAGAGAGAGAGAGAGAGAGAGAGAGAGAGAGAGAGAGAGAGAGAGAGAGAGAGAGAGAGAGAAAGAGAGAGAGAGAGAGAGAGAGAGAGAGAGAGAGAGAGAGAGAGAGAGAAGAGAGAGGAGAGAGAGATAAAAAAATCGTTAACAAGCTGGGACGAATAAATATCATATAATCTCAAAATGAAGAAAAAAAATCAGTGTTACACGAATCGAATTCGATACCGTGTGCAAAGATTGACTGACTTTTTGTGTTATGGTAATTCCATCATATCGTTTTAGAAGTTCATCGCTTAGGATAATGCATTTTCAGATATATGTCATCATTAAGTTTTCTACTGCATCGCTCCAGATCATCTGGGACTATTTCATAATTCCTGCACCGTGTCGTTCTACTGCCATTTAATAGATTAACTTATCCAAGGTATATTTGCCCAGCATCCTACGTACTTTAGTAGTATTCTGGAGGGTGTCATCTTGAAACAATCCGTCCACACTAGGAAATCCGATATTGGTCAAATACTCCTGAAAATAAGGGAACACCATGAATAAAGTTATCATCAGAAAAATGACATTGACATTTATGAATAATTATGAACCGTTACCAATTCATTCATTTAGTTCGCTTTGTTGGAGGTTATTGAAGATTCTTTCTAAAAGGAAAATGGAAATAAATTACCTTCTTTTTTTTTCTTTTTCTTTTTTGTGAAAGAGAAATGATTCAGTCTTGGCACATGATGTTAATTTTTTCATTGAAAGTTTCCTAATTCGCATGATCGAATTTTTTTTCTTTTCGGGTGTTTTAAAAGAGAATAATGTGTACCATAGCTAAAAACTCAGATAACATCACCCAGAGACAGTTTGTAAACTATATTATACACACACATATGGAAGTTACGTGAAACTTCAGAGAACTCTTTCTATCACGAAATTGGTTAACAGGTATTTTGATCATACATACTGTAAATCGATTTTCAATAATTGAAAGACTGGGAGCATATACACTAATTTCCTGTCTATATATTTAAGATTTTTGTTTTTGAAAATGCATGAGGGTATGAACTGCGATGTTCAAGTCGCATCCTTCATGAAACGACTTAGCTCTTCATGGAATGTATGCCGGTGTGAAGCGGTGCAGTTCATATACTTAAGTATTTCAGAAATGAAGGTTATTTTTATATTTACATTTTACTTTCTCACAGAATTCTCAGCACTTAGAATAGCGGTCTGTATGCAGACTTGCATTGTTTGCAACTGCAACGCATTCACGAGAAAATGACTATCATTGCCATACGTAAAAAATACACTGGAAATGTTAAGTAACACTCTGCATATATGTACTCTATATAGATATCCGCTGTTCTTGTTGGCAAACACTTGAATAATAGTTTACCTATAACATTATTAATTGATTTATCTCTGTAAACTAATATGGTGTAATCAAATACTTATAATCTCCTTAAAAGAGGAAAAATAAAGAATCTCGTACTTCTAAATTTGTATCATAGAAAGTCTGCAGGTTACAGTTATAAGCTTTCTGTACATGGAAGACATCGACTCGTGTTGGTTACATTCATGTGTGTTACTTTTTCCTTGCAATGTTCATGACCATAACATTTATATAAATTATGATTATATTCGTAGTTTACTCATTTCTATCATCTAGACAACAGCATGTTTTAAAGAGAACACATTAAATTTAATTTACTATTCATGATTGAACAATGGTTAAACGTTTTGAAATCTAAATAATATGTCTACTTTGATGACCAAAATTAGATATTAAAGAAACCCCCTTGAAAAATAACAGTTTTATGAAAATACAAGTGGCAGAAGGAAATACGGTGTCTTCATTAATCAGATTAGGTAATATTTCTTAGTCACTGAAGAAATTTCAATTGTCCATTACATTTATTTTACATAAAACATAAATGTAAGGAAAACCACTCAGCTGACAGGATGTAATCAATTGTACCCATCAGAAATATACACTATATTGTTTAAAATTAAACCTCTGTAAAACAAACGACACTGCAAAAATATGTCATTTCCGTTCTTTGTACATCTCATTGGTTACTTGGAAGTATTTACTTTTTGTTGAAAATAATATCAGGGAATTACTTCTCGATTAAAGCAGAAGTTTCCTTGCACTTTAATTAATGTATGTAAAAAAAAAAAAATGTCAAAACGGCCTTACCTATAGTGAGTTCCCTTCAAATTCTTCAATCAACAGAACGTAGAATTGATTGATATATAGATCCAATGAAGTGAAATTGACAGCCGATTTGGCACATGCAGTATTGGTAAGTTGTAAAATTCTTGCACTGAGTTTAACATCCATGTTTATGATTTACAAATTAGTAACCTTAACATGGAAAATTAACCCTGTTTTGGCGATATTGTCTGACGGAAATTAAGTGAATGACATTTCACTTCATTGACTTTGTAGTAAATATGCAAGACGTCTTTGGGTACAAATGTGGAAGGCCAAAGACGATACACATACTTAAAAGATAAATTAAATTGTTTGAGGTTAAAAATCACGTCGTACGGTATTATTGTTTATCCAGGCAAAGAACTCTTCAGTTTTAATAAAGATTGCTTTACATCACGCAAAACTTATGATTCCAGTAAGTATTGACTGATAATGCATATTATTTAAAGTCCCTCTCGAGAATCTTTTACTCAGATGGTGACGTCACCATTGCCGGTGAAAGGCTGCAACATTTTGGCCTAAGCTTGGCGCTTATGGCCTATAATCAGGGAGGGATCTTTATCGTGCCACACCTGCTGTGACACTGGGCCTCGGTTTTTACGGTCTCATCCGAAGGACCGCCCCATTTAGTTGCCTCTTACGACAAACAAGGGGTACTGAGGACCTATTCTAAGCCGGATCCCCACGGGGTTAATTTCATTAAGTAATAATATTCAAAAAAAATATTTTCATATAACAGCATATCTCAAAACTTGTGAATTTTAATGAGTATTGATATTTGGAAACCCCCCTTCCTCAGGAACCACAAATCAATGATTAATAAGACCAAAGTTGAACATGCGATATATATTATATATATATATATATATATATATATATATATATATATATATATATATATTACTATACCTAGTAGCCTTGACTTTTCGCCATCATTTGTTCGGTACTGCATCCCTGGGACTAACAGACATGCTTAGACACAAAAGCGATTGCACATTCCGCTTACCTCTGTGTATTTACCATGTATGAATGAAGACTAATATGTGATGCAAAAGCAGTCTATGTATAGAAGAATCATATACCTTGAAGAAACTATTTTTACCCAAAGATTGAATACCGATTGTCATGACAATTCATAGTACTATCAGAAAATGTATTTCTGAATCTTTGTATAAATCCGCAAGATATCAAATTAACAATGAATTGTACAATGTAATGATAAAGCCTTGCGAAAATTTTCATATCTCTATCTAGTTTTTAATAAGATGAACATTTTTTTAAATTAATTTATTTATTATTATTTATTTATTTTTTTTTTTTTTTTTACATCTATGCATGTTAAATTACAATCGATTTTAATTATTGAAATGGTATTTGTTTCTGAAGCACACCTCACGTCATAACATCAAACTCTACACTTCACCAAATCAATCAAAAACACAAGTGTTATGATCAAACAAATCAACACCTTTTCACAAATTAAACATTGTTATAATCATCACGATGGAATCAAACTTTTTATTCTCTTTGCAGAAAGGTGTTGTTAGAATGGATTTTAAAGTACAGTTGTGGGGGGACAACGGCGTTATTTCAAGGATTGGAAGGTAAAATTGTCATGTCCTCTGTTTGAAGTCACCATGACATGTATAATTAAGACAGATCTTCATTAACATATTGTACAGCGGTACTTCCAACCTCGTGGCTAATTTTAAATATTCTGTCCATTGTGCGAGAATACAGAAATTAGCACGGTATGGTACCGAAACAAAAGTTCGGATTTATCTTACGGAAAAATCGATTACAATGGATCTATACCAACCACCAATGATTTCCTGTAAATATGAATAATATGTCCATCAAATCATAAATTATTCCTTGTTTAGGAATTAATGGACGGATTAGGCGCAATATCGGATGTCTTCATTAAAGGAAAATCTTCATAGAATTATCAAATTTGAAATTTCTCTTCAAAGCTTTGTGAATATATTATGCAAGAAATTCAACCCCCAGAGTACAATTTCTACGATTATTAGTTAAATTGCATACATTTACAAAGCTTTTTTTAAACAACCTGTTGTACCATTTCGATCACTTAACTCTCTTTGATTGGCATTTTATTGGATTTTCCGTATTCTATCCATTTTGATCTTAACCATTTTGTCGACCTTTTGACATTCTTCTCAATTATGTCTAAAACAATACCATACGTTTGGGGCATACCATTTCAACCTTTATCACATCATTGTTCATGGTTTCAAAACTTCGAAGGTAGGGAGATCACATTTAAGACATATATTTTTTAAATCTTATATTATTTTAGTCATTTTTAGAATACAATCAAAATAGCATATTCAGTAAATTATAATATTCTTTCCACGTTATTAACAGAGGATGAAATAGAGTGAAGAAAAGAAAAACTAAACTCCCTCTTGATTTACGCAAACCACTATTTGAGATACACCTTATAATTAAAAATATTTTGTATTGGAAATTGAATTTATTTCTTTGCATATATATGCTGCAAAACATGCAATAAAAATCGTAGAGTGTTATTTAAAGTTTTGTGTTTAACTTGTTAGTTCAGAAGATAATGAATTCTATATACTTTTGATAATGCCGTATCTAGGGTTAGTTTTTTGGTGCGTTGGTATTTTACGGTGGAAAATTTGCCAAAAATAAAATCGCAAAAAGCATTGCATGGATTGAAATTCCTCCAAAAACAAAAAGGCATTTCAAAATCCTTTTCCGATCAAAATCTGCCAAATACTCCAGACGCCAGAAATCATATTAGATATAAATGAAGAAATTATTTGAAAGTTGTGACATATTTAGAAATAAAAAAGATGTTTTGTAACTGAAAAAAAGTCGCACAATCCTTGACGCGTGTATAAGCACGAAAGACTTAATTTTATTTGCTATAAATAAGGACTTCTCAGAGTCCCTTTCTAGATTAATATTTTATAGATAACCACTCCCGATTTCAGACAATAGGTCATAATAAAAATTAGAAATATAACTAACTACAGCACAACATGTATCTATTTACACCAACATCTGAGTCCATTGTCTGAGCGTCTGAGCGTAGTCTTGCTATCATAAATCATACACAATTGTTAAAATCTACCTGCCTTAAATCAAACCTCTGATACTATTTATCACCACCATACTGGCAGTCGTTCGCTTTTGACGTGGAAAACATGTTGTTTGTCTCATAATAAGACTCCTGGTTCTGCTTTCTGCGTGGTAATCACTTTTATTTTAAATCAAGTCACTTAGGGAGTGGTTTGTAAGTATTGTTTTGGTTAATATCCCAATTTTCCTTTACTTAGCTGTACGTAAACCAATTTCTCGTCATTTTCCTTTGCATCAACCTTGATATAAAAATCACTCATTATAGGGGTTTATTAATCTTTTCATTATTATTATTATTATTATTATTACATGTATTTGGTTACTTGATAAAAACAAGAGCCCCACAAGCTTTATTTGTCACCTGAGTATTAGTTAAGTGTCACTAGTCCTAAGGGCTGCGAAATCTAGATATAATCCCTGTTCTGCATATTTAAACTAAATTCTAATATTCAGCAGCAGTATAAAACAAGATGTTCTTAAAACTTAAATACCCCCCCGAAAGTGCCTCACATTTACATAGTATAACATATGTAACTCGATATAATCAATTTGGACCCTTGCCTAGGGTCCACACCCTGGGGTTGGAAAATTCACAATTTCTGTACAGCTTGTTCTGTTTTTCCTAAATATGCATTGAGTTTTTATACAGTGTCAGCGAGGTCTTTCAAATGGTAAAGACAATAATCACTGTGCTTATTTTGGTCCCAACCTGTTACCAAAACCCTTACCTCTGGGATCATGGAATTTGCAATTTTGGTAGAGGACGTCCTGCTCTACATCACTATGCTTTTAGTTTTTCTTACACATGTGAGGTTTTAAAGAAGAAGATTTTTGAAATTGGTAATTTTTTGGCAGTTTTTGCTTCATCCCTAAGGCCCCAGGGGTGCAGGAGTCCTGAATTTACAAATGTAAGAAATCGTAACGTGAGGCTTTACCAGTATGCCAATGCTTAACGTTATGTAACTCCATCAGTTTTGCTAAATGCTATTTATTAATTAATTACATTTCTTGTAATCGCATTTTATTTCTTTGTTACCTCATCTTTTTCTTGCAAAGCGCCTTAGAGTAATTTATTTTATATAAGGCGCTATATAAATTTATCATCATTATTATTAAATACACGCACAGTTGTATTGACCTTCGCATAAAGTGATTAGATGTGACAAGAGGATAGAAATACGATTTATTAGTATTGTATTGAGTATCACAGAGTGCGGGAAGAATAATATTTGTATGCCCACAATGGAATGGAGGCAGCATGTCTTTAGTTGCTTTTCATGGTTTTTGAATACTTTATGTTCGAATCTTGTTCGACTCTTTGTTCTACGAACTCTCTTAGAAACATATATCCATTAAACATTATTTTTAATGCATAATCATTTTAAGGTACCCAACCAAAGATCTAAAATAACATTTTGAGATTACTTTCAAATTATTTCCCAATATTGTAAACTTTTTTTGGTGGTTAATATTTTTTCTTCCTTTTTAAAAAAAACAAAGTCTGCGTTTTCCATCAGGCAGATAGTCTAGACCCATGTTAAGCTAGATACTAAGGTCACGTTTTCTCGTCGAGCTTCTTGGAGGTCTTTGAGCAAGAGATTTTCGTTTTCAGGTCCATATTGATATTGTAAACGTCCATTCGTCCAATATCATTAATTTCATTTTAATTTGCCGTTCCCACAATGCTTCGCTGCGGGATGTCCGGTCTCAATTGTCGTCTGCCGAACCCAGACAATTTCTATTGCAGACGACCGCTAACGAGATTTGGATGTCCTTTTTTGCCTGTTTCTATTAGCCTTCACGTCTCAATAGATAATCGATTGGAAATAAAATTATAGTTATTCATACTACTTTAAGGAACGGAGGATTAAAGACTTGTGAATTCAGTCACAAAGCAGGACAATATTGATATATCAATGGAATGTAAAATTTAACTTTACGGTTTTATTGGAGGCCTAAATATTTCTGTCTGAAAGTAAAGTTAGAATATAGAACGCTTGAATAAAATACAATGCTACATTATCTGAGGATACAGACCTTTGCCTCTAAAACATTCATTTAAAAAATATATGTTAAACTATGTTTTTACAATCATGTAGTCTTTGGTTATCGTCATACTTCCTTTCTAACTAAATAACAATTTAACTCCACATGTACAAACAAATTTCTCATATACGTATTATATGTACTTATATATACCTTAAAAGTCATAAAATGACTGACGGTGGTCAGCGTATTGCTGATTTTAGATATTTACCTCGTTTTGCAATTTTCGTTTTATGGATTATGTGGCAGCATTCTACGCAACATTAGATATAATTATTATTTCAAATGCAACAGAAAACCAGACGATCACGAATGAAAAAAGTTCTTTCCCTTAAATAATATATGTAATGATAAACGATATTAATTTCATCATTTAAACAAGTACATGAATCGAATACACAATTGGTATTTTTATGTGTTGTGCAATGACCGTTTTGTCCGACACCGCATGCAAAGTTTTGTTCAAGATCATAAATGTAATGCCTTTTCATAAATAGCTTTAACTGTAAAATATTATAAACCACCTCTATCTGATAAATAAAATTCTTGTCAGATCGGACCACTACAGAAACTAATGTCTCGTCAATGACCCCCCCCCCCCCCCCCCCCCCCCCCCCCACCACCAATGAGAAGAAAAATAATAATCGAGAACAATGAATACAAAAGATGCCATTTTCAGCAATTTCTTTAGAGATTAAATACTTTCCCAAATAAACGTTATCTAACACAAAATACCTTAAACTGAATTCAACATTGAAACCACATACAGCCAAACATGGATTAGACTTTGATTTCTATGCCTCACAAAAAAAAAAAAAATAAATAAATAAAAATATTATAATATATGAATTTCTATTACAAAGGGCATCATTGATTAAAATTAGGCTTTACTAATTACATTGTAGCTCCCTATTTCGGTCCGATAAACAACAGAAGATTTATGCATCTTTTCGTAGGTTCCACTCAAACTTTTTTCTTCATTATTATATTTTCTTTGTTAATTAGCAATATTGTACAAACCAAAATACTCAAATTTTCTTGAACATATTGTAAACAATATGTGTATTATTGTATTTGTATATTATAAAACATATACCAAATCAAGCCTATAATTTGTATATATATATATATATATATATATATATATATATATATATGCGAGTGTGTGTGTGTGTGTGTGTGTGTGTGTGTGTGTGTGTGTGTGTGTGTGTGTGTGTGTGTGTGTATGTGTGTGTGTATTGACGCAACACAAGTTTTTTTAATTTATCCATTGAAAACATTATATACAAAACTTTCATTACAAAATTTACCCACCATGCATCGTAAACAACTTTTTTGGTGAAAGCATAGACACCACTAACAGAAAAAATTCAAAACCAAGACTATGCCGCGCTTAAGCAATGAAATGCGTAATTAGGCACTTGGTATGCTGCAAGCAGGCGTTAGTCAGCGTGAGTTTGCAAGGCGTTTTAATGTCCATCATTGTACAGTTAGTTGGTTTTTGTCAAGATTTCATCAGACATGATCCCTAAATGATCGCCCAAGACCTATCAACCGTTTGTGGCAACGTCACGGCGACAAGCGTTCATGCGGTAATGTCATCAGCGCAATAGGTTTACGGCCGCTGTGACCACGGCGAGAGAAATCATTGGACATCATGGAAGGCCTATTCATCCTAGAACCGTTTACAGAATTTTGAAGCGTCATGAGATCCGCTGCAGAAGACCTTATAAGGGGCTACAGCTTAAACCGCATCACCGACGGTACAGATTGCAATAGGCAAGGCAGCATCTGACTCAACGTCAAAATTGGTCTCGTGTTGTGTTCTTAGATGAGTCCAGATTTAACGTTAGCAACGCAGACGGCAGGTGTTGAGTTTACCGTCGTTTACATGAACATTTTGCTGACAATTGTGTCCTCGAGCGCGACAGGTTTGAAGGGGGAGGTGTCATGGTCTGGGGTGCAATTAACCACAATTTTCGGTCACAACTGATCGTTTTAAACGGAACCTTCACTACTAGGAGGGATGTAGACGAAATCCTGCAGCCTGTTTTAGCACCATTAATGCAGCAGCACAAGCAAGGAAATGGGTTAATTTTCCTACAGGACAATGCGCGTGCACATATTGATTGACACAAAACTTTTTTTTTCAAACGAACGCCATTGACGACCTTGATTGGCCCGCTATGTCCCCCATACTTGAATCCAGTCGAGCATTTGTGGACGAGCAGGGAATACGTGTGCGCAGCCGCCAGCCTCAGAATCCGCAAGAATTAAGGAGAGCCCTGTTGGGGGAAATGGCAGAATAGTCCTCAGAGGACCATCCGAAATGTTTGTCAAGCAATGTCACGTCGCCTTAGCACCGTCATTACTGCTAATGGAGGTCATACCCGGTACTAGTGAACAAAGCCATATTTTTGACGCACCCCTCATTGACATTCATTTAAATGTAGCCTCTTTGTGAATAAAATGATGTTCCAAATCAAAGAATAATGTTCAGTTAACATGGTTTATAATATACCACTATGAATTTGTTTATTAGATATATGAAGAAATTTATAATATATAAAATTATCACGTGTTGCGTTTTTAAAGTCCGTCAGTATATTTAAAGAAAACGTTGGTTAATGTTCAAATATGTGGACAACATAGTTGACAGTACGTGAAAATTTTAAGAATTTTATTATATATATATATATATATATATCAGTTCAAAGTGGCAGCGCCAATTTATCTCTCGTCTTTCCATGTTGTCGCGACAATCCACACCTAAATTAATGATTTTTCAAGTCACCCTGACTCTTTTGAACGTATGTTGAAATCTATTTAAAACAAAGGTGACGGAACCTAAGTATCCATGCAGGATTTTGTATTTTATAGTTCATATATATTTTGCGACACTGTCTAGTTAACATGTATAATCAAAACATGTGAATGGATTATAAATTATTCTACCTATGTTATTAATATTTTCAAAATTCTCACGTACTGTCAACTTTGTTCTCGACATGTTTGAACAATAACCAACGTTTTCTTGATATATATATATATATATATATATATATATATATATATATATATATACCATTAGTTTTGGTTGGATTGTCGCAACAACATGGAAAGAGAAGAAATAAGCTAGCACTGCCACTTTAAACTGAAATAATCTTCACCCCAGACACGGATTTAAAATCAGCATTTATGGCCTCTTTCAGGCAGCTCATTATTTGGCATGTCAAGTGGTCTCTAAACACACCTTTCTGTCAAAATATGAATTGTCGTCAATGGAATATTGTCAAACACAACCAACGATGTAGCTTTCGAAATTTTTCAATAAGGTATATGTTTAATCTGAATATCAAGTACCGAACGAAGAAAACACATTACCTCATAAATTAGGTAGGCTGTCCACAAGATTTTTTTTTTTTATATTTAGCTCATGTTCCCCAGAGATCTGAAGAAAAACGAAATTAAAATTTTAGCCCGCATCCAATGCAGTATGCACATTAAATGCGAGGTGTAGCTACAACTACATTAAAATCCATATCAAAGTTTGATATTGTATCATTCATTTTGTAGGTTATTACAGAAGCGAATGGAAGTAAGTGACATGAAATCCACATGCGAATTGCCGTGTGAATGTAATACGAATTTATGTTAATCCGGGTTAAGTTAATCCAGGTTTACTGAGCCCAGAATGAACTGGCAATTAGGGATTACTTTGCCCGTCAGTCTGCCTGTCTGTTACATTGGTAACTTGGTGAGAAATAACACTTTGATATTTAGCTTGTGTATGAGGGTCATTTGATATGAATCACGTGATAATACCTCCGTCAATAGAAATTTGTAATTAAGAGAACGGACTTTGATTCATGTATCAATGAAATAGGATAGGATCAGGGTACTTAGTAGTATTTGTGACATTTAAATCAGAAAACGTTGAATTCAAAAGATGCCAAGAAAGCATCATTTAGTATGTGTATTGCGTGTTTTAGGAACATTTAACACTTACCAGGATTGATAATGTCATCGCAGGCGAAACGTATATTTCTTGGAATGCTTTAATCTTATATTTCCTTCATATTTGATGTTTGTTTGTTTTTTCTTTTTTGTTTTTTTTTTTTTGTTTGTTTTTTTTTTTTTGTTTGTTTGTTTTATTTTGCTTTTTATAGGTTTTTGTTCTGTTTTGTATTTTATTTTTGTATCCAAAATAAACAAACGCAGTCATTATACTATTTGAAATATAACGATATTCATCAAGCCTAGAATCTTTAAAAATATGGAATGTAATTCTGATAGATTATCATGAAATGAAATATTAATAGCAGAATCTTCGTATCCCATTGAATGCTTGAAGAGAGAATATACAATCCTGACCTGACAACTCCACAGTTATATATTTATATGTTAAATGGATGACAACAGAAGATTTTAAGCCAATCACAGAATGTGCTTGGAAACCTTCGAAATAAAAAAAAAAGAAAAGAAAACACGTGTCCCTTTGAACAAAAACGTTTCCTCTTCGTTATACATACACCAGTTTCAAAACTAAACATTTATAACTACTGTGTGCTATTAATCAATTAGACAGCTTATCATTATTTTCTGTATGATAAATCGATATTTTATTTGATTGTCAAATACATGAATTAGCAGAACAGGTTTTAAATTGTCGGAATGTTTTTACAAAATCATGCCTTGAACATGACATTTTATGGTATGATAAGTGAACAAAATTTATTAAAATTCTCTCTTAAAGTATGATCTTTTAGTCAGTGGGTGTATTGCCTTGTCTTCATAAAATTGATTGACGTTCCAAAGATGTTTATCTTTAAGAAAAAAAATATATATTCCTCGGAAAGAGAATTGTTTCTAGAGGTTAACATACAAACTCTGGAAAATCAGAGCAAGAAGGAAAATAGCGTTGGATTTGCTGCTGTGTGAAATTCCACGGGGAAAAATATACAGTGAAACTTGTCTAATTCGAATATAAACAATCTTCGGATTAGACATGATCTAGAATACAGTGTAAATGTTTCATGATAGAATTTGAAGTTAGGTATTGAAATATGTGTGCATTTTACACAGCATTCGCATGAAATATATAATAACACTTTGTTCTACCCACTCTCTTCATTGTTCAAATTAGCATTATGTCTAATCATGGTGATGGAGAAAAACCTTTTAACCACAAATGTCTAAACGAACAGAAAATCTCACTATCTTTATATTTATGACAAGAAACTTCTGAACCTTTGCCAGTCAGAATTAGTAGCATAAGCCACTACATCTTATTGATATGTAAACGACCCAACAAGATATTTATTTCACGAAGGGCAAATTCATTACCCCCAGTTTGTTATCATTACTACGTTTTCGCTCGACATAGTTTTGTTATTTTCTATTTCGTCAATGAAGTTAAGCTCTAATGGCGTCCAGAAAGTTTATTCATCATCATCGTCAACATCTTTCTTTGCGATAGCAATATCATAAATGGACTGAAGTCATATTACATATTTCTTGTCAATGTTGAATAGTTTCCCGACCCTGTTGAACAAGTTAAGGAAGCGATAGGTCTTCAGTATGCCAATCAGGGGTCGGAGCTGCTGCAGGACTGTAGATCGCTTTTTAAAGCGTCCTTTTTCGATATGCTGTAGGTTAATTTTGTTGGAACCCCATCTACATAAAAAAAGGGTGACCTTTAAATTTTTAACATACTTGATACATGTCTTGAATATTCTCGAAGGGACGTTAAACGGCAATCGATCGAGAACAAATCCTGCAAACGCTGGTTCTTTAATTTCCCTCCTATCAAAAAAATGCAACTCTCCGCAGATTTCACGTGTTATCAACTACTCAGTAAATGAGTACGTTACATGAACCAATTTTAGCATGTGTTAGTGTTAACAGCTCAACCAATTTTGTTAAGTACGCCATACAAGGATAATTCTTTTAAATATAATTCCTTACAATTTCCTTGAATCAAATGAAATGCATTTTACTTAAGAAATTTTCGTTGGTAATCACAAAAGAACTTTCTTTCAAATTGTTGTTCGGGTAATTCTCGTTGGAACTAGTACTTTTTTTTTTATCTGTATGCATGAAAGTTAACTTGCACTGTGTCTATTTCTAAGTACAGGCACGGATGGTTGGTTGGTTTTATATTGTTTTACGTCCCGCTCGAGAATTTTTCACTCATATGAAGACGTAACAATTACTTTTGGAGGGCTCAAAATTTAGGCCTATGTTCGGCACTTACGGCCTTTGAGCATGGATGGATCTTTATATCGTGCCACACCTGCTGTGACACGGGGCCTCGGTGTTTGCGGTGTCATCCGTAAGACTGCCCCATTTGGTCACCTCCTATGACAAGCAAGGGATACTTATTCTAACCCGGATCTCCTGGGACACAAGTGGACGATATGTTTGAAGTTATTTATGATAAATACACAGTAAATACTTTCTCACAACATAAATCAGAGAAATCTAATATTCCACGTCTACAAGATAAGAATGTTTTTGTGGTTTTTAATAAAATAAATTAGAATAGTTTTGTAGTGTTTTAGTGAGATTTTAGTGAATCGTATTTTGACATTAATCTTCCTTCAATTTCGAATTTTCTCCACAATAAAACACGGCGTGACATAAGGACTGGCACCAGTCAATCTCCTCTACACAAGTCAACATTTCTATCGACCACAAAGAAGTTTAAAATGACTGTCAACATTTTCCTCAAATTTTTTATTTTTGTGTCTAAAATTAAACTAAAACAGCAAATTTGGAAGCCGGATACATAAAAAAAAAGAAGAGATTAATTTACATACACATACAAGTATGGTCGATTAGCTTTATACACCGCAACGAAATTCGAGTTGCCTATTTATGTTTTTGGTTTCAGATCCAATATAACAATAATTTAACCAAGGGCACCTATCAATGATATAGCTTTTTTTTAAAATGTCATTAATAGACGATTTTTGTGGTTTGACTGTCATCATTTAAAATCAAACGAAATGCCAGTTTGTTAAAACTGTATTTGTTGTCGTGCACCTTTGTGATAGGTCGCTCGGATTTAAGTTGTTCACGCCTTTGTCTAGATTCTGGGATGAAGATGGTCAGTGTGGTCTTTATACCTGGGATTGGTTATATATTGTTAATGTCTCGCTCGAGAATTTTTCACTCATATGTAGACGTCACCCTTGTCAGTGAAAGGCTGCAAATTTAGGCTTACGGCCTTGAACAGGGAGGACTCTTGACCATTTCACATCTGCTGAAATACAGGGTCTCGGTTTTCGTTCTTGTCTCCAGTAGTGCAAAATTACAACTAGAATTTTTTTTAGAACTATGGAAACAAGTCTAACTGAAAAAAGTAACATAGTAAATTTGCATAATAGAACTCGCTACTTCTCTAGCTGGCATTCTAAATGGCATACCCTAATCCTTTCTTAACAAAGAGAAAATTATTTTCCCCTCTCATATATATGATCCAATATCCCTAACACATTTCAGTATAATACAAGGAATTGGATTTGGCATATGGTAAAATTTTAACCATATGTAAGCTTATAATTCAATAAAACTGAAATACAAATTCTGAAATGAAGATGACTGTAGTTTCGCAAACCTGCGGCAACTGTAAACCCAAGACGTTTCAAATAGGCAAGTGTTTTTTCTTCTCCAAGCGCTCAACGCCTAACGTGCTTCATAAACAGTATGCTGACGTGAAGTGTTGTAGTTCATATACCCTCAAGCATTTTCAAAACTGAAATTTGTTCTTCACATACAACCGAAACCTACTTTATCCATTTGTTTCTGACGTCATGAATTAGGTAAAACATACTGATCACCCCACTCCATCATCTGCATACTTCGTTTTCTTTTCAAAATGCCAGTGTTTAAATGTCAGTAAAACTGTGTAAAAGAATACCAGTTTGTTTCCAGAGAACAAAATGTTGCACTTCATTGGTCAATTGATCATAATCATGCCAGTTTCAAAAAAAGGGGGAGGAATACGTCATCAGACATTAACAAAACTTACTAATATTTGTGAATTTCTCACAGTATTATCATTCAGAATCTGCTAGGTCCAAATTGGGTTTTTAAATCTGACAATCCGAAGGTATTGCTTCGAACCAGTTGAAAGTGATCGTAAATTTCATTGTTCAGAACTGGTGAATTTATTCCAATGTCTCGCATGTAAAAACTCTGCAAGGTCACATTGAAATAAGAAATACTGAGGTGTTTTGCTGGAGGCATGGTTTCTCAATATTAGAATTTTTCAATATTTATGAATTCCATAAACTCTTTAAAATTTATAAGCAAAAGTAATGAATGGTTTTTGATTATTCAAACTTTAGACATTTTCAAATTAAAATTTTGCTTGTTGGACTTCTAAATATTTTCAAAAATCTGTATAAATTCAGTTGATAGGTTCAAACACAGGTCTGCATCTTTTATCATTCCATTAAAATCAAGTTCTTGTAATCGGACGAGTTGTGAGCGTGCCAAAGCTTTTCCAATCTTTGCGATTGAAAATAGATGTACTTTCACTTTGGTTTCAATTATGCCAGAAGGCCTAAACCATAAAAATACAAAACTTTCAGCATTATTTGACTGACCCTCAAATACGGCAAACAATACTAAGGATTCTTCTCAAATCTTTTGAACATGTGCAAAATCTGGCATTTTGCTAGCAAAAACTTACGAATTTAAAAAACTGGTGTCGCTATCTTCTTTGTGTCAAGGATGGATGGAGGTCTCAATCTTTTCATGTCGGAGGACATTATATATATATATATATATATCAATCACCTACAAATTCAATACAATAGACCGAATTTCCTCTGATTTTTTAAGATTGTTATTTTTGGCTTCAAAGTATCCGACGATTTTCATAAGCACACAAGGATGTAGTAAACAACACGATACTACGCATGTGCATTCTATTACTAAAAAGAATATGATTCCATTATTATTATTACTATTTTTGATAAAAAGGAATAGGGTTGGAACATCTAAAAATAATTTCCATGTAGTGTTTCTGCATTTTGTTGCTTTAAAACTCCATATTCCAATAGTCTTAAAAATTGTTTCTTTTTGTGATTTTTTTTCTGTTGCGTACACATTTCATTACATTGAACCTTAATTTTTTTCACGTGATGAAATGAAATAATATTTTACTACACCGCTGATTCCATCGAAAGTAGTCAATCCATGTACCAAAAAAATACAAGCTGAAATAGTAATGTAGCTAGCCTCATGGCCCACACGTGTAATAACAGACGAAAATACAAGCACATGTCGTGCGTAACTTCTAAACTGTCTGAATTAAAAGACTCCATCCTTAATTTAAAAGCTCCAGTCACTAAATATATGAAGCATGGACGAGTAGAACTAGACACTGCTGTCCGACATTCTCGCAATCTCTGATGTTGCAAGTTTAAACCGTTTATTTCTTTCTGGCAATAAACTCGTAATTTTTTTTTTAAATTAATCAGAATTAAAGGATTAACTTCAATATTCCAATATTTCAAATACTGCCTTGGGTGCCAAATAAATAAAAAGCTAAAAATGAAATTTAATTACTAGCCAATTCGTATACGCCTAGAAAGTCAATGACAAACTTGACGAGATGAAGAATGTTTGTCAAATAATTAACATAACAGATCGTAATGTTTTCTTGATAGATTTGGGGAAAAACCTACTTTAATGAAAGCAGGTCAATTTGCGACACAATCATATTTAACTCAAACGCAACACACATTATATCATTATTTATATATCCATCATGAACAAAATGAGTATCTCAGAATTTGCAGATAATCGATACTTGCACACTTTTAAATCTTTTGTCACCGTCTTTCATTCAGCAAGGCTTGTAAAAAGGTAAATATGCATCAACCAGTGAATAAACAATCAAAAGCATGGATTCAATAAAATATTTTAAAATGCATAAATAATAATGAACCAGCTATATATAACTAGACAAACACTTTCATCTTCTATCTATATTCATGTCAATATCCACAGCATTTATTGGTACACTGCTCAGAACAAAAAAAAAAAACAAAAAACAAAAAAAAAAACCAAAAAAAAAAAAAAAAAAATTTACAACCCGAAGCATAATGTACTACTAAATGGCTGACAACAACCAAGACCAAACTCGTTATTAATTCCACTGTCAATGGCCTAACACCTTTTTTTCAAAATAAAAAAAAATTATTCAAACATTCGATTATATAGTATATAACATTTTTTTTCAAAGCACTGAAGGAGGAAGGGGTACTCAAAGAATGAATCGATGATTAACATTAATTAGTGCTTCGCACAAATAGCATATAAATAAATACCCATCCTTTAAAATACACTTTTGTTTCAACATAAGTATATGCAAGATACACAAATAAATCCTTATAAAAAGTGTTCACCACAACATTATCATAGATTCAAATTGATAAAAGAATATTTCAGTTCTGATGAATTTTGCCATCCATTCATAAATCTGCTAGGAAGATGATCATTCTTGACAAGACAACGTCAATACTGGCAAGCAAGAGAAAGAGACCGTGGCCTCATCAATGGAGCATACTAGTATATGATGACATTGATGACGAGGTGAAAAAAAAAAAGATTTATGAAGCACCTGAGCATTTTGGTGCCTTTCCATGATATGTGCGCACATGTTGTCTTTTTTGGTATATTTCAATAAATCGTTCCTTGCTAAGAAAACGTGTGAAATTCGACATTAGTGGTTGCTTCCATTTCCAACATATTCCTCCGCGTGTCGATTGATGCCACTAAGCACGGAGCAGTCACTACTGTCTGACGTCACATTCTGATGCATATCAGCCGACGTTGATGACGTTTTCTTTTCCAATTTTGCCTTGTAGTCTGTTATCACCACAGTAACATTCCCCACTGTCACAGACATTGTCTCTGCACTACTCCTGTCAATTCTGGGAGTCGACCTAGAAAACAGGTGTAAAATTAGAAGCACAACGGGCTATTTTCAGGTTTCAGGAAGTCTTTTGTCTTGACAAGTGGTTGCTGTAGATATATGCAAATGTACACCTTGGCGACTTTAAAATTTATGAAGACTAATGGAACATCAGATAAAATTCCATGTGCCATATCTAATGAATAGCATGTGAATGATGGTCGTATATACATGTAATAAGAGAAGCAGTTATACAGGGTGGTACTAATGCCAACCCCTCCGTGAATCAAATACCACGTGGTGCACACGCCCAAGACTTGCTCTCGTTTACATAATAGTTGATTTTGATTATCGACACAATCTGTTATGAATAATCTGGAAAATCATCTAACCACTACTACATAACAACGTGGTAAATGTTATTTCTTGAGATGAAATGACAGTATTGGATACATATTCATAAAAGCAACGCTCAATACATTCTGAAAAAATGTGAGACCTATTACAAGCAATTTGTATGGGGGGAAAATAGTTCACGAAAACGCACAGTCATTCTGAAATGAAAGTCCCTGTGTCTTAACCTTTTGTTTGATGCTGAAAAATAACAAACTGGAGATATATAACGTCAATGAAAGTACATTAATTTTTACATAATGCTCGTGCTGTCAATCCTATTGTTGACACTGAGTAACATTGTCATGAATTGAAGTACAAGTTACACGCAGGCAGACAGAAATGTTGCTGCTAACCCTACAGAAATAGAACACTGCTAACCCTTTACAAATAGAACACAAGTAACCCTATAAAAATAGAACACTGCTGACCCAATACAAATAGAACACAAGTAACCCTATAAAAATAGAACACTGCTGACCCAATACAAATAGAACACAAGTAACCCTATAAAAATAGAACACTGCTGACCCAATACAAATAGAACACAAGTAACACTATAAAAATAGAACACTGCTGACCCAATACAAATAGAACACTACTAATCCTACACAATTATATATATATATATCAGATAGCCGAAAATGACTCAACCGGTTTCATTTCCAAACTTCAAGAGTTAGGTAACACTTGCTTATATATATATATATATATATATATATATATATATATATACTTCCGACCCTACCCGGGGTTGATCTCATGACTAGCAGCATGTGATCAGTGCGCTAGACCATTTGACCATCTAGACAAGTCTTAAAACTTAAAACTTCGATGATGATGGATATTTCGTTATGCTGTCACACGCTACGTAGTCATTGAATATGGTAATGGGATACAGTCACTTAATGCAAATAATCATAACTGTCCCAAGATAGATACTGCATTTGAAATACATAATATAATGTACTACAAAATACTAAGCTTGCAATGAACTTTTAAACACACAAATACACAACATATCAACACACACACACACACACACACACACACTTATATATATATATATATATATGTGTGTGTGTGTGAAATATCAACATATACTGAAAAATTTCAGTTTTATTTACATTAAAATAGGGTATATGTGGGAACAGTTACCTTGCCAACTTTTTCGTGGAATGCGAATGGTTCTTCTCCTTTTTCACGATGAAGGTGTTACCAGTATGATTGGTGTGGGGATCTAGACTAAGAGAGTTCGTATTGCTAATAGTTTTCACATCACAGCTATCATTGGACGACTCGTTAAGGTACTCTTCCGATTTGAAAGGCCGCTCCTTTTTCTGAGGCGGGGGAACATACTGTTGTGCAACCTGTTGTGCAGCGATCTGTGCATTTAGCCTTGGTTTTCTGCAAAAAAGAGACCATAATAACTTTAATGCAATGTCTTCCCTCAGAATGATCTGTTTACTGCTAATTACATTACCTTATCATATATGTATCTCATACATTAATAACAGCAGGGTATATATATATATATATATATATATATATATATATATATAAACCCGTGGGGATCCGGGTGTTAGAATAGATCCTCAGTACCCTTTGCTTGTCGTAAGAGACGACTAAATAGGGCAGTCCTTCGGATGAGACCGCAAAAACCGAGGTCCCGTGCCACAGCAGATGTGGCACGATAAAGATCCCTCCCTGTGCAAAGGCCATAAACGCCGAACATAGGCCTAAATTTTGCAGCCCTTCACCGGCAATGGTGATGTCTCCATATGAGTGAAAAATTCTCGAGAGGGACGTTAAACAAATATATATATATATATATATATATATATATATATTATTCTAAACATCTATACATGCATATCTATAATAGTGTTACTATACAGTGTGATCTCGGTAGTCTGGACACCATTAATCCGGACGATTTTGGTGGCAACCAAAGTTTTATACCTTATTTTGCACCGTTTATACCTTATTTTGCACCGAAAATCGCGTTCCGGATCCGGACAGGCAGGACTTACAACAAATTGTTAAAATATAAAATACATAGAAAATTGTATCATTAATCCGGACGGTAATTCTTTGGACGGACAATTTTGTAAAGTGTAAATGGTAAAGACAACATGAGACACACTGTCTGATTAAAATAATCTAGTTAACTGTGTCCTATCAATACCTTCCTAATTAACGTAATATAGCTCTAAATTAAAAATTTTGTTGTTGTAAGAATTTGTTATTAAAATAGTTTTGTGTGTAACTTTAACCATAATCATTGATAAAATCAAAATTAAGTTGAAGATTTTATCAAATTAAAGATTTCAATTGATATATTTAGAAAAATATTTTTGCACGGCAAGACAATAATATAATTTTGCTTCATTCAGACGCTCTGTTTGTTTGTTTGTTTATAGCCGCCTGAGCAATTTTTCAGCTATCCGGCGGCTGTCACCATTACCGGTGACAGGGCTGCAAATTTAGGCCTATGCTCGGCACTCAGGGCCTTTGAGCAGGGAGGGATCTTTATCGTGCCACACCTACTGCGACACGGGACCTCGGTTTATACGGTCTCATCCGAAAGACCGGCACCCACGTCCCACAGTGGGATTCGAACCCCCGACTCAAGGATCATCAGATCTTTGAGCCCGACGCTCTAACCACTGCGCCACGCGGGCGGCTCAGACGCTCTGCATAAATAGCAATAACAAATAGTTTATATACCTTATTTTTTTCTGTCATTAAAATTCTACATCAAATATTGTCGACACCAAATGAACAGCTAATGGTTCCCTTACCTACGTGCCGACCGACACATTGTATTGCCAATTTTTGCATATCGCTTTTGCCTTGCATGTTGTATTAGACTGTAAATAAATCTGCAGTATATTATTTAATCATCTCTATCTATAGGTTAGTAATAGTTTGAACATCATGATATACGTTTACTTAACTGCTATACATATCGGCTTGTTCAAATCAAAAGAGTGTATAATGACAATTATTCTAAATTAGATGTGAAAATGTTGATTATGTTTTAATACTTTAGAATAAAGTCAAAAACATCTGCGGTAAGTTTTAATTTGCCTGTTATTTTCATGCATGAAAACAACGCATTTACAATATACATCCAGTAATTCCATATAATGATGAATGAGAAAATCTTCATTTTTTACATACGTCCCATTCCACAACTATTAACTCGTGACAAGACACATCAGCTTTAAGTGAAGTGCCACAAATCACGAATCTATCAGTGGGGGTTCTTTAGCGTGACAGAGGGCCTACTTTTTTAAGGTCATTATTGTTTGAGACGTCACCAGTTGTAGGTGAAGGACCAAATATAGACCAATGATTAGCGCTCGGGGCCGCAGCAATGAGTGTTCTTTAACGTGCCAACGCCTGTCGTGACAAGGGACCTCCGTTTTTAAGATCATACCCGAAAAAACCCGTGATTCTCACTTTTAAATGCCGAGCGTTTGGCGAATGAGCAATCTCTACCTATGCTTACGTCTTAGGTTTGACGCGGAGATCATATTCGAAAAAAAGTGCATGCACCTGCTAGGCGTTTGGCATAGGAAGTCACTGTCTATGCTGAAAGTCTTCGAATCCATAACCTCCCGGACATGAAGCGAGCGCCCGAACCACTACGCTATCGCAACCGATAAAAGATTATATATATATATATATATATATATATATATATATATATATATATATATCACGAAAAGAATTAATAATTAATACTGTTATGCAATGTACGGAAATACATTTCGTTACGCTACAGATGTGAGAATTGTTTCCCTTACACTATCAATGAGTCGGTGCAGTTTGAGGAGGAAAATATATTCAAAAGTTAAAGCGATGTGTCAGAATATTATAATTTTAAAGCAAAGATAGGCTGTGTGTGCAGCTATGATAGTTTGGGCACAATTATGTCTTGTATAACATTCTAATTAAGGAAGCCGATGCAAACGATTGTATGTCAAGAAGAAAAAAAAAAGAATTAAGGTACGCCCAGAGTAATGTGTGTCACTGGGTTAAAGATATAGCACAAACACACACACATACACTTCATTTCTTAATTTATGGTGAAAATTAAGATGTTTCCATCGAGGTCACTGCCACTCAAAGAGCATGTGACTGTCTGTAATATAGAAATGAGAACCTCTGAGGTCTTTACAAAGTGATTGTGTACATTCTTTAAGTAATAGAAATGAAATGGCTTTTATTTGGTTTACTGCATGTGCAATCTTTCGCACAAACGGATGTAAATGTGTGTATTCGATGACCACTATCTCAACACTATGATACTTCTGCAGTTGAGAGATCTGTCGTTACACCCTTTGCTTTCTTAGTTGTTTTTACGTCCCGATAATTTTTGTTTTACCCATATAGAGACGTCACCTGCTGTAAATGAAATACCACCTTTTTCTGAGTAAGGCAATCAAGGCGGTAGCAATGAGGGGTTGCCTACTGGACCTCCGTTTTGAGGTCAATTCTGAAAGACGCGTGAAATTTCTAATACCGTTATATTAATACTGGATTCCTTCACGATATAAGTTCCATGCCAGCTGGTATTTAAGTGTGGCCATTCTTTGTAATAGGCTTTGGAAAATTCGAAACCCTATTATGAGACAAGATTAATTTACACCGGTGATGCATGTTTTACACCTGTCGGAATAATTATATTAATGCAGTATCTCTAAATTGAGCTTACACTGCATTACACAATACTGCTTAACTTCCAGCAATGAACCAGGCTTTTAGGACTAAAGTTGATTTAGAAACACATTTACTTCAATTATTACTATAAAAGAAATTCAAAAATATATTTTACTTGTAAATAGGTGCAATTTTGGACGTTTTTATAGTTCAGTGTCGCGTTTAATCAACACTTTCACTATCAAGATTTGCACTAATGTTGGCCTCAATTTTGAACTTGACAACACATCATGCAATAGTCGAAACAGGGAGATGTTTTATGAAATTACTGAATAATCTAACTCTATTGTGACTTTCATCAGTTCATGAAAAAACTACTTTACAGATATACTTTGCATTATGACTTTCATTAGCTTATACAACTACTCATCAAACTGTATGTACAATGCATTATGACTTTAGAATCAGATTTTTCAGAAGATAAATAGCTTACAAAATTCAAAGCACTTTTTTAAAAATCTTGTATAACAGTTTTAAATTCTACTCCGATACGTTGCACGATTCCCAGAAATAAATGCACGCGTATGTAAACCTAACAACATTTACTTGTGAACTTATGGCAAGAGTAAGTCGTATCAATTAAATTTGTACATGTTTAGTAAAAATGTCCCTTCATTTAGACAGAGATATCAGTAAATGAACTTAAATTAAAAACCGGAAGTTATAACTAAATCAGATTAAGCCAATTAATCTTGAAGCAACGGAAAAAACAAATACCAATAATCAACTCCAGCAAGTAAACAATTTTTAATTGCTCTGTGAACACTCACATGTACTGTAATATAGTATTGCTCTCTCTCTCTCTCTCTCCCACACACGAGGTATAATTGTTAAAATTAATCAATATGAATTAACAAAATCTTTTAATTACAGGCCTATCGTTCAGTTATCGAACATATTCCCGTCTAACTAAAAAAAATACCACAGGAAAGGGTGGACAAACCAAATTACTATTATTCTTTACAATATTCATTCAATGAAATGCCATGTTCAGCGGGTGAAAACAGAACTTTTAAATCTGTCCAATACACAAGTACTAGCATTCAGTGCATCCATTAAAGTCTTCAATCATTAAGCAAAATTTGAATAAAGCTAGGTGAGACCTACCCCCTTTACTTTCGCACACTTGTTGGAAAGACATAGAAGTGATCCACACAGACCTTCAAAAAGCAGGTTAAAAAACCAACACAGTGAACTGAAAAGTGATTCAATGAGCTATTGTTTGATTTCTTATCTTTAAGACACAAGGTCACCTAATTTTTTTTTCTTCATGAAAGCCTTCAGAACCAACATAGATCATCACACATCAGCGGAAGAAAGAAATCAACGAATAGCATCAGTGCACTGAAAATTAATATAATACAAAGTCATAAATTAACGTCAGGGGCGTTTTGGTAACATTTGGAATCCTAAGATCAAAGTTGATTCATGTTTCAAAATAGTAACTATGAGACAGGTAAAAGTTTTAACACAATCACTATTCTCCCTGAAAACAGGAATCTCTGCTAAGACGTATGCAAAGCAGTGGGTTAAAAAAAAAATCACAAACCGTGCGTTGCAGTGCTGTTAAAACATTTGAAAACTAAAGGATACGAACTCGCTACAGTGCAAATTCAGACCCAAGAAAGATATGAAACGTGATCCATATATATTCTTCAACAATACGTACAACAACAAAACACAAGATGTGTTTGTGAAATTCTGATGCCCCCAGATTGCAACAAAGTGGAACTGTAAGACATTGTGTTGTTGAAATTTTTGTAGCAATACACAGAATGCGAATTTGTTCACCTTTTAAAAGCAGTGTTTACGGTTTAAAGGATATGACATAGTAGAGTTTGTAAAAGTAGGTCAATGCAAATGTCACCAGGCCATGGATTTTGGTACCAATGGAAAGGTCTTGCCACACGGAATACACATGCCAAATATGAAAGCTCTACCTCTTATGTTGTAAAAGATAAGACCAAGGTTAAAGAACAAGGTTAAAGACACCACTAGGTCAATGGTCAAAGTCAAATGTCGGGAAGGTCTTCTCACAAGAAATGCACATGCTAAATGGAAAAGCAGTACCCTTACGATTTGAAAGATACGGCTTATACATGCTTTAGAATTTCCTAGAAGTAGGTCAATGTAAAGGTCACATACTTTGGTGTTAATGAAAGGTCTTGCTACAAGGAAAACACACACCAAATATAAAGCTTCACCTCTTATGGTATAAAAGATATGACTAAGGTTAAGTTTTTTGCCAAAAACAAAAATCTTCGATTCCGGGAACATAAAAATCATTCGCTTTTAAATACGATTTATTTCTTCATATATGTACACACAAATATTACGAACAAAACCAGGCCCAGTGGTCATCCCCAAACTTGACAATAAATCAGTTAAATTGCCAAACTTCAAAAGATAAGCCAAAGGAAGCAGGGATAGACATGTAGTTTTTAACACAAGGAAGCGGACACGAGTTTCTCTTACCTTTAATTGTACTCATTTTTCAACATATATACACATATAATCAAACAGTAAATTAACTTGGTCGAGAAATGTTCTCTCGGTACAATGAGGTAGATAGACAGATAACTAGAAACATTTCCGATTTACATGTATGAAAATTTCAAGAAGGTACTTTTCTCCAGTTATCATCCTTAACAATTACGATATAATCAAACTGGCAAAAGTGAAAAGTTTGATATGTTGAATGACAAATCAAATTGCATTAAAAGCAAACAAAATTCCTCTTTAGAAGATTTCTGACATTAAAAACGGAGACAATTCATTACTATAAAGGCCTTGAGCACCAAGCCTAGATCATTATCACCTACACCTAGTGAGATCTCTCTGTGAGAGAAGATTCTTAGATGGAACGTAAGACAACACACAAAATGTGTTATTATGAAACGATTAATTAAATATGTTATTTTGGTTGTTAGTGATGCATGTGTTCTCTTTCATTTTTTTTTTTCAAGATAAACATTTTTGAAAATGTAAGACTTCTTATTTCTACAAATAGCGGGGTAAATTCACATATTCTTGACGTTATAATACATTCCTACTTCTCGGGTACTGTAATTTAAAAAAGTACCTGGTTTCCATGTCTATGAATTTTAGTTTTAAAAAAATTGAAAGAAAAGGGTGAAAAAACAGAGCAAGAAAGGTGCAAGGTCTTCTCTGTATACAAGTTTAATCTCCTCCGGTTTCTTTTCCTCATGCTTATTCAAAATATCTAAAGACATTATCAAACTTTGTAATATTGTTTAACATATCCAACCGATATCTCTAATAAACGTCATTTAATATGTTCTGCTTCCTCTCAGGAGAAAAAAATCTGTAAACAAAACATGCAACTAATTAAACGTACTTTGGTCTTCCACAATCCCACAATCCTAAATAACAATGCAGTCATTCCCAGCAATCTGCTCCAAACCTCCCCCGAAGATTCCCACCAAATAAAACCACCAGCAAATGTTCCATGACAAAGCACAGCTTTAACGACGTGACACTTCCTCTGACTAGCAGCTTTTTATAGATGATCATGCATGCAGAAACACTACAATAGCCACAGCTTCTATCAACTGGCTATTAACAAATTAGCTTTTGGTGAAGCAGAAAGATGCTGGGGTCTGTAATCGGACCCCCTGTGAGATATTGCCCACAGCAGCATCAACTGTATCGTCTAGACATGTTCATCTTAGAATCACACAATGTTCATAACGGAAATCATTGGAACACATGGACACTCTTGGGTTACTTTATTGAATGCTTCATTAGGATATTCTACATGTAAAAGTGAACTTGTCGCATTGCTTAACTTTTCAAAATGCGTTATATTCGGGTATTTTCTTCTGTTGATACCATTTAAACAAGATTTAGGCCGCTTAAGTGCTCTTTGCAGTAAATGTCTGCATTGCCTTGGAAACAATATACATTGATAAAGTTAACACTAAATGAAGATTAATGTAAACTCGTTAAATGAGTTTTAAGACTGGCTTTGAAGAACTCTGGATGAATCAGAACGATAACTGAAGTGTAGAAGAAAGTTGTCGAAGTCTCCATATGACAATTTCCTGCCCATAATTAATGTCTGATAAAAAGAAATATTATTTTCTTCGAATACGAGTTATATTCATTTTCTACGGTTTGAAAAAGAGACAAAATTTTGATTTAATTACAATCAGTAAAACACAACACTACAAGTGCAAAGCAGAACATCATGTTGTGTAAAAAAGATGCATGTATGACCTTTATATGTCACGTTCCAAAACATTCAATATACAGGGACTCGAGTAGCAATAGCTTCATCACTAATAACTGTCAGAATGTAGCTGTTTCAGTCTTGACTTTATAGCTACATCACTAATAACTGTCAGAATGTAGGTGTTTCAGTCTTGATTTTATAGCTACATCACTAATAACTGTCAGAATGTAGCTGTTTCAGTCTTGACTTTATAGCTACATCACTAATAACTGTCAGAATGTAGCTGTTTCAGTCTAACTAAATATGTCAGTGTGTACACTGCGCTCGTTGTACCCGTAAACTGCACATGCTTAGGGAAACTAACTTTCTTATCTTCTCGTCTTACTACTTCTAAAATTTTACCAAATCTGACACATTTTTCATTCTTCATAGGAGAAAAACGTGTACAAAATCTGCCGTACTTTCAAACATTTTTTTAAAAGAGTAAGATAGAATAAAACACATCGATTACATGCAGTTTATCAAAAACGTTATTTTTTCTAAATGTTGACACCAGTAATCTACAATAAAACCCCATCGATTACATGCAGTTTATTAAATACGCTATTTTTTTTTCTCTTCTAAATGTTGATACCAGTAAGATCTAGCCTACGAGATATGTTCGTGAAATCCAGAAATAGCTCTGTATTTGTATCCATTTGTCAACATGTATCCATGGTAACTTCTACACCATACTGTACAGTATACTACACGTGCTGATACAGCATGTCTGAACTTGTTCTTCCCAAATAGCACGATTTCGCTTTAGTAACATCGTTCATAAAATGACTGACAAGAAAATTGAAATTTTATACAACTCACCCGCCATTAAAATTCTGCTTCGACAGAAACATGATTGTCTTACAATATTAGATATTACATCTAATATTCTGTTTGTTTTTAAGTATAAAACAGTTGTCAGTGCTGAAAAAGTATTACACATGCATTGGAATCATAATTCCAAAGTATTTTGTAACAATGATTGATTGTTGTTTAACGTCCCGCTGAAGAATTTTTAACACATAGCATTTCACACACCATTGTCGGTAAAGGGCTACAAACTATAGGCCAATGCTAAGAGCTTACGACCTTTGAGCAGGTAGTGATCTTTACTGTGCCGCACCGACTGTGACAAGGGGCCTCAATTTTTGTGGTCTCGTACTATGGACCGCCCCATTTAGTCGCCTCTTACGACAAGCACGGGATACTAATACCTATTCTAACCCGGATTCCCATGGGGGTCGTAACATTGAGCAATGAGTTGAAATTCCATTTGCAAGAAAGTTCCCATCGTCCCTTAAATACTCTTAAAGCAACAGTATCTTTTTCTGTCCCACTGTCTATGGCAAAAGTACCACGTTTGAGAACCTTGTAAACTTGATCCACTACTACAAATCTTTCACATTCCTTTTAACTTTTGAATTGTGGATGAGAGGGCTTTGGATAGTTAGTTGATTGCTTTACGTCCCGTCGAGAATTGTTCACTCTTACTGAGACGTTACCACCTGTAGTTGAAGCACCACAAGTTTATACCTATGTTTATTGCCCAGTGCTGTAGCAGTAAGGGTTCTGTCCAGTGCTATAGCAATAAGGGTTTTGTCCAGTGCTGTAGCAGTAAGGGTTCTGTCCAGTGCTGTAGCAGTAAGGGTTTTGTCCAGTGCTGTAGCAGTAAGGGTTCTTTAACGTCCCAACGCCTGTTGCGATACAGGATCTCCGTTTTTAAGGTCATATCCAAAAGACCCGTAATTCTCACTTCTAAATGCCGAGTGTTTGGCGAAGGAGTAATCACTACCTATTTTTTCGTCTTAGGTTTGACGCGTCCTTGGCACAAGCGAGGCTCGAACAAACGACCTCCAGACTATGAAGCGAACGCTCTACCACTGAAGTACCGCGAGAGAGCTTTGGATATAAGAGTTATAATCTTTCCACTAAACTATCCGTTAGTAGACTTTGACATGTAAGAAGCATGATCTTTTCAACTGTGTCATGCTTGATGATTTTGTGTTCTTGAGCTTAAACTCTTAAAAACCGCCCCGTGGAGATCCGAGTTGTTAGAATAGATCCTCAGTACCCCTTGCTTGTCGGATGAGACCGCAAAAACTGAGGCCCCGTGTTACAGCAGGTGTGGCACGATAAAGATCCCTCCCTGCTCAAAGGCCATAAGCGCCGAGCATGGGCCAAAATTTTGGACCCCTTCACCGGCAATGGTGATGTCTCCAAATGAGTAAAGATTCTCGACGGGATGTAAAAACCAACCAACATATGACATCTCTAAACACTGCTTCTAACTTTTAAACCATAAAATCAGAATAAACTAATATAGTCTTTTTAAGTAAAAAAAAAATTCTACCACTAGCTATTCCGGCCATTCCCGTTTCAAAAGTACACCCTGCGTCTACTCAACTCCCATAGGCATCATTCTTTTATCCAGTTGAAACTAAGAAATTCGACAAAAAGTCACAAGTTTTACATTAAAAAGCAGGTGACATGTTTGACTGTCTTTTTTCATTTTTCAATAAATAAAGCCTTACAACAATAAGTAACCAATAAAAAAAAGTTGAGAAGCTCAGTCTGGAATATAATCACAAGCTAACTTTGGATTAACTCATAAATATAACAACAAGAGAATACAGCTGCAGAATCAAGCCAAGACGAAATTGGCCTTCAACGCAATACAGGAAATTGGTGATTCAAAGATTACAGCAAATGTGAGGGGCTAATCATTCTAATAATTATTTTTTGTGGTATTTTCTTATTAACCAATGCTAGTCATTAGTCATATAAAATAGGATCGAGCGTTTAATTCACCAAAACCATTACTTTACCATGCATCCCAGAACTGGAAGTTATCGATGCATAGAAACTGTGAATGTGTCGTTATTTCTACTCATCGTCAGGGTTGATCTGAAAGTGCAGGAATTACTCACACAAAAATCAATGAACAGCCTGTGCACTGACAATGATTCAATTCCGTCATTCACTGAACCCTTTGCAGTCACGTCAGTATACGCAAACTAAATGCTGACCACTCTAAATGCACGGTTTCCTATTTTAAACCCCGTTTTAACCCCCTTTCCTGATCAATTATGTGTGTTGCGTAGAATATGCCATATCCTAATTGTTTAATTTACCGTATGGCAGTGGGGGGAAAAATTCTAAAATTAGAGACATGACCACTCAATCGTATTTACAAACATCCGGTTAATCAAAGAAAATGTAGGAAAATTCATAATCACGTAAATAAAAGAAAAACAAGATTTTAGGCACAAGGTCGACATTCATATGTCAAACTAGACTCAATGCTCCCCTCTTCCCCAGCACACACGCGACGTTTCTGACATTTTCTCTAAAAATAATGTTTTCATCTCCTTGATATCAGCCGGTTTTGCACGGTGTCCGAAATAGGTATAAATTTTATATTGTAGTAGTGTTACAATACATTGTAACCGGCCTGTGTACCTAGGTGGTAAGATCAGCTAACTAGTAATGCAAGGGTACCAGATTCGATACCCGATTATTCTAAAGATTTTTTTTCTCCTTCTTTGCTACTTTCTCTCCTTCTTTGCTACTGTAATATCCATTTATACAACTTGTTGTATTACATAAGAGCTGACATTAAATTTTTACTTGCAACAACTAGAAACTATGAAAATATGCTAACGCTTAAACAGACAAGGTAATATACCCCAAGATTTTTTTTGGCAGAACCGATATAGAATGCAAGTACATTGTATGTGAAATGTCACGAAAAATTATATAATTTTTGAGAAACGTTGCATGTTCTTGAATCTCAAATTACACATCAAAATAAATTATCCAAATACACGGTATATCAGAATAAAAAAAAAAGACTGAAAAACTAAATTAAATTATGAAACGAAACAGAAGAGGCACTTGAGCCACATCACTCACTTGAGTCACCTTGGCCCATATCAAAGTTTTTTACTATATATTAGCATGTAAAACTTTGATCCTCTATTATGACCCCACCCTACCCCTGAGGGCCATGATTTTAACAAACTTGAATCTGCACTATGTTAGAAAGCTGTCATGTAAATTTCATCTTACCTACTTCCGAGGGCCATGATTTTAACAAACCTGAATCTGCACTATATCAGAAAGCTTCACCTTAAATTGGAACTCTTCTGACCCAGTGGTTCTTGAGAATATTTTTAAATGACCCACCCTATTTTTGTGATTATCTGTCCCTTTGAAGACGACATGGCCCTTTATTTGAACTTGAATCCCTTCACCCAAGGATGATTTGTACCAAGTTTGATTGAAATTGGCCCTGTGGTTCTGGAGAAGATTTTTTTCATATATATTCTCATATATTGTGGTTCCCCCCCCCCCCCCCCCCCCCCCCCGGTCTATGATTTTAACAAAATTGAATCTGAACTATGCAAGAAATCTTCCATGTAAATTTGAACTTTACTGGCACAGTAGTTTTTAAGAAGATTTTAAATGACCTCACTATATTCTTGCATTTTTGTGATTATCTCCCATTTGAATGGGGCATATCAGGTCATTTGAACAAACTTGATTGATTATTGATTATCTATTGTTTAACGTCCCTCTCGAGAATCTTTCGCTCATTTGGAGACGTCACTATTGTGAATGAAGGGTTACAAAATTTAGGCCTTTGCTCAGCGCTTATGACCTTTGAACAGGGAGGGATCTTTATCGTGCCACACTTGCTGTGACACGGGACCTCGGTTTTTGCGGTTTCATCCGAAGGACCGCCCCATTTAATCGCTTTTTACGATAATCTAGGGTTGGTGAGGATCTATTCTAACAACTCGGATCCCTTCACCAAAGGATGGAGAAGACGATAAAAATGTGAAAATTTACGCCGACGACGCCGAGAATGGACAACGAAAAGTTTTGATTACAAAAGCTCAATTGAGCCTTCGGCTCAGGTGAGTTAAAAACTGGGATCATAGTGCTTGTAGTTCAGCTACAGAATGTTAAACGTGACCATTTTGCACTTAAAATTTACTTATGATTTATAAATATTAAATGATTTTGTTTGTGGGCATCAACATAAGGCATACAAATCAATCATTGCATAACTCACGTCTTCTAACAATATATAATACCGGTAGATTGAAAAGATATTACGCTTTTGGACTTAACATACGGAAATATTCATCATACAGAATTCGAGATTTTAAAGAACATATGCTACAGATGTTTCAACAGTTTCGTTTAAAGCCTGCATATCGCAAATTATATAGTCATTATAATGATCTAATTTGCAAATACGAGCTCTCACTGGGTTGAATGCTGTCTAACGTGTTTTTGTTTTTGTTTTGTTTTTTTATCAATTATCAGACCGTTCTTTACATACTAATTCTAATTAAGGATCACTCCGTTTAACCTATGTCGCTATCACGGCGGGTGTGACAAGTCAATATGGGATGTTTTTTATCTTTTATAGGATTTACGAGGTTTATCACTGTTCGTTACCTTCACTTGTTCATTAGAAGTGTTGTCATTTTTTTAAACTGCATATAAATTACAAAGTCTTGCCTTAACATTTAAAATGGAACTTTAAAATGTGGGGGTTATACATAAAATTTCTGAATTATTGGCCAAAATACTAATTTTAATACAAAAAACTGCGGGTAAATCAACATACTTCAACCGTATTAATGTATTTTACAACATTTAGAATTATTTCAAGCCTTTGCTATTTGTATAATGAATCACAAAATTGAAGTGTTATATATAATAAACAAACTGTAAAATCTTGCAGATTTAAGCTTTTTAAAAAAAAAAAAAAAATATTATACAATACTTCCACCATAAATGTAGTTCTATTTAACCCCTTTTTATAATGTGAATCCACGTAATATTTTTCAGTTGGATAGGTTTAATTAAAAAATGTGCAAAATGTTTAGACCAATAAAATAAGTATCGAAGCAGTACATTCAGTTATAAAATACTGTGCATTTGCGCTCAAAAGCTGTTGAGCTAACTTCCTTAAATGTCAATACGTAAATGTAACAAGTCATGTGAAATGACTGGTAAACTGGGGATGTTTACTCCTCCTAGACACCTGATTCAACCTCTAGTATGTCAAAGGGTCCGTGCTTGCCCTTCTCTTTATATTTTTATAGGATTCATGGTTGGTTGGATGTATATTGTTTAACGTCCCGCTCAAGAATTTTCCACTCATTTGGAGATGTCCCCATTTCCGGTGAAGGGCTGCAAAATTTAAGCCTATGTTCGGCGCTTATGGCCTTTGAGCATGGACGGATCTTTAACTTGCCACACCTGCTGTGACAGGGGGCCTCGGTTTTTGATGTCTCATCCGAAGGACCACATCCGTTTGGTCGCCTCTTTCGACAAGCAAAGGGGTACTGAGGACATATTTTAATCCGGATACCCATGGGGCGACTAATTATAGAAGAATATATGTATGTCTTTAGAAATTTCTGCACTGTACACGTACTGTCTAAACTTTGTAATGATACACTTGTAGCTGAGCTCATACACGGCGGTTCTGCTATTTTTTCTAATCTACAGTGTATTTCACTTGCTACAACCAGGGACTATCAAATTATGCTAACTTTAAAACAAACCTGCTAGTAAGTTTGTTGAAACAAATAGGAACCAAGTGCAATGTAGCTAAAACATCACGAAAAATTATAGTATTACCGAGAAATGCCGTGTACGATCTCAACTTTGCGGCTTCCGCTTACTTACGAGCCAACTAAGACAAAAATGAAAACCTTGTTGTCTAAAAAGCCCTTGTGAGACTTTCTAATATATGTCTATTACATAACACATGTTGATATGTCAACAACAGACACAAACAATGAAATAATCAGTTATCATTGCCTGTTTAGCTTTCTTTTCTTTTTTCCCATCGTAAGTTCTTAAGGAAAATGGGACCCAGGATTTATGCCAGCTACGCAGAAGTGACTGATGTAAATAGGTATTGGACAAATGCACTTTAAAAAGTGTGTAGGAGTGATCAGACACCACTGATTGATATCGCCTACTTTTAGCAAATCCGACAGGCTCTCTCTCTCAATCTTAACAAAATTCAATCAACATATTGACAAGTGACAAAGATACTATTACTTACAAGAGAAAGCAGAATACTTCGGTAGCTTCTGATAAGGTTTGTGTTGCCCTGTCAAGGCTAATGATAGCATATTACAAACTATTGTCCAATGTTTAAATACTAACTTCATTAAACCAAGTATTTCAATATACTATTACTACTCCTACTACTACTACTGATAATAATAAAACAGCTGTTTGGTATTAGTTCCTCTTCTTCGTAACCTCTCTGCTCTCCCTCTCTGTTTTACTTTCTGCGAGTTTTACTTTCTGCAATCTGTATGCAAGATGCACTCTTACAAATCGTAAAATGTATCATTGAAATGAAAGGGAACACTTTTCTTCATGACCGACATCTGATGTCAGATCTGCACGTAATATATTGTGTCTCCTTCCTTAGTGCATCCCACCCAAAGAATGACGTAACAAGTTTATAAAACAAAACGTCAGAAAAACTTGACAATGCCAACAATACATAACCATTCCTTTATCAATTCTATGTTATCGAATAATTTTCAAAGTTCTGGTAGCATGTTATGTCAGGAACCTGGTTAGCAGACACGGGGACCAAGATAAGAAAACCGGACTACAATGTACAGAGTCCGATAATCACCAGCCGTGGGAGAATTCTCTTTGATTCTCCATCAAAGGTTTCTTTAATTTACAGAGTGCTGAGTCAGGGTGGCCCACCCCATAAAAAAACCGCTCACTATATTACGCACGTGCCCTAGATTGATGCATAATTTCTAACATCTTCTGTAGCTCATTGTCTGACAAAACGTCAGAGCGATAGTCATCGCTCAGTTCCACTCCCTCTCTGATTAAATCATTGTTTAAGTTGAATGAAAACAGATTGGATTTAAATTAAATGATTGCCAAGTTCAATGTCAGGCTATGTAGGTAAGAGAAGGCTATGAGAAATGAAAAACTACAAAGAACGTCAATTCTCTTGGAAGTGCAAAAAATAAAAAAAAATAAAAAAAAAATAAAAAATTATATAAGCAAAGAACTGAAACAGATTGATTTATCATGACATTGAATTGCTACCAGTCCTTCAAAATTAAGTGAAACTTGCCCATTGTGAAAACGTGAACCAACAGAAAATTAAATGCATCATGTGGTCACTTTAAGATTAAGTTTCCAAACCATTAACCAAGAACACCAACAACCAGTGTGCATTGAAAATCTTTGGGTGAATTTTCTTTAGCTTTTCACAAATATCACTTGCTTCCACTACCGACTGAAATAAGGCCTATATCGATTTAGTTTTAGTGCTCTATTTTGTGACCATTAAGGGCTTACCCAATAGGCCCCAAGTAATGCGTCCTACTGCCGAGTAACAGGTCCTACTGATTGTCTCCCTTGGGGATCCGGGTTAGAATAGGTCCTCAGTACCCCTTGCTTATCGTAAGAGACGATTAAATGAGGCGGACCGAGGACACGTGTCACAGCAGGCGTGGCAGATAAAGATTCCTCCCTCCTTGAGCCCCGTGAGAATCCGGGTTGTTAGAATAGATTCTCAGTACCCTATGCTAGTCGTAAGAGGCGACTAAATGGGGCGGTACTCCCGATAAAACCGCAAAAACAGAGGCCCCGTGTCACAGCAGGTGTGGCACGATAAAGATCCCTCCATGCTCAAAGGCCATAAGCGCCGAGCATAGGCCTAAACTTTGCAGCCCTTCACCGGTAATGGTGACGTCTCCATATGACTGAAACATTCTCAAGTGGCAGTTAAACAATAAACAACCAACCATCCTGCTGGTCGTTATTTTGTTCTTGGATTTCTCAGTAGACTGAAGTTTTGCTACAGTCTCTAACCAGAACGCTACGACACATTTCTCTAAGGATCAGGTTCCGTGTTAGATGATGCTATAGGTTGACTTAATAAGGGAAAATATTTACCTGAACATGTAATTTAGTTACATGAAATATTAATGTAAAACATTACAATGTAGACATTTAAGACTTTTGTATAACTCAATGAATTCACTGAAACAAAGAACATATATAACGAGAATACATTGAATTGATACTTCATAAAGTCCTTTGGTTACATAAATATAAATAATTGTTTAAGATAACAAAAAATCCCACTAACATTGCTGTCTGTTTAACAGCATGCAGCTGTGCAGAATGCACATTCTATGAAAATAAAATTCGTGTTCTGTAAAAACATATTTGAGCTTAAAAATTATTCCTCGCAATTTGAAAAATGAAAAACATTATAAAAAGATTACAAATCAATTGCAATGTCAAGTAACTAATAAATTCCCCATCATAAGGAAATGTGAAACGAATTATAAACTGTTTTGAAGAATACAATTAGTGAATTTGTATAATTATAATTTAACAAAAACATCGGTAAATATCTAAAACTAATTCAGATATAGATATCGCAAATAAAACACTTGGTCAAGAGCAACTTTTGTGTTACTTAAATGCTACATCACTGTTAATATGGAAAAGTTCACTATGGTTTGTGCGTGTATTCATGATTTTCCGTGATAATTTCTGGGCTTCACACAGCGATGAGATATCCAGATCTAAGTTCAAAACCTTACATGATTTTCAATCCCCATCCTGTCATGCTTCTTTAAAATAAGCGTAATCAAAATTTTTCAAATAGTTTACACAGAACAGCCAACAAGAATGTGTCAATTGTGTAACATTTATAACTTGAAATCCTATTATTATATTTTAACCACAAATCATGACTATCTTCAAAAAATGCCACCATGGCAAAAACAATAATTTCTGAATATTCCAGTGATCTTGATCGAATATTTGAGCCTAATACAACACATGGAGGGCAGGGGGAAAAAAAAGAAAAAAGAAAGGAAAAAAAGACCAGAATTCTTTCTTTATCACATCATTTGCTAAACATTCATTTTGATTGTGTCAGAGCATATTGTTTTCAAAAGAGTAAGCAGGAATAGGAGTATACGTCAGCAAATAATGTTTCGTGGAATTTCTTATCTATATTGCTTATGAACAGAACTCACATGCCACAAAATTTGAAAGTTTCTGTATTTCCAGGTTTATATGAATATCAAATATTGTACTAATACAACAAAAAAGGGAGATTTTACGTAGAAAAAAAAGCAATTTAACAGATATTCTTTTTAAAAAGTGTGTATATTTATGTGTCAGAGTTTATCTCCTGTTTGTTTTTTTATTCCCAATTGCTAACCCATTGTTTTTCCTTGTCATCATCAAAAACGATTGAATTGATTAAGAACTACTCCTGTAACTAGAACCCTATGGTAATCAAGACACAAAAAAGATTTACAACACCATCCACATTATCCGCTGTGACGTCAATCTGGCTCAAAAGTACATCTCCAAATAAACCCAAGTATCACTGGGGAAAAAAAAATTTAATCCATTCCTATCTCTGTAAAATGTGAAGGTCTGCCATGCCATGTTCTACGACTCGTAAGGACTTTGCAATACGCCTACAGACATGAAATGAATGACAAAGGATTTAGGTAGAAATTTGTGGGTGGACATTACTACTGTTAGACTCTGGGCAGTATACACTTATCATGCACCTCTGTTCTTTGTCAATTTCTGCAGTGACCTTAAAATTGTCATGCATTTAAATACTATACATTTGAGCTTCTAAAGCTCTTAAAATTGGCAGAGAATTTTGTGACTGGGTTGAGATTAATACACACAAAATTTGGGTGTAAAGGTAATTGAAGTTGCGTGGGATGGACTAGAATTATAGGCATAATGAAGATTAAAACAGGGCTTTGTAGCTTAATATGTATTATAAATGTAATCACAATCCATTTAATGATACCACTGCTCCAAAATAGCTGATGTATCAGAAAATGTACTTCAATATGGAAACAATTATGATAATACTAGATAGCTGTCCCAATTATAAACAAAACATATTATAATTACCTTTCTCATATCAAACAAAATGTCTTGTCAGCATTTACGATGAGAATCAGTGCATCATTACCAACTACCTCTCCAGAAAGTGCAAGTCCCTTTTCACAATACTAGAGTTCAAAGTGCAAAGATATCACCCAGTTTCCTTGTACTTGACAAAAAATCAACAGCATAGGCCACCCTTAGCAACCTCTAAATGCTTTTGTTCAGTCATTAAGAGATGCATTTGTCACGAGCCTTGAAAACAGTAACATTACTGTGGACTTTCATATTGTCCCTTGCAGGCTAACCATATGATGATAACAGTACCATTTTAAATAATACAGCTGGGTGAACTGACTCAACAGAGACAATATAAACACAGGACAGAGAAGATCAGGTCACAGGTCTGGGATTTCAATCAACAACTTTAGAATTACGAAGCTCATCCATTAGACTACTGAGCCATGTATGCACAACATAATATACATGTATATCTTGATGTTGATATTTTAAAGGACCCCTCCCCTTCTTCAATAATGTTTATAATCTCCAGAACTTTCTTATTGGCTTGCAAACCAACTTCCATATGTCTGTGCAATATGCAAACAAGGAATTGCAAAGTTGGACATCTGTCACTATGTGAACATTTAAGAATTTCAATGCTAGGGTAGGAAATAAGAGTGAAGACATTGAAATCATGTGGAACTATAAATAAAAATGGTCAACACCTAATAGTAGGCTCCTGTGGTCTCACTGATGTAGTAATTGGTGGGACACTATATCCACATAAAGAATCCCACAAGCTAACTTGGGTATCACTAGGAAGGAATCGGATCAACCACAAAACAAATGGAAAGTAGAAACATTCCCTGTCATATGTAAGAGTACAAAGAGGTACTGATGAAGGGCGTGTCCACAATTTTGCCACAAATAACATAACACTTTTATTTATGAAAATATTCCCATTGCACAGAGTAATGAAATTTGACACTGGGAAAACTTAGTGATCCAAAAGCACATCAATATTTAAAACTAAAACTTATGAATAGATTCCAAGTCTTACAAAATATGTTATTCAATGAGAGGATGGAGAATCAGTTGATAGATACTGGTATGATGAACAGAGATTACTCACAACAAAGTACGTGAAAAAGTGTTAAAATTCCGAAGACAGGTGCATACAGAATTGGTTACACAAGGTATATGGACCTTTACAACATAAAAGAGCTGAAGTAAAAGATTTACAACACTTAATATATCGAGGTTATTTGCTAAAAGAAATTCTCCAACAGAAGAACTGAAAAAAAGTTACAAAGACATGAAAAAAGTCATGAAAAGTTTGGCAAAGGAAGTCGAACGAGCTGCTTCAGAAAACGGAGATTGCCTGATGTATATCATATCACCAGCATGTTATATGGCCATAAAAAAAATGCAAACATGTTAGTGAGAAACAAACAAGGCAACCTAATAACATATCTAAAAATACAGAAAGTATATAACAAAAGCATTTTTGATGAAATTCTGAACAGATCAAATTTAGAAATCGTAAGTAGGTAATATACCAGATGCATAATATGACACAGAACTTAAGCTAGATGTTCCACGTAAATTAAAAGAACAAAGAGCTATCAAAGGACTGAAATATAGTAAAGCTCCTGGACGTGACCTGCTACCAACAGATTAGTTTAAAACAGACCCTACTCTTGCAGCAGATATTTAACACCCCATATTTGCATATGGCATTATAACGAGATTCCAAGAGCATGGTCTGATGTTAACTTTTAATTTGCAACAAAGAGAGCTGACCCCACCAATTGCAATAACTTGAGAGGCTCCATCCTGCCATCAAAGCCAAACAAAATATTCAGTAACATACTGATTAATAGATAGAATCAGACCAGCAGTCACAGCAAATTAAGGAGAGCATAACAGGTTTTTCAAAATGGAAGGGTTGTTGTTGTAACCACATATTTGCACTCCATATATTTGCCCTGCAAAATATTACTGAACAATGCACAAAATGGCAGAGGCAACTGTTTATAAATTTCACTGATGTTGGAAAACCTTTTAAAAGAGTATACATAAGAGACAGCTTATGGAAAAACAATGAGACAAGTGGATTACCTACTAAAATAGAGGACTTCATATTAGCATACTACAATGACTTCAAATGTTTAGTACGGATATCAGCTTTGTAGTGATATCAGGAGTAAAAATAGGTTACATAATGTCATCCCTTCTGCTTATTTCAGTCAAGGACTGCTGGATAAAGAGATCAACCTTGAGAAACACTAACTGAAGACCTAGACTGTTCTTCACAAATTTTGAATCTCATATCTATAGCAAGGCAACTGGACTACACTAGAATGTAAGAATGATAGGATAATACACCAACACCAAGAAAATGGAAAGATATGAAAAAGATGCCTTTCAACACCAGATACCCTCCCAAAATAGATTTACAAGGAAGAAACCGTAGATGTTCTTCCTCCTTCACTTACCTTGACAGTATAGCAACATCTGATGGAGGTGCAGACTATAATATTCAAGCCAGAATAGGAAAAGCCAGAGGTGCATTTTTAAAGCTTCGTAAAATCTGGAAGTCAAATAACATCAGTAAAAACACCAACATGAGAATCTACAATAATTCTGTCATGAACTACTACTTACAGCAGAATGCTTGACAATGACTGACAACAGCAAACTCTCCATTTTCCTCAATGACTGCCTAACAAAGATATTGAGGATACTCTGGCAAAGAAAACCAAAAACTGAGGCAACCGAATCCAACAATGTGCCATGTGCCAACCATTCAAAATAAAAAGAAGACATTGGAGATGAATTGGCTGTTCTTATCACAACCAGCTAATGAAATGACCCAAGCTACACTCTGATAAACTCCAAAAAGAAGGCAAGATCCACAGGCAACATCACTTAACTGATTACTGCATCTTCCTCTCCCCAAGTACAATTAAAACTGCAAACAAACCTCAGGTCATGGTATGAACAAATATCAATCTATGCTACATGAATATGTTTATGTCTAAATTTTAAAAATTGCATCATTTGGTTCTTAAGAAGAATTTCAAAGAATTTTATACATTACTATATCAAACTTGAGATCCCTATTATGGACACAGTGGTGTAATCAAATTTGAATCTACACTACATAAGGATGTTTGCATATTAATTTGATAAATGGACCCTTGAAGTTCTGGAGAAAGTTGGTTGGTTTTGGTTTCTTTTATGTCCTGTTGAGAATTTTTCACTTATATTAAGATGTCACAAGTTGAAGTACCACAAATTTAGACATATGCTTAGCACTCGGGGTCATAGCAGTGTCATTGTTTTTTAACACGCCAACCCTTGCTGTGACACAAGACCTCCATTTTTAAGGTCATATCAGAATGACCCCGATTCTCACTTTCAATGCTAAGCATTTGGTGAAGGAACAATCACTAACCATATTTACATGCATATATCTTAGGTTTGATGCCACCAATGACTTGAACTCATGACCTCCTGGTCACAAAATGAACACTCTACCACTGAACTACTGCAACTAGTTTCTTGAGATGGAGATTTATAATACATACAATTCTTTTGTAGTGCAGTGCTTCTTGATAAGAATGTTTTTAAAACACTAACTTCCATTTACTATTTCCTACCTATCTCTCACTGGAAGAAAGCATGGCCTTTTAATTTGAGAAATAAAATCTCAGATCTCATCCAGGAATGTTTTGGTTGAATTTGGCACAGTGGTTGTGGAGAACAAGTCAAGAATATGAAAATAATAATGATGTAATGTACATTTTCTATACCAATTTAGAGAGAGAGAGAGAGAGAGAGAGAACCATAAGGTGCATTAAATTTTTAAAGATTTTCTTTGGCACATCTAATAATTTTGCTCTAATCACTTCATCAAGAACTCATCTAAATTTATCTGTGTAATTTACAGGACAAGGAAATAAGTCCAATCATTGACAAATGTAGTTTAATGTGATTGAAAATAGGGAAGAAGTAAATCTAAATCACAGAATTAATTTAGTCACTGAATTCAGTCAAACACCTAAATACACAAATATGTTTCATCACAAATTTTCAGGGTTCAGGGGAAGATTCTTTTTTATTCCTTTGGTGTATAAATATGAAATCGACTACAGTCCCACTCAGCAGCCCAGAAGAAAAATATAAATACTGCTTTAATAAAAACAGGATCAGGGTGCAAAATTATCTTTGTCAAACTCTAGTTTGTAAGGACTTTAGTAACACCTTATTTAAACTTACACATATAAAGCATTTTACTAGTCTGTCCTAATATTAGGCTAAATGATTTAAAACTTTCCTTGAATCGTACGTGACAAATACGCTTATATTCAGTTGGCTGTATATTGAAAGCTCCAATTCTGTGTTTAATCACATTTCTTTCACACATGATAGTGCTCTCAATGACAAGCCATCCTGTATTGCAGAATGAATCATGACTTCTGAACTTGGAATAGTGTTAATGTTTAATCATGAAATAATAATTAAGTATAAAACATGATTAAAAGTATAATATTAGACATGTTAGCTGTCACAATTTGCAACTTTAAAACAGTTTCATGTTGCAAACAAGATGTGTTTATAAGACAAGATGCCCACACATCACTAAGCTCCAAATTGAAGACTATAAAGTCAAAAATTTTAATACAATGGACAGACCAAACATATGTACCCCGAATCTCCGATTACAGGGGCATTAAAGCATTTCTCATAAACTAAAATTTCTCATTATCAAATTTATCGTCACAATTTCAAGGAGAATTTGTCTATATTGGTAAGAATATTGTTTTCTAAAACTAATTGCTATAAGCACAAGGTATATTCTAACCTACCATCTCATTACATGTGGATGATTTTAGCTCTTTACAATGTAATTAAATGTCCCCTGTTAACATGACTTCACCCAAAAACAGAAATGATACCACCTTCCTTAAATCTGTTAGTAATTATATCTGGACTTCTATGAAGGCAGTTGTAAAATTTGGTCAGCCATTGCATGTCTTAGAGTGGTTGTGTGAGTTTAAGGGACAGATCAAACTTCACCTCCTCAATTTCCGATATTCCAATATAAGCTGTTCACACATCTTAGTTGCAAACCAACTCTTACTCAAACTCACTACCACAATGATTTGTAGGGTCACTTATCAAAAACAACACAACTTGCTGAAAACAACCCACCCCAAAATATTTGGTACACTTTTTTAAGCTTACTCTTTCTTGTCTGTTTTAAAGGATAACTTTATTTTAATATAAGCACTGTACTAAGTCTAAGAGGATTCATTTTCCTCAATCTGGAAATGGCAGCAAACAAAGCATAATTTAGATAAATACATAAAATTCATGATATTCAATATACTGCATGTATATGTTGTACCTTTTAATATTTCATACCTTTAAATTATTGAATAATTTTGAGCATTCTGATAGGCTGAGACCCAATAAATTAAAAAAATTGAGCATTATATTCTTCTCCACAATTCTGAGAGTTTTGATTGTCTAATGAACACTCACACCTCTAATAAATTTCAACTACCACATATACTTGCATATAATTCAGTTTTTTAGGAGTAAAAATTCAACCCTGAAGTCTGTATCTGACTTATATATGTGCATAGTAATGCCGTATATTTTCTCTTTTTGCACAACGCACGACATTTGATGGGATTTTAAATACGTTATGACGGTTAGTCAGTAGCAAATCAACAAGATAAAAATTACGAATAGCATTCAATCTCATAAGTCATAGCTCCTATAATGAATAATCAAAGGCCTGAATTACCAGTAACAATAAATAACAATACTGAATACTTCTTGCTATATATTAGGAATGAAATAAATCCGACTTATATGTGTGTCTATTAGAGTCAATATATGGAACATTTTATGAAGAACAAGTCTGATTTGATTATTACAATGATATTCCTCTAGCTGAACTATGGAAACATTTCCATAACAATGACAACGATGAACTGTTCTTTGTTTCCGTTGACCGACAGTAAGACTTTGAGTATTGAAATTCTACATTGACTCTCTTCCATGTTTGTGTTTTTGCTTTACGAATAAGTAGTTGGCTTATGTTTTATGAAATAAACATTAAAAAGTCGTTTTCTTGTCTATTCAGTGTATCAGAACATGAGGTTATCGTCAATAACTATCGAGATCGACGTTCAGAAAATATATACAACAAAGAAACACAAGTCAAGCTAGAAAATGGGTATTAAGATGGAGAATTTGATGGAAAAAAAATTCTGTCTGACACTTAAGAGGGTTAGTGTTAAATTCCTCAAAAATTCTCCAAAAAGAGGTTACCAACTTACATGCGAGTTGACTTATATGTAAGTAAATATGGTAGGATTTGCAATCTAGATGCAGACAAAGACGTGTGATCAGGTAACATTTAATAAGCTCTGGTAGCCACTTTCAATGTTTTTTGATTTATTATAGAATCATTTACATTTTCTCAGACAAAATGATGAATACATTGCTTTAGCTACCCGAGAAGTATAATATTCACTGAGCCCTCTGATGTATTAAATCTCAAGTACCTAAAGCATTAAAATGTCAATAATTGCATGTATCAAATAATTATTCAAACTTGTAAGTAGAATACCAAGTTAGCTGGCAAGCAATTATAACATTGTTAACATATATTTCTTGCAGTTAAATAGTCATACCTTGACATTAAAAGTGATGCTATATTCCAACTGTCATTCCTATCACTTAATTGACAGACAGTGACACCCACCCCCACCTTTTACTGTTTTTTTCTTTTTTACTGTTTGAAATATGACACATGAGATAGTGATGATGAATAAAAGCCTAATCTACAGATTAAAATTGTGAATGAATCACTCAGACATCTTGGAAGTTAGTTCTGAAAATCAAAAACATTTTGCTCATTTGTCCCCTTTTGTGAAAAACTGAATAAAGCATCCATGCTATGCATCATATTTCTAAGTTAAACAGAAATATGACAGTAAAAATTTCAGGTACACATATGTCCCAAAATATTCTGTCTACAGTAAACCCCAATAATCCTAACAACCATCCTTTTCAATCGCAGAAAGTTCAATCTTGTTGACCTAGGATTTCAATCTTGTTGACCTAGGATTTCTAACTTGTTGACCTAGGATTGCAATCTTCTTGACCTAGGATTTCAATCTTGTTGACCTAGGATTAAGAACTTACATGGATTTTATCCTAGTTTTATGATCTCTTGCACAATCAAGTCTGTCTTAATGATTAAAAATGAATAGATAAAGTCACAAGGTCAAATATTTTGGTTTTGGTCACAAGAAATACTCATGTGAAATCCCTTGTATTTACCAGTTAGAAGTTATGGCCAAGTATGAAGTTTTTAAAAAGTAGGTCACAAGAAATACTCATGTGAAATAACGTAAAAAAAAAATTAAATTGGTACCAACACAAAAGTCTTGTCACAAGAAATACTCATGTAAAATATGAAAGCCCTAGTACTTACCATTTAAAAGCTATGAGCAAGGTTGCAGTTTTTAAAAAGTATGTCATAAGACTAAGGTCACAAGGTCAAAAATTTCAGTACCAATGGAAAGGATTTGTCACAAGGAATACTCAAGTGAAATATGAAAGTGTTAGCGTTTACTGTTTAAAGGAAGGTTAAAGATTCAGACAGAAAGACGGAATGACAGACAGGACAAAAACAATATGCCCCCGCCCCCTCCCATCTTCAATCTCGGGATCATAAAAATTATGCTGCACATCAATAATACAAATTTCAATAGACTGACAATGTTGTTTTTTTTCATTCCATCAAAGTTGTAATATGCAGTTGTAAATAGATATGATGTATACATATGATGGCATATAGTTCCATAACACTAAAATAAAATTAAAAATGGGTCAATAAAGCAATTTTGCTCATTAGAATTTTGGTCTGGTAATATTACTTTTGGTCTGGAAAAGCTAGATTGTTTACCAGATCAAATGTCCTGTAAAATTAAAAATCATTTGCATTGTCTGTGAAAAGATTGTTTTCTGCTTCTATAAATAGCAAGCACTCATGTTGAATTTCCAGTATTCCTTAATATGATACGAGAAACCTGGTGCAGTCTCCATCCTCGCACCCACACCCCATTGCTTTAAATTTTCCCAATCTTGACAGAGTGGCAATCGTAATTTCCAAATAACAAAGTCCCTCAGGTTCTCACAATTATAAATTAATATCAATACAATATGTACCATGGTATGTTGATTAGTGAGCTATCCTCAATGTGATGCACTTCAGGAATAACTGTCTAGTTTGCTTATACAGTCAGCTCTCGTTATAACGGCCACGTTTGTTTCCAAAGATTTTGCCGTTATAACGAATCTCCGGTGTAACAATTTGCCGACATTATCGGTCGATATTATGAGAATGAGTTATTCCCCATCGTATATCTGTCAACTCAGATTCATGTATATTCATGACCCCTCTCTCAATATCTATTTAAAGGAAATACTTCATGAAATTAATCTAAATAAAATTTCTGTTAGATAACAATTGGGTAGTCCAACATTTTAATTTTTTCCAACCTCACTTTTCGCAATTCAGTATGAAAATGAACAAAGCATAATTTTGGTTTCTTTGTTTGTTTTTTATTTAATTAGGAGCACCTCTTCATTAGTGTCCTTTTCTAGTTGAATGCTTATTTTATAGGAAGCTATCAAACATACCCGCGCACTTATTTTTTTTTTCTTCAAATCATTGGATCAAACAAAAATTAGAGCATCGATAAAACCTGTCCATGCTCTCGATAAACATACTTTACATGGACAGCTGTTTCATGCATAGGTGACGAGAAATTTAATCCGTTACATAATCCCGGTCAATTGTAAATATATAATTGCCATATGGCCGATAATTGATAGAGCCAATTGAAAATCTCATATAAGCTGCCGTTATATCAAATTTTATACAGTGTCAAAATGCACATTTGTTACCGATAATGACTGCCGGTGCCGAAGTGCGAATATGCCATTCTAATCAAGCGAAATTAGTACTGTGCAGATTTGTTACAACCTAAGTTTTGCCGTTAGTCAAATATGCTGGTAAATCGAATGCCGCTGTAACGCAAGCTGATTGTATTATGGGAATATGAAAACAAGGAAGAATAGGGTAATTTTGCATGTTGTCAATGATTTGAAAGTTCAACATGCATTTACTCTTTTATAGTCATCTATCATGTTTTTGTGTCATGTCAAAAGGTCACTTCTAAAAAGTGGGGTTTTTTTTAAAATTGAAAAAGTGAAGATAACAAAAACTGATCAATCTCACAAATTCCATCAAGAATACAAAATTGAGAGTAGGGCAGACACAAACCCCTGGACACACTAGAGGTGGAATAAGATATTTAGGAAGAATAAGTATCTCCTGTTGACCAGTCAAATGCATTGTGAGCCCTTATCTTCATCAGTTAAACAGAGTGATCTGTTGTGAAAATCAGCCTGCAAAGAATGGCCTAACAAGTCGCATAAAATAATACAGATATCATTCAACCTAATGAAAGATTATCTTTACAAATTACATCACTATAATGACCATAGAATTTGCCAACTGCTGACTTTTAACAAGACAGTTGAACACCATTTAAGGCCAACTTGTTCATTAGTAGCTTGCCACAATATGCAAAACATGCTCTCATGTATTGAAGAAGTTGAGGGACATAAGGACAATATGCAGTTGATGATGGAGTATTGCTACATAGATATGGGCAGTTGACAATGGATGAGCTGAAGAATGAAAGTGAGAGTTGAATAGAGAAAACATTGTTGAATTTACGCAGTAAATGTCCAGTCGAAGGCCACAGCAAGAGAACCTTTTTCTCATGTAGAAGCTTTTAAATAAATTCTGCCTCATAAGAATAAAAAAACTGGTCACCTAATAAATGAGCAAACTTTATGGGAATATCAACAGACTGTGGGAAGACCTGATCACTAGAGACTACATATATATTGACAAAGAGGAACTTCAGCATCTTTTTAATATGAACTTTAGAGTATTTGTGTGTAGAATCAGTGTGATGTTTAACAAAGTAAGTTTTGGATGGCTGATTATTTCTGAGTTCCATGTTTATTGAAGAGGCAGCTGGCTATGATGTCAAAAAACCTTGTCTTTAATTATCATGATGAATGATGGTAAAGTGTTAAAAACTTTTGATGCTGTTGATTTTGGAAAAGTTTCGTGATTTCAAATTTTTTTTAAAAGTTCTTTGGAATATTTGAAAAAACTATATTTGATTAACACCACTTAACCACACATGTTGTGGCATAATACAACTTTATAGAATGTTTACTGGATCAAGCAATATATATGTTTTCAAAGACTTCTGATTCTTGCTAGCTGTAGATTCCATACATGGAGTAATTTTATCACCTCAAACAAAAAACATATTATAGGGTTCTCAATAAATTCAGAGGGTAGGTAAATTAGAGAAAGTAAGAGAAGAAATCTTTGAATGCCACAGGAGACATTTCCTCATGTTTATGTACATAAATAAAGCATTGCAATCATTTGTAAAATGTCAGCAAACTGTGTTTATTTACAAAAAAAGAATTAAAGAAGAAAGCTTGGGCTGAAGTTGCTTATCCTAAGAAGTTCATACATGTGCCCTCCTCTTGCTAGATAATATCTCCTCAAGACTAGTTACTTTATAAAAGCTATAATAAATAAATTGAAATTGCAGGTGAAAAATGCTGAAATGAATATAACTGCTTCAGAGTGAGACTACTTGTTTATAGAAGTTGTATTTTCTGTTCATGTATGATGTAACAATTATACGGTATTAACTCCGTTTTCAATAATGTCTAACAATTCAAAAGTTCGACATAATATGTAGAAAGGTTATTGGAATTCTGACCAAGATTCAATTCCCAATGAATGCTACCTAGCCTGGATTTCTTCGCAAAATAACCTGTTACTTTCTTTGCAATGCACACCCTACTTTTATTTTGCTTAATTGAGAATCAGGGATCGGGATTACTAAAAACAAAAGTGGAAATAGACTTTGTGTTTCTGGAATAGGAACTGAACCGTGACAATGCACAATCCAATTTAGTATTCATCTGTTTCTACTAATCTGAAATAAGGATTCTTGGTGAAACTACAAGACTATAAATATAATGAAAACCAAATTTGAGCAGGTTATTTTGTAAGTACTTAATGATATCGTGTGACACAAATTTCGCAGGAAAATCTGTTTCGTAGTAAACCCACAAATAATGAACTTTTCTTGCCAAACAATCGTTATTTAACTATTGAACAAAGATACAAAAATAAACAATGACATCAACAACAGAAATGGTATTGTACCTTTCAAATATCAATTAATACAATGTTTTCAGTCTTGAATCATAAGAAATGTTCAATATCAATATGTACTATTTGATTTCAATTGAGATCGTAAAGGTGGTGTAGAGACAAAATTTTGCATGATCACTAGAAGGCTCTCAAGCAAGCTCGACGCCTTAAAAATGTTGCATCACTTTCTACTGATCCAAAGGAATTATTGGTGGAAAAACTTCCAAACAAATGGTTTTCCAAAATGTTGCTTGTGAGCAAAATTTACCTACAATATATCTGTTCACTGCAGTGTTTTTTATTTGAGAATGCTTGAGAATGACAACATAATATATAAGCAAATATAAAGTTTATCACAAGTACTTGATAAATTATACATAATACAATGTATGCATACAGAGATGACATGTTATAACAATCTATGTGAACTTATAAAATGTAGCACTTATGAACACTGGATATCATGTTCTCTATGTTAAAAAGTAAGACATTTTCTCACAGCCATGCAATAAGACAACTGGAACATTTTTCATTCTTACACCATATACATCAGAGGAAAACCAAAACATGATTTTTTTTATTTGTTTTGTCTGAGTGCTACTTTTTGTTAGGGTGTAATTAATCAAATAAGTGAACTCAAACCAAACTGCAAAAAGTTTTCGAAAAGTGAAGGAAACAAACTTTAAAGAAAATGAAACCTCAGTGTTTCACTTCAGCCCTAACCTAGACACAGAAACATATTTAAAAGAAATTGAATCGCTAGACTCTGATGATCAGAGTTTATGAACCTTGCAAAGCATTCCTTATGGAACCATTTGTAATAAAAATATAATGGTTGACTTCAAGTGGACTTCCAGTACTTCAGATTCACAAAACCCACCCTACCCATCATTTCACTTAATCAATCTGATGAAGAACACAGGTAAATATGTTCCAAAACCGGAGTCTTCGACCTTCCCTCTGGTCTTTCAGTCCTTTATTGATGTGAACATATTTTATTGATACCACTAAAAAGATCAAAAGTCCTTCATTGAGAAAGCTTCTTTCACAATTCTTTAGCATGTGTAGTGTTCAATTAACTGGACAACAAAATCACATTAATATTTCAACTGGTAAATAACACAGTAAATGTCAACTCTATCATTAGTAGTACTTAGTGCATGTAAGGACACATGCCAACATACAACATCAAACATCAATAGAGTACTTTCAACCTCTTAGTCTAAAACAACAACCTTTGGAAAAAATGCTTTCATAACCCTCAGGACTTTGGTATTTGTACATGGGTTAAGTATCCTGACATGCAAGTTTTCAAATTGTACTGCCCATCTGAGCATTCAGTGCTACTTTTGCTCCAAAAAATATGTTCAACCTTATTGGTTACTGGTCTTTATGGAGTAGACTGGCTTGATTGAAAGCACATTCCGATTCACCCTTAATTAACATCCACTGGCAGTCACACTAGATGTAAATCTCAAATATTTCATGCTGTCATAGATTTAAAGTTTCAAATGGTGAGAAAAAAAAAAAAAAAAAAAGTAGCTTGGGCAATTAAGATACACAGCTGATGAGCAATAATTCTTTGTGTTAAACTGAACTACATTTACAGAAAATGCACATGTATGTGCAATCAAATGATACATTCCAAGATGTATATACACACACACACACACACCATCCAACAATGTTACAAAGGAATTTCAGCTGAGAGAGGACAATTCTGTGCATTAAATTATTTTTCTCTCTTTGAGGAAAGAATCGCTGAATCCATTTCTATGTTGCTGTTGACAAATTTGTCTTGGTTTATTTCTAAACACCTTACCTTGTCGAAGTTCCTTTTCTGACATCGCACATTTCACACTTGTAGGCTTCTGTTGGATTCTGAAAGGTGCACACACTGCAGTCCCATGACCCCTCCTCAATGGGCTTCTGCCGTTTCGCCCTATGACAATGATTCATAAATAAAGCCATAACCCTCGTACATGTGTTTTTGACTTGTTTACGAAGTCAAGCATACTTTATCAGGGGTAGACAAATAGAATTTTGATGTACTTCCCCAAGGACAAGTAGAAATGCCAAATTCACTTGCCCTACCACAAAATTTACATCCCCCCCCCCCCCTTAAATTAAGAAATACATAAATAAAACTATTTGAAATTATTTATCTTGTATTTTTTAAATCAATTTATACAATTCTATTTGTTTGCTCATCATAACAAAGCATTGACCAAATTTCTTGCCATAATTTGAGATATTCTTGGATTCTCTTCTTTTGCCATACTTTGCATGTTTTGTAGATACAGACAACTGACAGTTGTTATTGCTATATTCTGGGTCTTTTTATATATTCCTGCTAAATGTCTCAAACTTATCCATGCCTCAATTCATTAATGAAGTAGGTTTTCCTCTATCATATATGACATATTCCATCGAACAATCACTCAATGTTCAAATGAATTGCTGGGAGGTCATTATGTAATATCAACTCCACAATTTTGTTTACATGTTGAATGAATTTGTTCTCGGAATATCTGTACACACAAATATTTATTTCCATTGTTTTGCCTCTAATATCTTTACAAATTGTAATGATAGCCATTTCTTCATCAATATGCTGCATTTGTTTAAAATGCAAGCATGACTGTTGATGAATACAATAGCACAATGTACCTTTATTTTAACAGCTGGGAATTCCAACAGAAATGAAAGTAGAATGTAAATCTAAGAAATAAATTTCACTTTTGAAAATGCATCAAGGTATGACCTGCAATGCTTCATGTCGACATACTATGAAGCGTAAACAAGTTTCATGAAGTATGCCAACATGAAGCATCACAGTTCATACTCTCATGTATTTTCAAAAATGAAATATATTTCTTCAATAGATGCCTGGATGTTGTATAATCATATGTCAGTGGAGCCTAACTGTTGCCATTAAGGTTTAAAACTAAAGAAGCATTAAGTATGATAGTTATATTTTGTCTCTATCATATATTTTAACAATGAGCTTCAGATTCTTGATGTTATGAATCATGGAATACTTGAAAAATTTGCATCTGGAAATGTTGAATATGAATGAGTTCTCATACTCATTGTGCTTTGTTTAGAAGTAATTCTATCATCGTGTTTTAGGATAAATTCAGTGTTGATACCATTATATCTCAAAAGTGCTCAGACTAACCCTAATAATTGCCAGTTTCAAAAACTCGCCATGCATATATTATCGAGGAAATTCGGGAGGTTTATTATTTTCACTTCGAATCCTTTCCCTATTTCTAGGTATACAATTTTAAGTATTCTTTTACCATATAATTATATGCTTCAAAATATTATCAAACACATATTGAGTCAACTCTGGCACGGATCCAACGAACTTTCCAAAACAATAACAAAGAAAAATGTCAACATGCCAGTGCTATGGGTTTCCCTCGAGTCTGATAACAAATCATGGCGTATTTTGTAGTCTGGAGTTTGATTTCTGTGTAAAGGTGTATTTTCTATGATTTATCTACCTGCCAGACGATCGTCTATCATCCATAGAGGCTCAGATCGCCTTCAGCCCTCCGATCTGTTTGGCCGATAAGGAGAAGTGCTCACTGTCTCTGCCTCGACAATATGGCGGAAGCATTACATGTGATTTACGTCAACCAATCAAATTACAGCAATGATGGCCTAACCCCCGGGGACCTTAGATGAGGAGGACAGGTATTTATCTTTGAAATGACTTTATATTTATCAACTACACGGGGGCCGATCATAGGTTCTTTATTATCTTCAGTTATTTTATTCTTTTTAATCAAATTTCAATATTCTAATTTACATAAAAATAGGCTTATAAGCAGCCAATAATGTACATGGATAAAACATCCAACTTCTAATTCAAGTGATTTACTGAAAAATATGCGTTAAAAATTAAATTTGATACGTCGTTTGGTTTATAGTGAACTCTGCATTTCTCTAGATCTTCCCCTTTCTATATGGCCTTGTCGTGTTTTCGTGATTAATATGAACTGCTGTGCTGGAACCTCAATGACGTAGCCCAAAAGACGGCACCGAGTACAAGTAGACATATTGAAACCTAGTTAATATTACCATTGTCTGTAAAACATCATAAGAAATTATCATTGGTTTTAACTTGTTTTCAAGTTCGTTAGTATATTTTTTCTTAGGGGTACTGTGTGAAAGCGAAGAAAAACAAAAAAATCTTGAAATGTGTAATCAAGCTATCACGACCCTCCAGCTGCACGGTGTTCAAAAATCAAAACAAACATATTAAAAACAGTTGTAGAACACAATTTTATCTATGTGTTCGTCAAGTAGAGGGGGTGCTATACTTTACAAACGGCTTACAATAAAGTTATACAAATAATCAGAATAATTTTTTCAATGACAAAACTACTGTGCAAGGAAATGAAAATGCATGAAGCAATGCTCTAAATCTTCATAATGTACTTCATGTTCCATGGGCTAAAACTTTTTATCATGCATTAATAGCTGTAGTTGTAAAATTCTCATGAACCATATGCATCTACAACATACTGGTCCAAAATAAAATTTTAATTTTTGTTTGTATTGGATGGAGTATAAACAGCATGCTGGGGGAAAAAAATCTATCTCATTGGCCAGCATGTTTTTTCTTTACCTTCAATTCATAAAATATGAGATACAATGTGTGAAAATCCGGCACATTTTCTTTTAATCAAGTCCTTGACTTTCCATATTATATATATATATATATATATATATATATATATATATATATGGATGATTATTCGGTTAAATCGCGTTCGATCCTTTCCAGATTTAAGAACTATTCTATGCTTTTGAAGTGTCCATTAATTAGCAGTATTGTTTGGGGTCTTCGTCTTAAAGGTCAGATCATGCCATGGTCGCTCTGGCCGTGTACACGTTTGAAGTCGTCGGAGCGGTCGTCAAGACAACTGCCAGTGGTGATTGAATCTTCTACCCACATGCTATATACACGATGTACTTTTGTTTCTGTTTTTTTCCTACCCGCCTGCATAAGGGGATCAGATATACCAATGATATACATCTGAACTCAGTTAATGCGGGGGATTTGAAAAAAAATATATATGTCAAGGCATGAAGAGTATGAGTAGGTTTATACAAACTTATAAATACCAAATCCCCTTTTTAAAGACATTTCGATAAACAATATGATGGCAAACGGATGGAGAAAAACGACAATGAAAAAGGTAGGAAATTCAGCCACATCACGTGTTGCTCTTCGATTACCAATCTTATGTAAAACATGGGGTACTGACAGATATGAATAATCTCGATTTATTTAGAGGAAGCAAAATTTTTCTTATTCACTACCTAGAAATTATAAGTAAAATTGTTTATTTTACGGCTCTTCGAGAAATTTCACTCGCAGTGAGTAGTCACCAGCTGTAGCTGTGCGGTACATGTCACAGGCCATTATATCGCTTGGGTTCGAATTTATTATTAAGGAGTACTCTTCAATAGTAAATTCGAACCCAAGCGATATAATTGCCCGTGGTACATGTACTATGAACTTAGACCTATGCTGAGCGCTCAGGGCAGTAGCAGTGAGGGTTCTTTAACGTATCAATGTCTACCTCTGTTTTTAAGTTCATGTCAGAAAGACCCGCAACACTCACTTCACATGCTGAGCACGTGTCGCGTTAAATCACGTGCATATCCGAAAGACCTACGACTCTCAATTCTAAATTCTCAACAATGGTCGCTCAGTGGTTTGACAGAACCAGATTAGTGACCTTTAGGTCGTGATTTCGAGCCCCACTCGTGTCATAGATAAGATGCATATAGTGATTGCTCTTTCGCCATACATACGCTCGGCAAATAGATATGTGTCTTTTGGATTTTACCTTAAAACGGAGCAGGCGTTAACCCTCACTTATAATGGGTGACGACTCAATATGAATGAAAAAATTTCAAAGCCCAAAGACGCAAAATAGTCACATAAATACAAATGCTGAGTGTTTTGCGAAGGAACAATCACTATCTATTAAATACGGCTTAGGTGTCTTTAAGGTTTGACGCAGTGATGACATGAGCGGACTTCGAACTCATGACCTTCCGTTCATAAAGCGGACGCTCTAACCACTGACGTACATGCTCCACGAATTCCATGTTTTAATCATTTTAAGGTAAAATAGATATAATATGATGTTAATCACCGTGAACGAATACATATATATATATATATATATATATATATATATATATATATATACAAAAACTGGACGCCACCAGATAACTGAAAAATTGTTGAGTGTGGCGAAAAATAACAAACAAACAACACACACACACACACACCACACCACACACCCACCGGTCCCGCTCAGTGGTCAGGGCGTTCGCTTCGTAACCGGGAGGTCGTGAGTTCGAGCCCCGCTCGTGCCATGGCCGCGTCAAACATAAGGCGAAAAATAGGTAGTGATTGCTCCTTCGCCAAACGCTCGGCATTTAGAAGTGAGAATCACGGGTCTTTCGGATATGACCTTAAAAACGGAGGTCCCATAGGTCCATAGGTCTAAATTTGTGGAACTTCACCTACAGCTGGTGACGTCTCAATATGAGTGAAAAATTCTCGACGGGACGTAAACACACACACACACACACACACACACACACACACACACACACATATATATATATATATGAGAAGGTGCGTATATATATATATATATATATATATATATATATATATATATATGAATGATTGATTGATTAAATATTGTTTAACGCCCCGCTCGAGAATCTTTCACACATATGGAGACGTCACCATTGCCGGTGAAGGGCTGTAAATTTAGGCCTATGCTCGGCGCTCATGGCTTTTGAGCAGGGAAGGATCTTTTACGTGCCACACCTGCTCTGACACGGATCCTCGGTTTTTGCGGAGGACCGCCCAATTTAGTGCCTCTTACGACAAGTAAGGGGTACTGAGGATTTATTCTAACAACCCGGATCCCCACACGGGGTTATATATATATATATATATATCAATTACTGAAAATATTCACAGACAACACATTGTTTCCGATTTTAAGTTTAACCATCTACTTTAGTAGGCACTTATAGTTTTACAACTCATGATTGTTCATATATTTTAAAAAGGGGATTTACCAAATAATTTCAGGAAGGTACAATAAAGTTGTCATGGGATGAAATTTCCCAAAATTCAAATCAATACATTTATGGACGTTCTAAAAGAGGCTAGAGGTGTGTTCATACAACATGAACGTTATTAGGAAATAATTCATTTATATCAAGAAAATTCGTGGATTTCTAAAAATTGACTAGGTCGTGTTGTAGGCGTGAGAACATATATCTATTACATAAAATGTTGACCCGATCACGTAATAAAAAATCTATTACAAACTGTATTGCAATTAAAGAAGCCGTCTTTCCCTCCCTGTCACGTGGGGGTCACGACACGAATCCCGAACCCGATTGGTAATCAGGGCTGTTCGGGACCAATAAAAAGACTATATATTGTATAGCGAGACCCGAATCGCCTGGCATAAGCCTGTAATAAACGAGAAGGTTGATTGTCACTTCTAATGACCAGTAGTTATGTTTAATGATTTATCTATTGGTTTTTTACTGGTCGGGAGGCGTTGTCATGTGATAGTGCGACGTTCCCTTTTCTTATCAAATTATCGCTTTTTATTACAAGACAATTACAATTTATGATGCCATACTTTTTATCTGCATCGTCGCCACAGACAGGTTATACCATGTAGTTACGCCTGAGACCAACAAACTATACGTATTATTATATTAATTGTTGTTTGAACTCTAGCATGTGTACCATTCTTAACGAGACATTAAACAAACAACCCACTAACCTATGACAGTGTGTGCGGAATCACGGTGGGGGAAGGGGGGGGGGGGGGTGTTGCGGATCCATCCACCATCAAATTTGTCAAAAACAATTCAGCCTCCTCCTCTTTTCTGTGTGCATTATTTTTCTTTATTCAATTTCAATTATAAAAGACCTTCCCATCGGGAAAATATTCTGTATTACCAAATATACGGCACGGTACACTCATTCATAAATCAAAAATAACTTTTCTTCTGGTATTTTCCTAATGAGGTGTTAGAATTTTTTCATGTTTTGTTTGTTTTTTTTATTTATAGTCGCCTGAGCAATTTTTCAGCTATCCGGCGACTGTCACTATTACCGGTGACGGGGCTGCAAATTTAGACCTATGCTTAGCACTAATGGCTTTTAGCAGTGAGGGTTCTTTTACATGTAAATTACCATCACAAAGGGTTTTTTTGTTTTTGGTTTTGTTTGTTTGTTTAGGTTTTTTTTTGTTTGTTTGTTTGGGTTTTTTTTTTCAGTTACACCGGGACTCCTCTATAATCGTTGGCTTTGAGAATTGTACCCCTTGTCTGTGAAAGGATTGATCTATTTACATTAGCCAACGTTATGTTTGTAATAAACCAGTATTTCTTCAATATATTTTTTTTCTCAATAAAATCGCTGACATTTCAACTTGGCATTTACAGAATATAGATGCAGGGAATAAATGTCTTACTGATTGTATCATGGGGGGTGTAAATTAGCGGAAACAAAGGAGTGATATCTGTATAGTCGGCTTCCCTATTGTTTTAATACCTCTATAATCCAGAAAAAGAACTAGACAATTATTCCCTAGAATGGAGACCAAAAGAAAAAATATCCACGTTTTGTTGTTGGATAAGGATTTTTTTACTCGTACATGAGATAAATTTTTATTTTCACCCGAATTTTTACCCGATAGGGTATTTTCATATGAAATTCTCTCCAGTCATGACACGAATTCCACATCCAACAGTAAAATGAGGTACGTTATTTCATCAATACAACCTTCAATATATTCCTTGCTTTATTATATCCTTAATATGTATTTAATATATTATCTATATAATTTCAACAGTATATCCTTATCATACCATTAATATATCCGTACTATATTCATAATTACATGTACATCCTTAATATCCCTCGATATATCCTTGAAATAACATCAATATAATCCTCTAAATATGTTTCAATAATATCCTTAATATATTCTTTACTACATCCTTAACCTAAAGACCTATGAAGGTATAGATTTCTACGTTTCGTTGTAATATGGAATAAATTCTGTACTTTGCATAAAGTGATGAGCAAGAGTTTTTTTTTTTTTGTTATGCTTACATAAAATTTCTGAAGTACAATAAGAAAATTGCTGAATCTGAAGAATTAGGTTGAAGCTAAATTCATTTCGGAATTAAGGTCCTCCGTATATGACAAGATACACCTACGCTGCGCCAGAATAAAGGCCAACAACCGACGTGTTTATGTTAATTTTTCATATACTTGTGCTAAAGTGGACCTACATATAGATCCCCCTAGAATTTATTGTGTTAAAATAGGAAATATTTTTAGATATTTGATTAGAGAACTATTTAACGCAAGTGACGTAGCAGTCCTTTAACGGGATCCTCTACCTTAATTAAATATACCGTTTGCGTAATGGAAGTGTAAAGGCCAAAATACCAAAAACCGCGAAAGAACTAAATAATGAATGAGGGCTAATCGAAACCAACAATTAATCTGCAAGAAGTCACTCCTTCCGCAAAAAAAAATTTTCATTCAGCACTACAAAGGGAATTCGAAAGAGATACTAGGGAAATTTACATGCGGAAGAGGGTGCTTAATTTTGAATGAATGAATTCTCCGAGTTTACGCCTGATGGATAACTATCGAACGCTTTATGTAAGAATCATCGATGTCTTTATGTAAGATGTCTTAAGCGTGCTTAATTCTAAGTTTCACGTGGCCCAATAAAGACAAGGCACGTGATTGATTATTTGATTCACAAATGAAATGTCATCATTTTCTTTTATTATAGTATATCAGTTATCTGGATTAGATTAAGATCGGTAGAATATTTTAAGGAAGCATTGAAAGATTTAGGTATTTTTATTCCGAAGGCTTGCTAAGTTGAATAAGAAACCGAAAATAAAAACAAAAGTTTCAAAACTTACTATAGGATAAAGTAAAATAAAGAAGATTAGATGACATATCTGGCGTGGGAAAAAACCAGTTATCTTGTATGAAATCAATAGTAATTCAATTTCATCAGATACCACCAACACCAGTTTCATTTATTTTTAAACCTTTGTTTTGTAACAAAACTGATCAATAAATTGTACGAAAACATAAAACCAACTTTTAAATGTTTCTTAAAACCCATATTCTGTCTAAAGAAGGAAGATGTTTTCATGTCAAATAAAAGTAGATTTATTGATTCATTAGACGTGTACAGTGTTTCAGCCATATTGCGGCGATACGAATTCTACGACACTGACTAGTTTTTGTGTATACCTTCAACGGTGATGTAACAAAATTTACTTTGGGCAATGAAACTCTGTCATCTGAACAAACGGGGTAAATTTTTTTTTTTTTATTTATTTATTTTTGATTTATTTATTTTTTTGCTTTGGTACGTGGTAAAACGTTCAGTTCGTAACCGGGAGGTCGTGAGTTCGAGCCCCGCTCAAGCCATGACTGCGTTAAACCTAAAACGTTAACATAAGGTAGTGATTGCTCCCTCGCCAAACGCTCGGCATTTTGAATTGAGAATCATGGGTCTTCGGATATGCCGTAAGGTTAAAATCCACCCGTACGTCATTCTTTTGTTCGAACGCTCCATTACTTTTCAGGAATGGAGAGTTTTAAACAGCAAAGAAATTACTATAAGTATTCTGTGAACTTCATTTTCATTTTGTTCTGTTCTCCCTAACTACACTCTTTCCATATGAAATTTGTGAACGAAACGCAAAATATATCAATTTTATTATGAAAAAATGATTACACATACCGGGAATCGAACACACACACATTGTAACTCTTTCCTTTAAAGACAGGTGCTCTACTCACTGATCTACTTGGGCATTTAATCGAAATGCAAAAGATTAAAAACAGTATCTTAACATAGTCCTATACTTTATATATGAAGAAAAAAAGTAAAGAATAACATTTAATTATTGCTAACATGTATCTACTATGAAGAAAATTTTAAAAAGTTTCCCCGAGGTGGATTCTAAGTGGGTCAATGTAATCACTCCATTCCTTAAGAGCAATGTACCTCAGCCCTTTCGGGCCTCGGCTCCAATACTTTTAAGGAATGGAGCGATACACGTACGTATGTAGTTAATGAACGAGCGAGAGAGAACGGCGCGAGCGAGAATTCGAATCCGCGCCGACTTGAGGTGAGAGGCCCTGTAATTTTGAGCGCGATGTTCCAACCACGGAGGCCCCTTTCTCTGTTAGACAGACCGATATATATATATATATATATATATATATATATATATATAGATATAGTCAATGGTACAAAATTTCAACTTTCGACTATGGCGCGACTCGTTGATGTTCAATGTCGTCGAGCATCTTCACCGAGAAAATAGAACAGTTGGCCATGTGCGTAATTGACGCAATATCGATCGTTGCTTCCACGTGACTGTTGTGAATTTCTCACGAAAATTACCCACAGAGTAGAAATCATGAATGATTATAGAATACAGACGTTTGTAGCAGGATCACCTTTGATTAAAAAGTATATTAACCGTTGTATCCATAGTCTTATCAATAATTCAAGAATGCAGTTTTCATGCGGATGTAAGCTGTATAGTCACGGGTTTTACACACACTTGATAAAAGTAAGATGTACGAAATCTAAAGATGAAAATCTAGATGTTCATTCACAAGAAAAAAAATCTTCTATGTTAATATCAATAAAGTTTTTAAAGTCAACATTCCGTACTTCCTTTTTACTTTGAAATATGCATTTCTTCAACTTTGACCGACTGACTTTAATGATATTGCAAAGCACTAGTAAAACGGAAATGCAATATCTAAAACTTTTATTGCAATGGTGTGCTTGACACAGTTCCTGCACCCTATGTGTTGATGACTTTTAGTTTGTAAATTTTCAAATAAGAATATTGTGGCATTCGTATTGCAATCACTCCAGACATAAGTTAATACAGAGAAAAATTGAATCAATTATTTAAAAAAAAAAAAAATCAAGGAAAATAATAAACATTGCTCGATCTGCAGTTTCGCATGCTCTTTGCTTCATCAGAATAAATATTACTTGTGAATTGTAGTATTTCGAAATCTGAAGGCCTGTCATTTTTATGTAAAAACAGTGAAATGCACATGATATAAAGCTATGTCGATTGTATCTATTTTCCCCTCGTAGTGCCTTCGCAATATGAGAAATTCATTTGAGATGAAAATGCATGAAATAGATCGGAAAATTATATATATATATATATATATATATATATATATATATATATATAGATATATAATCTTCCCGCAAATTTTGAAAGTTACAATGTATACTCTAGATGACAAACGATATACAAGTCTGTGATGTCAAGTTTACGTGCAATATTTTCTATTTCAGGACGGTTTGTTTACCGATGCATCTTCAACAGGCGCAGTATGGACTTTTACACTTTGGTGCTGTCATAAATACGTTATATCTAGTATGCATGTCTATTCCTCTTCTATAAAATTCAATAAAGATCGCAAAAATTACATGAATTATTCTAGAATTAATCGCGGATGTTGAAAATAATGACAGCCGCCTGGTTTAAAATAGTTTAATAGAGATTTCACGCAATCCCTAGTGCGGAACAAATTTTCCTGGAATACCAGACACAGGCATTGATGATGAATTGGGGAAAATTAGTAAGTTAATAACTGCCATGTCAAGGTCACGTGGCTAGTATCTGTTCTTGGCAACGGAAGATCTATTTTCGCAAAATGCAGAACATTTTAAGAAAGTTTGCTAATTATGAAAACGTGACGAAATATCTTTGCTACGGTTGTAAACATGAGTGTATAAACCTCTTCACTGTGGTAATCAAACATTTGTTATTAAATTCTTTGCCAAGAACATTAATTTTGTTCGATTGAAACTAGTGAATTGTAGCTCACTGTAGTCCATTATGTAATAAACCAGAAATCAGCAATGAATAAACACGTGTTGTTTTACCAGGAAAAATCTTCCAGACGTGGGTTGTTTTGGCGGGAAGAATGCTGTTGGTATTCTGACCTAAAACGATAATTCTATATATATGCGATCAATCTGTCAATTAACAATCATTAAATGCAGTTTACACCTGGCTTGAAAATAATGAATGTAACATAAAACTTCGTTGGCAAGTGACAATTACCTGAGTAAGGTAACATTGTATCCAAAATTTGACGTAACTTAAAATCATATGTAGCATATTAAATTCATCCAAAAAGTAATGCAAAGTTATAACAGAAGTCACCAGCAGTTCTTGAGGTGTCACAAATTTAGACATATGCGTGACACTTCCGGCCGTAGCAGTGGATGTTCTTTATCTTTATAATGCCTACAGTGACCTGAGATCTTCGTTTTTACGATTACCCAGTACATTCGAAAGACCCATAACTTCTACTTACATGTATAATGTTGGGCACTTTGCAAAGAAATATATCTATGTTTAACATTTTAGGTTTGACGCAGGATCAAGATCGAAATGTAACCCGGACCTCTTAGTCGCAAAGGGAACGCTCCAACAACTACATTACAATACAACCGGTTTCAACAAGCCCTTTCTTCCATTATCGTAAATCATTGTTGATCCGTACCTGTGACATAATAATGTTCGTGACCTGTACCTGTGACATTAATCATGATTTTGACCAATATACGAATGTTTTTTTTTTTTAGCTTATAGCTATTTGATTATGATCCTGATCATGGTGTTTACTATCATGTATCATGATTTTTCACGCATTAGTCATACCACCACGAATCATGTACATGATGTGTAATAATGATACATATCATGATTATTACTTATATCATCAAGGGAAATGTCATAATATACATATACGTCATGGTCACGGATGAAGGCATGAGCTAAGTATTGGTACATATTAAGGTTATGGTTCAAGATTAATTATATTGTATCAAGTCCTTAATACATACCATGATACATTTCTTGTATACGTCAACCCCAGATGACATTACCTTGAATTATGACCTTAACTTTTGCCATAACTTATGGCTACGAATGGCATTACATTGAATTACAATAATGATGTGTGCATGCATAACGACTAAGTGCATGGTGATCAGGGTTAGAATAGGTCCACGGTAGCCCTATCTAGTCGTAACAGGCGACTAAATGGGGCGGTCCTTCGGATGAGACCGCAAAAAACCGAGGCCCCATGTCACAGCAAGTGTGGCACGATAAAGATCCCTCCCTGCTGAAAGGCCGTAAGCGCCGACTTTGGGCCTAGATTTTGCAGCCCTTCACCAGCAATAGTGACGTCTCCGTTATGAGTGAAAAATTCTCCAGTTGGACGTTAAACAATATTCAACCAACCAACCAACCATTAAATCATGATCATGATATTGCCCTAAATGGCAAATTAATAATTACAATATCATGACGTTCATAATATGGCGTGTGTGTACGTGATGCTGATCTTCCTGACATTAAATTGCGATCTTAATATGTAATGTAACGCGTTTAATGGCGTTGCTCTTTATGGCATTAAATCATAATCATGACGTTTATTGTGATAGATACCGTGGCATTGCCTTCGGTGGCATTGCCTTGAATCATGATCATGGCGGAGGGAGAAAGATATTAATCACATAAAGACTGGTGCTTACCCTAATCCACATCAGGCCCCAAAGTAGCCCGGGTGATATTGAATATCAACATACAAATATCAGGAATATGTAGATACCGTGTTTGTTTTGTTTGAAATATTAAATTTCAAACTTTGAAATTAAAGTTCAAATAACTTTAGATTTGAAATATTAATATGACTTTGTGTATCTATGAATATTGAATTATTAAGGATCCGTAATGTGACTGTTGTGACGTCACTCGGAATGCAAATGAATTACTATCTATGTCATAAAATACCGATATTAGAAACACACGAAAATCCTGTTTTATGCCTTGACGACTATTTATTCTCCTTAAATGTCAAAAAAGTAATGATAATGATACTTTAGGAATGAAGCTGATTTTGACCTTTGTTATACGATTTAATTTAAGTTTGCGCTTTATAATGCGCGAATTTGTGTTGAATTGAAAAAAAAAAAGATATGGATTTATTGTTTGAATCATAGTGAAATTTTAAATTTTGCTGGATTGTTTACTTTTAGATGAACATGTATAATACATATATAGTATATGCCATATATAAGTAAAGAAAGTAGTTCTGGCTGCTGATTGTCAAAGGGGGGTGTCTCCATATCAAGTTATATTATACGAAATAATGTATATGCCCCCATCTGTTTCAACCAATCAATCGGTGTGTTACAAGTGAAATTAGATTTATTGAAGTTTATGCTGAATAGTACATTTCACCTATGTATTATTTTCGGAACTATATTAATTTTTTTTTAACTATTTGGATCCCTTATATGAATCATCAAACCCTTTATAAAATGCATCAATGATTTAAAAAAAAAAGATTCCCGTTTTGATAGAAGGGTGGCCAAAGATACAGTTTACAGCAATCCTTATCATAGACAGGGGAAAAAAACCCTATATATGAATTTAGAATTTGGTTATTATTTCACAAATAGATGGTGGAAAAGTGGGAGTTGGATAAGGAAAAACCATGATGTCTTTACTCATGCATTGCGAAACTGATAATGAATTCCAGTTGTGAAATAGGTTTTAAAAGTTTCAATCGACAATAAATTGCTGAACTTTAAATTCTCAATGATGATTGATGTATCCCAAATTAACTTTACAAATTTTAATGATTTGATGGGTTGCCTCTAATTTGATTCACTATCAATTAATCACGTGACCATCTATATCCTGAAAAGATGGATATGCTGCATGATACTGAAAACAGAATTGTTGTTAATGTTTAATATTTTACCATGCATGTAGTACGAAGACTACTTTTAAAGTAATATTTATTTAAATAAATTACGTTCATTCGATACGCTTATTTATTTCCGTATTAACCTCTTCAATATGCTGTTACTATAATATATACGAACAGTCTACTCCGTGGAAGTTAGAGATACATATATCTTAATTAAGGTAATCCATTACACCAAAACATAAGCTTTCTGTGACGCTACGTCACAAGATGGCGATTTAAATGTATTGTGAAATTATTTGTATCGATCGATTTGCTTGTTTATCATCGTAACTCAGTGTATAATGTATCGGGTTAGCCACCTTAAAGATCAGATCTTGTCAAAGGGAAAATATCAAAGTATTTCACCCTTAACATAGGTATAGCAGACAAACAATTAGTTTCTGTTGATCTCCTTCGCCAAACGCTCGGCATTCAGAGATGAGAATCACGAGTCTTTCGGATATGACCTTACAAACGGAGTCATGATGGGTGTTGGCACGTTAAAGAACCCTCACTGCTACGGCCCTGAGCACTAAGCATAGGTCTAAATTTGTGGTACTTCACCTACAGCTGGTGACGTCTCAATATGAGTGAAAAATTCTCGACGGGAGTATAACAAACAGTTAATCAATTACTGCTGATAATTATTGAATTTTAATTAATATTAAATATAAGAGTTATCTCCCCTCGTCAAATTTGGAAAAATCAAATGCTTTTTACTACGTTGATTTACTAATGACATTTTTGTAGATCATTTTAACTAGAGCTATTCCCCTTAAATTAATTTCTTTATCTTTAATCTATTAAAAATAATCTTTTCCCCATAGGTTTCAATGTTAAATCGATTAAGCTATATTTATCTATTTTTTCGATTAAGGTATGTTTTTCCACTTAAAAGTATCTTATGCAGAAAATTTACAAATAGTTCTAGATTTAATTTTTGTTACGAATATATATATATGGAATTTATTAAGTACAGAATATCTTAAAGATATCAAATATAAAGTATTAAAGATGGTGTTTAATTTGGTATGATCGCTCCGCTGTATATTTAAAAATGAATTGCAACATAAACTATGATTCAGTTAATCATAATCTTATTTGTCGGGTAGAACGTAATAAACGTTTAGAAATAAATCACACAAGATTAAGTGAAAAATTCTCGAGCGGGACGTTAAACAATAATCAATCAATCACAATATAGATGTCTTCTTCAATAATGGCCAATAATTTCGCCCTGTCCCGTGTTGCCCAACCTACATAATTCGAGTTCAGGACACGTCCTGAAAAAAAAATTACGTATCGTGTCAAGAATGTGGTATAATTTCACAGAAGAACCAAATTACTGTAGAAATAGTACGGATCACTTAATGCACGTGCATCAGGATGAACGCATATATCGTTAGTAGGTGTGTATTGCGCCACGGGAATTTTAAGGTTCATGTACGTGACAGTTTCCGGTTGGTACTGAAATGAAGGAACCTTTACACATCCACTTTTGAAACACTCAACAGTCAGTAAATAGACCGAAAACGACAGTGTGTTGTGCATACTCAGTATTCATCAATAATGAACCTATGAAATGGAAATTAAAAATCCCCATGAATGTGTATTTTCCGAATGCTTTACATTTTTCTCACGACTAAGCAATTTCGTGGCTTAAAGCATGTCTTTCCGTGTATTGCAGCATGAAGGTGCTTTCATCCGCATCAACATGTATATCTAACAATATCCAAAATTGTATATAATATGTATATTAAAACTGTAATTTGATATGCTATACAAGTTTATCAGACAGACTTTAAAATTGAAACAACCACGATGTCACCAATTATTCCGCGACAATTTGTAATAGGTAAATTCAACAAAAAATAACTTTGGACGAATCCAAAACTGTTTCAAGCATATGGACAAAATCAACATCCATAAACCGTATACAAACCGAGTATTACTAAACAAAGTATGTAGGAAAAAAATGTCACCTTGGTTTTTACCGCTCTAATCATAATCCCGAGATATAAGAAAGAGACACGATAATGCGTCGTACTTCACAGATAGCTTAAATCATACAAGTAGATAATGACTCGGAAACGAAAGTGTTTTAACTTCTCTATTTTTTGTGATTCTTCTTTGACGGATAAACCAAGTCGGGTTTGGGCGCCTTGGTATTATTTTCGCGTTGAGAGATTTTCGATCCCATTACCGCGATAAACCTAAGACATGTAGCATATCTAGTCAGCATTCATTCACCAATCGTACAGAATCTAAAAGCAAAATTCATGAGTCTTTTCAGACTAGAAAAAAATGGAGGTATTCAGGCACGGGCGCCATAAACAGCTTTCATTGCTACGAACTTGAGGGCAAAAAATAGGTCCAAATTTGTGACACTTCACCAGTTTACCTCTCTGTATAGGATAAAAAAAATACTCTCGAATGGGGGGTAAAACAAGAAACAAACAATGAACCACACGAAAACATGCTGATGCTTTATTTAAAAGTGGATTTTAGTCATTGTATCTCGGTTACATAAATTAGATAAGTAACAGTCATCCGTTTACAAGATCCAATTATTCCGGAATAATCATGGGGGGGGGGGGGGGGGGGGGGGGGTGAGTGAGCGGCGCGCCCTCTCCTAAAATTTTCAAAAGTTTATTGTAGCTAATTATATGTCCTTTACACACAATCGAATTCATTTATGAAGTATATGTTGTTATAGCATAAATAATGTAGACCGATTAATTGAAATATCACTGGATTTTTTGAAAATAAAATATTATCAAAAACGTGTTATTTCTTCAAATCGGCATTTTAAATCTCTCAGCATTTGTATGTCTGTTTACTTTCAATTTGGTCGTGTCCTGTGAAAAGTTCAGCAGGAGATAAGCTTCAAATGATCTTGGAGTACTAAAACATAAATCGAGGGAGTAAAGAGAACAAATAAATACTGACGAAAGATGAACATTGTAAATTTATATATGTGCAAAGTGCTTTAAAAGTCTTCATCCAATTCACTAGCCCGACTGACTTGTGAAAAAGGTCTCAACATAGCCTGAGATGTATCTTGTATCTTGGATCAATAAATTACTTGGATTTTAAAATTCTACGATAGCTTTTTTTATGGTATTTGAGTCTGACTTGTGTTTGTCAATCATTACAATGCTTTAAAACATCTTTGTGTTTTCAATGCATCCCGATGAAGTATACCTTCAATATGTATGCTCTATTATGAGCTAGTAAAAATTTCATAATGACATTGGTAAATCTGTCAAATTAACTAACCAAAATATGTGTCAATGCCCGATCAACACTTCCTTTAATCTGTACCTTTCGGAATGAAAATTAAATGGGCGTCACTTTTGACGTCATCTATAAAAAGAGATGCTAGACCTAAGAAGCCATCAGCTCAAAACATGACTAGATGAAGTAAAAAAAAAATTGTCTATTCCCAAATCAGATTGCAGCTATATCGACTGTAATCTATTATTATCTTTAGACAAGCCATTTTCGAAACAGAAATTGAGCGAAACAAAATTACCGTTAGTTAAACGTAATTTATACATAAATAATTCTGGAAATTGAAGTTATTTAGAAAAAAGGATAGACCTTTATATGTCTAATGCATTTTCACCTCAATTTGTTAGTTTTACGGAATTAAGGGTTTTTCAAATTCTTTTCGTAAAACTCTTGAAAAACCATAATAGGTCGATGAAAATACTATATAAAATACCACCAACTTCAACAAATTTTACAGAAATAGTCTTTTTAAACGAATATTATATTATAATCTTGTATGAAACTAAAAATAAAACTTGATTACGAATTATAATTGTAAATATGTAAATGTAATAGATTACATACTACTAGTACAGTACTACAAGTGAGTTTGAAGCATAAAACATAAATTACACTCATGTGTACTAAAAATACTGTTAGTTTTATGCCAGATTTTGTTATCAAGATAAAGTGAAACACGAGAGCTCCCAGGGGCACCCCCTCCCCCCCCCCCCCCCCCCCCCTCGAACCCGTCAAGGGCAAAGAAGCCTCCGACACCGGGACTAAATGCGGCACAAATCCCCTGTCTCTTTGATTTTTTCCATGACCCACCCCTCATATTGAAATCCTGGATCCGCCCACAATAACACCACTTTGATAACGATAAGAATCACATGAAATTCATTTAGCGTCATAATTTCACTTTTAAACAATTATGTTCCTGAAGCAGACAGAATAAAATTCATATCTTTGTATAAAGGCCTTTTGTAGAAGATTGCAGCTTGCATAATTCTTCATGCTGTTCAGTTTACAAGGCTTTTTGGATTGATACATTTTGAAAACGAAAAATTATTTAAGCAATGTTGTTAAGGTAGAGAGCTATAGAATTTTTTTTAAATCGTAATGATTATTTAATAATTTAAAGACAAGACGCATTTTAAAATCAATTACTTATCAAACATTAATGAAACTACGTCTGAGGACATTGTGGTATTGATTCAAGTTTAACTCATTGACACCTTGGGGTATCATTGGTATTCCCATGAAATGAATGAAATGGCAATCATTGAAACAAATGTTTTTCAAAGCTGAAATTTCATTCAAGAAAGTGGTTGGTATATCGTCATGACTGGGTGTTCTAATTGTGTTTCTGGTTTTTTCATTATTTTTTTTTTCAGAATGATTTCAAGTGGGTGGATGAGTTTTCGATAAACAGAGGATGTAAATTCCAAACCTTCTGTTGGAAATTCAGAGTTGATGAAAAAAATACATTATGGTTATTAACCTTTCAGCTATAGATACATGACACTCCCAACCGCCTCTATGTTGACAATCCGAGTATTTAACTCTGAAGATGTTTAGAATATTCAAGAAATAAATGAACAAACAAATCCTCTCTGACAGATCAGCTATTAGTACTCCAAAAGGCATCGAATTCAGAAAAAATCTCATTATTGGAGAATCTTGTCAGCTTATAAAAGATATTGAAATTTTACATATATTTGGTATATATACACACATAATGCAGTGGTAAAAAGTTTATAAACACGCGTGTTGTTTAATTAGTTTTTTTTAATTAAAAGATAAAGGAACAATATATTTATAAAAGTATGTGATTAATTCTCACAAATTTCTTGATCAATCACTTTTAAAGAAGATTACCCATCACTAATTTAATGCCGGTTGTCTGTTATCTAGACTTTCACAGATGATTATTTTTTAGGAGAGAGAAGGTCTAGCTTTACATCGAACCCAATTTAATAATATTAGTCAGGTTTTACTTCTATTTTTACAGATTCTGTGATATAAATATATGCAGACCTTCGGCGTTGTTTGTAAAGGAGTATGTTCTGTGCTAAACAAATTTAGTACGAATCGTGGAAGAACGTAGTTTACATAGAGGTGTTGTGTGTAGTATTATATATATTTCTCCGTGAAAAAAAAAGAAGAAAAAAAGAAAGAAAAAAAAACCTATTCCGTATGATGTGAACCATGGTCATCTGTCCGGCATCAGGGCCATTAATGAAAAATGTTAGATATTGAATCGTCTCTCTGCTGTCTCTCTGTGCTCTACTCCAGCAATACATGTACGGGTACCAGTCTTGTCAACAGGAAGTTTTCCAGTTGCAATTCAAATCCTCAAGTATTTTCAAAAGTGAAGTTTATTTTTAGGATATTGTTGTCCAACTGACGGACTAAAAAAGTGAAGTTTGTGTTTAGTGCAAAGGTTACTAGAATTATCAGACAAAATGGATGACCTTAAACAGGGATATTTAGCCAAGTTAAAGATTTTGAATATATATATATATATATATATATATATATATATATATATATTAAAATATGTACCGATCACAATTCTCTAATAAACGGAATGCTGCGTTTTGGCCTGGCACCAAAGGCATATGGTCAAGGTTAAGGTTACTTGTGATATTGATAAAAATACGTTACAGTGTTTCTTTGTTTCATCTGTTCATCAATTACTTTGTTCCCCCAATGATCTTTTTTCCAAGATACTTCAGCTTGTGAGAAGTTTTGGAAGTTGACAATAAGCGCAGGGGTGGATTATGTCCGGACAACTCGAACTCTGGATTGAGGTCAGTTTGTGAAGGTTATGTGTGAGAATTACCGTTCAATGCCTCTGAAGCTCATTGATCAGTCAGTATAATGTAACCCTGAACCAAGGCCACTGTCCAAAATCACTGTCATTGATAAAAAAAAAGAAAAGAAGAAAAGTTGGAACACAGACCATGAATTTGTAATAGCAAGACCAGCTCGAGCGTTACTTTTTATCCCCAAAGCTGAAGCCTTTAAGTTCTCCGTTGGAGAAATGTACTCGCTTTTGTAACACTCTTATATTTATTTTGTTTTCAATAGAAAATTAGAATTCAATAAACGACAGTACTTATTTGCTCAGCTTTTTTCAAAAAAAACCAAAACAAAACAAAAAACAAGAACAACAAAAAAACCATAAAAAAAACCAAAAAAAAAAAACAAACCAAAAAACCAACCAAACAAACAAACATGAAAAAAACCCATGAATTCTTGAATACTTTATATCAGCGATTACACATATCATGTCTCATTCTTCAAAATATTTCAATTCCGTGAAGTAACCATAAAATCAAAATAAGTTTTTGCTTAGATCTACACCTCCGCATTGTTTACGACATATTTGTAAACTTCCGTTTGTACATCCGTTTTGTGTCGTTTCAATTTTCGAGTACTCAGCACAATCTAAATTATGGCCTATGACGTATTATATGTATATTGTTATTAAATCAATATATTTGCTGGTTTGATAAAAATAACCATATTCAACAGTATGTGAATTATGTTAATTTTCCAGTATTTATTTTTACGTAGCTTGAAAGCGAAGGTTTGGTACGTGTATTGCTAGAGGTATACCAATCCTTACTAATGAAGATGACTAAACGTGAAAATAACATGTAGAAAATGACGTATAATTTTGAAACTAGGATCAAGAACAAACACCGAGTATCAGCGAGACATACCAAACACGTACAAAGAACATATATCGAGTATCAGCGAGACATACCAAACACGTACAAAGAAAATACACCAAGTATCAGCGAGACATACCAAACACATTCAAAGAACATACACTGAGTATCAGCGAGACATACCAAACACGTACAAAGAACATACACCGAGTATCAGCGAGACATACCAAACACATTCAAAGAACATACACCAAGTATCAGCGAGACATACCAAACACGTACAAAGAACATACACCGAGTATCAGCGAAACATACCAAACACATCCAAAGAACATACACTGAGTTTCAGCGAGACACATCAAACACGTTCAAAGTTAAAGTTCCTATGGATAGAAAGTATGTCAATTGATTTCGATCTTTGTGATTCAGTTGTAAAGCTCGAATATTAAGTCAATCGTTTTTTGCTTTCCATGTGCATTTTTTATACTACCTTAAAAACACAAAGTGATGACAAGTTCATGTGAATGGTGTAGAAATTTTCACTGTCCATGTCAACACAAGTAAAGAAAAACAAAATAAAAGTATATAATTTTTGCATATTCATGTTTTTATTTACGCTAAATGTTTCGCATTTTAAAAAATTGGTTTCTTTTACAAAATTTAGTAGAAAGCGGAAATAAAAAATGAGCCCTAGGGCCATTTTCATTCTTCGTAACTCATAGTGTATTTTGATGAACTGTTCTAAATACGAGATAGGGTCAACGTGACTTAGAACTTTAACTTGTGTCGGCAACTCATTACTGTACACTGTTTCAAAGGTCGGTGGAGTATTTAGACGTATAGATATGCACACATTGATATAAGGTTTAGTATTTAGATATATAGATATGCACTCAATGATATATGGTATTGTTTTTGTATTTAGACGTATAAATATGCACACATACTGTTTCATTTCTCCTGAATACATGTGTACACAATTCTTCTTGTACACGTACACGGGAAAACTTGAAATAAGTGAATTTCTCTGCGGAATATAGAGAAAGCACTACTGGAAACTAATCAAAAAGGGAATAGAGCATTTTCTTTAATTCTTGCAAGACCAACAATATAAAAAAACCAACAACAACACAAAAACACAAAAAAAACCCCCAAACATACAAACAAATAAACAACCACCACCACCCCCCAAAAATTAACTTCCAGACCCGCATGTTTTGGTTTTTTTTGTTTTGTTTTGGTTTTTTTTTTTGTTTCTTTTTGCTTTCTTTCTTTGGAGAATTTCAGGTAATTTACAAAAAAGTAGTAATTAAAGAAAGCAATTCAATATGTTCTACCTGTATGAATTAACTTAGTTTACAGCATCTTCAGGATGCTTCAACACAAATCTTTGAGCATCTTGAGATAGAGACCCAGTTGAATTTTAATCCTGTGGGGATCCGGGTTAGAAGGCCCCAGTATCTCTTGCTTATCGTAAAAGGCGATGAAATGGGACTGTCCTTCGGATGAAACCGCAAAAACCGACGCCCCATGTCACAGAATTCGTGGCACGATAAAGATTCCTCCTTGTTCAAAGGCCGTAAACGCAGAGTATAGGCCAAAATTTTTCAGCCATGCACCGGCAATGATGGCGTTTCCATATGAGTGAGAAATTCTCTAGTGGGACGTGAAACAATACACAACCAACAAACAAATGAATTTCATTATTGGAGCTTATTTTAATTGCCTTTTCAGAACCACTTGCCTAATTAAAACTCAGTATGAATAGATCCTTCAAATTTTATAAATTCGATTTCTCTACAGACTTGACCAGGCATGACCAACATTGACATATTTACCCCGCATTTACTGTCGCAGGATTTGTTGCAGATATCAATCATTTCATGTTACAAGCAATTAAAGAAAATTAAAATCGCCGAAAACAAGCAACGTTAAAACGGACTTGAAATAATTATATCCAACAAATATTAACAAATTAGAACATACGAGAATTAACATTATAAGCATGCGCCAATATACTAAATTTTGGACAGCAGTCATGTCCGTGCGATCGTGTTTTTCAACATATACACAATTAGAAATATTCATAAAATGTAACGCGCATCGTTGTCATCTAAAATTATTAAAGTTATCTATCATTAAAATTTCATATATTTGAAATTCAAAAGTTGAAATTAACATTTATTGCCAAATTTTGCTGTAGGCATTCTGACCAACATTCATAAACAACTAAAGGCCATTTCATGCATTATTCTATTTAACGCCGTCTATTCTATAACTGCCCGTGTTCATAATGATTTTGTACAGGTTTCTTGATAAATCGGTTTTAATGTCAAGGAGAGCGTCTTATTATGGTAGTTTCTTTTATTTTCCTTCAGTCATTGTCGTCTACTAAATTATCAAAGTTTGGAATATTTCTCGCCCGTTCTTGTGCACGATACCCATGTGAACAGTCTCGTACTGATGAAGCAACAGAATGCGGCCGAAAGTCAATTGTCTATTTATGGAAAATATTGTATCTAAATCAGTCATATAATTTAGAATGTGACAAAGTTTCCTCGTTTTGTTTTTCCAGATTTGAACCCTTTCCAATAAATGAATGACGTGTTTATGTAAGCATGTGTACCATGTCATTTGTGGGGTCACTTGTGACAGAACGCTGATACAGGTCTGACAACACGGACAAAAATATGCATACGAGATTGAATATTTCCCTAACACGGAAGTGGGTTACAAAATTCTAGGTTTAGAAAGTATTTTGCATTATTACTAGAATTAAGTACATGTATATGACCTAAATATTTGAAACCTTGACATACACGTTTAAGATTCTTCATACATGTAGCTTTGCAGGACTTGAACCTCCAAGCTATTATTGCAATGCTAGGACGGATAAATATGTGGGAGATATATAAGGGTCATTTTAAAATTTCGCTGTAGCATCTTATATTCTGTGGATTGTTGAGCACTACTGTATATAGTGATTGTTAACACTATTGTATATAGTGATTGTTAACACTATTGTATATAGTGATTGTTAACACTATTGTATATGGTGATTGTTAACACTATTGTATATAGTGATTGTTAACACTACTGTATATAGTGATTGTTAACACTATTGTATATAGTGATTGTTAACACTATTGTATATAGTGATTGTTAACACTACTGTATATAGTGATTGTTAATACTACTGTATATAGTGATTGTTAACACTACTGTATATAGTGATTATTGTGTACTGTAGTATGTGGTGATTATTGTGTACTGTAGTATGTGGTGATTATTGTGTACTGTAGTATGTGGTGATTATTGTGTACTGTAGTATGTGGTGATTATTGTGTACTGTAGTATGTGGTGATTATTGTGTACTGTAGCATGTGGTGATTATTGTGTACTGTAGTATGTGGTGATTATTGTGTACTGTAGTATGTGGTGATTATTGTGTACTGTAGTATGTGGTGATTATTGTGTACTGTAGTATGTGGTGATTATTGTGTACTGTAGTATGTGGTGATTATTGTGTACTGTAGTATGTGGTGATTATTGTGTACTGTAGTATGTGGTGATTATTGTGTACTGTAGTATGTGGTGATTATTGTGTACTGTAGTATGTGGTGATTATTGTGTACTGTAGTATGTGGTGATTATTGTGTACTGTAGTATGTGGTGATTATTGTGTACTGTAGTATGTGGTGATTATTGTGTACTGTAGTATGTGGTGATTATTGTGTACTGTAGTATGTGGTGATTATTGTGTACTGTTGTAGATAACGATTTCCCCAGTAAGATTTCCACGTGTGTAAACAGGAAACATCATTCATATTTTCAACCACACTGATGCTTTGCACTGGAAGACAAATTACTATTAAGTTTAATCTCTGAAACAACAGCTTAATGTGGAAATAATCTCACGGGTCAAGGAGAGTATATATACTTAAATGTGATACACGCGCAATTTCCTGAAAGGTACATTTATGTATATATCTCGACCGCAATGCTTTGGTAGCGAAAGAAATAAATTGTCTCTCAAGTGCTTGAAACATTTAATACGTTTTGTTTTCTCAAGTTCTTTGCTATTCATAGGCATTAGTAATGATGTAGGAATGTTTGATAGCTGAACAATCTTTGACAAACATACGGCTTCTCCGCTGTGGACCCATACTCTCCAACCCATAAATTTCATTCATAAGCTGAGCGTAATTTGAATTTTTTAATGACGAGTTCACATTAAGAATCATTAATCACAAAGAATGTGCCACTTAATGAGAGTTACAACATACTTCCGGCAGGACTATATTCTGCCGCAGATAACGACATGTTATAACAACGACAGCCAACAGGTTCACAAAACGTCCAACAGACGAGGACGGAGTCCGGAGGTTATCGACCAACAACGATAGCAATTGTCATGTTATCAATATTCATTTTCTCTAATGTCAAATTTTGTGGATTTCGGATATTTTTACATAGTCGGAATAATTCCTTTTGGTACATTAGAAACTCGACCACCTTAATTTTATCCAAAATGAAGCTATACACAAAACGCGTACATATATAGGTTTGTTATACAATACGGTATGGTCAATTGACAATTATGCTAGTCAGCTGAAGGTAAACTATAAGAACGGCTGAACATCGTAGTATCGATAACATTTCGGACATATCCTGAACACTCAGTGGTGTCATTATATACTGCCGCAACTCCTCAGGTCTCTCCGCCAAATTGCCCGACATGATCAATTTTTGCTTAGATGTCATGCTTATAAACACGCATTCATTAGCTCAGTGGTAGAGCGTTCGCTTCGTAATCTGGAGGTCCTGAATTCGATCCCCATTCGTCCCATGGCCGCGTCAAACCTCAGACGTAAACATAGGTAGTGACTTCTTTTCGTCAAATCTTAGCATTTAGAAGTGAGAATCATAGGTCTTTCGGATATGACCTTTACAACCGAGGTTCCGTGTTGCGGCAGGCGTTGGGACGTTAAAGAACCCTCACTGCTACGACCAAACTTTGAGGTACTTGGCGGGAAGTAACACAACCAAGCAACCAACAAGAGATATTTGGTTAAAGTAGACCCCCCCCCCCCCACACACACACAAATGTGTTAAAATTTAAACCAAATAAACTTGCCTTAAATGCAATTCACTACAATGAAACCTGTAATATTTGGCATTGACCACATGTGCCTATCATCATGCAGTTCATACATTTTTTGTAATATATCCTGGTAAAGTTTTCAACAATATTCAAAGCTATGCATAGACGACACACAGACGGCACACTATTTTGCACAGAACATTCAATATACAGAAGTTTTAATTTAACACAGCAGACGATAGAATAAGAGGATATATATTTATGCGGTAGACCGTTGATGGTTTTACGTCAAATGCTATTCCTGTATGGACAGATATATTTTCATTATAAAATCATTGTGCACAAATTGCGGAAGAAAATATTCGTCTACCACTATTCACGGGATAAAAACACGTCTAAGATATATATATATATATATATATATATATATATATATATATATATATATATATATAACTATCTATAACACTTTGACTTTATATGCTGTTCAATTTGCAAAACAATACATTCTTCCCATTGGTGTAATTTTGGAGTCCAACAAATTCAGCATTGTCCAGCATATGCCAGAAGTCATGTCAACAACGATAAAGATAATTTGTAGATGTAGACGTCATTTGAAATTTCATATCTCATCATTCATGAATGATAAAATTGTCAAATATTGTGATTCATAAAACTCTTAAAATTCCTTACGGTTGAAAAGTAGTTAAAATGATTGAATACGCAGTTTTCGAGATGCGTTCGAGTTATCTTCCTTTAGAGAACTGTCATACAGAGTAAGGCGCGAAACAATTTGTTTACATGCGGGAGTGGGACAAAGAAGTGAAAGTGTTCAGAAAGTTTCCCATATGCAGTCTCATCACCTTTTTATTTATTCACTTTAGTGAAACATTTCTTGTGATAGTATTTTGTATTTGTTACATTTACATATTTAAACAGAAGCCGGTTTTTATGCATCTTATTCTATACCTCACTGACTGTAGGTCCACTGTGCCATTTAGGCATTCAAAGTACCCACTAAATGTATCTCCTACATAGAAGAGCTCTTATCTCGAAACTGGAGTATTTTGCAACCATTTACCTCTTTACTTGTTTAATTTTGATCTTTTTTTAAAAAACAAATAGAATTAACTCGATGTGCTCTTTGGGTTGAGTCAATCCGTTTATCTTATTCATGATCAGTGATGATATTTATCGACTGATTTCAACATCCTTTGCATCAGTTTGAAGGTGTTAAGAAATAAAAATGAATCACCAAGAGATTTTTTAAAATATTATTATCCGTAAAACTATTATTTAGTCGTTTTGACATTAAGTCTCCGGGGGAAAAAAATACGAATACCAGCATGTTGGGGAAAAATTCGAAATTCGAAGAAATCTATTAATGTAAAAAAAAAAATAATAATAATAAATTAAAAAAATAATTTAATTATTTTTCAAGGGCAGGCAATTCAAAAGATTACACCAGTCAACTTAAAAAGGCTCATGATAAACTGTACACAATTTTAGGGTCTATAATTCATTCATTTTTATAGCAACATTCCGTGAAACACCTGGCTGACTGAGTGATTTGATGATTGTATCTTCTTTCAAAAGCTAAAGGAACAACATGTCTAATCGCAGATATCCAGCATTATTCTTTTCAAAGATAATAACGAGGTCTGTAAACCGTTTTATATTATAAAAAGAAAGGAAAAGAAAGATCTTCAGTGTAAATGTTCTACATAAAAAGCATATTATTCAAATTTTGGTAATGTATATTGGCCTTTTCTGGATCACGTAAGGTTGATGATTATGCACTTTTGAAGAAATACTGAAAATGATGTTGTCTTTGATAATTATACTCGTCTTCATCTCGTTATCAATTTCGGTTTATGTACGTCAGTGACTAAGCTATGAAATGTACATGTTCATATCCTCTAATAGGTTATCAGATTTAAAATATGACCCCTTTCACGTATATATGAAATGTATTATTCTTTAAGAAACAGAATTGCATCACGTGATATGAAAATGCAATATGTTCCTACAGAAGAAACAACTGACCATTTACGTGATGACTATTGATGACTGTTTATTAAGAATTCGTCACTCTTTGTCATTTGAAATTCATCTTGAATGTGTATAGACTATTTAGCTAGTTATGGAAATGGTATAAATTAATATTTACTTTGAATTATTCTTCAAGAATTCTCCTACAATGTTATAAGGAAGAAATGCAAACCCATTTCAAATTTCAGGAAATGATTCCCATCTGATCATTTGATGTTGCATGTATATTTCCATTTTCTGAATGGTAGGGAACATGTTGCATTATTTTTACGACTCAATTTTACTGAAATGTTTTCCCCGTTTATTTCCTTAATGCCATCTACAACAAATGTAATCCCAAAATAATGTTGTTTATCAATTATGAAATTTACCAATACCATCTATTATAATCAGTGTCAAAGAACGATCTGATAATGAGTGTGATTACCATGAATTTGTAAACAAAAGTGTAAATTTGAATTCCCATTTTCTGTGTATGCATAGTACTATCTGTCGTGAAATAGACTTCCTGAGGAGGAGCCACGCCCTTCTGCCTGGTAGTACGATGTACCATACAGTGAAAATATTCATAATTTTCTCCATCTTGTGCATATATCTTTATTTTGGACAGTTGATGAGCGCTGCACAGAAGAACCCAGTAGATATTCAAATTAGGCAACCCATTGTATTTATGAGGTTCTGAAATTTTCAAAATAGAAAAGATATGCATGAAATTTTAAAATGACAAATTTAAAGATTAGGTATTAAAGTAGTGAACAAAGCATATTTAAGCAATCGCCATTGAACCATACAATGCAAAAAAAAAATTATATTTTTTGTAATGCCATTCCTTAGTTCTTGGTATGTAGATTCATCATATGCATATTTGAAGGATAGTATTTTCTGAAAAAGAAGCGGTTTGAATAAAATCAGCTATACTACATATTAACCAAATTATGACGTCACCATTATGTTATAGAATAATCTCCCTGAACTATTTAATATACCACTCAGGCCAGCATGAAAAATATCTTTGTTTGCCCTCCCACAACTTCTTTATATGCAAACAAATCTTTTTTTCCGGGGGGAGGGGCTTACAGTCTATATTCAAATGTTAATCAAAATGGGATCAAAATTGGGTTATCAAAAATGCATAAAAAAACTAGGGTTGTATCAGGGAGATTTATTTTAGTCGGTCAAGGGAAAAACAGCTAGTTTTTAATTTTGTCTTTGCCATGGAGACGTTGGTCTATATGCCACATCCTACATCTCTGTAATGTATGTATCCAAAACATTGGATTTATGAAAATAATCATCATCAAGAAAATATCTTTATAATGATCTAAACAATACACAAAAGAGAATCACTACTATTTGTAGTTGCTTTATTGTTAAAGTTAATACAAATTTAACATATGTTAACTGAATTTAACATCTGGAGATTTCACAAATTAAATTCTGCTCATGTGTATGCATTTTCTATTTCAGCAGCAAACTCATCTTATTTAAGACCACCTTGAAATGTTGTCAAATTAACATAGATTGAGAGAATATTATAATTTAATTATAGAACAAATCAGCTGTGTGTCTACTTACTTCATTTACCTATATATATTTGATATTTGAAGGTTAAATCGCCAAAAGGTCATATCTTTACCAATGATATCCAGCATTCGTTATTCCGTTAAGGTTACGTCATGCGTAAATGCTTGTATAATATATGGCAAAGCACCATTCATATTGTAGAAATATGAACAGCGGCTCATTTTAATGTCAAAACCTCGAAAAGTTGCCCATATGTCTCTAAAATAGAACATATATCATCTGTATACAGTAATCTGATATTTATACTAATCAAGAAGAATATGAAACAAGATAGGTCAAATATTAATGTCGACAAATATCAGTATATTTGTATACTTTTGTTTTCGGCATCATACAACGAAATGAATGGGGTATGAATAGAAAATATTTTAATTTGCATCAGTAATATAAATTTCATCTCTTTTGGGTTTTGTCTCTTATATTGACGGAGGTTTTCAGTTCAAATCATTTATGTATTTACAAAACGGAAAAAAAAGGATGAACACGCCGATTTAATTAACACATCTATCTCTACCAATGTTTCAAATCGTTAATTAACATACACAAAATATTAATTTTTTGGGAAGTACACTTCACCTTTAATAAATAGCAGAGAGACATGTTTAACTTGCAATAAATGTCTTCTAGTGCCAGGAAAAAGTGAAAACAACTATTCCAAAGTAATCAATTCGCATCCGTGTTCTTGTGTGTGTTCGGCGTTCTGGTGTTTGACAACTTCTGCTATGGTTTGATTTGTAATTCATGGAACTTCATTTGATCTCTGTACCCTTTCTTTATAACTTCAAATATTTCGTGAATTTTCCTGCATTTAAATTATTACATTTAAATGCATTTAGAAATGACATTTGCAAAATCGGTGATGGACAAAGATGAGTCACGCCTGTCCTATATAATTTTGGAATACTCGTTAGCACTAATAAAAATATACTTTCACAAATAATTTCTTTCCATGAAGCCTAGCCAGGTATACATAAAATGTTCAACGTTTGGCTCTTGTTAGCAATCTGAACCAGAACGTGGTACCTCATTACCATCTGCATCACATTATTGCTAAATAAAGTTTCTTCAAATTACTACTTTCATTTTGCCTTATTGTTGTGTTGCTACATGTTGCTACATGAAGGACCGCATCTTTGCGCAACAAAGATTGCTTCAGCACCACCATTTCCTACTTAAGTAAACGAAATGTTCAACAATTTCATTAACTTGTTTTTTTTATCTTTAAGAAGATTTAACCTTTAAGAAACGTTTCCGGCATAGTGCTCACAACTTTGGTGTAGATGGTTAATTATTGTAACCGGCACTGCTCATTTGAATTTAATATTGCTCCCTAAAAAAATAATTGCAGTTGATCGTAGTCCGGGTTAGAATCCCTACAGCAATCTATCAACTGCAAGAAAATGAAGCCCTGTGTAAGAAACGATACTGTTCTGAAATAACTGCATGTCTGTTTGTATGTTGTATGTTAAATACCAATGTAGATTTAATGAGATGGTTTCATTACGCCCGTTGTATGTTTTACTACCGTAGTAGGAACTGCGAGTTTTTCCTGCTTCAATGCAATGCAATTCTTGCAATGTATATTATTATTATTGTATTTACAATATATATATATATATATATATATATATATATATATATATATATATATATATATATCTGTGTGTGTGTGTGTGTGTGTAATTGTTGTTATTATTAAAATCTAAAATACTATATTATGGTGTTTCGTATATTCTTGTATCTTGTAAGATAGTGATTTAATTATGCACTATAGAAGTTTAAGTCCATTTAATTACTTAGATCACAAATATATAATAACATAAGGTACGAATATTTTATACAAAATGAAATCAAGTTAAGCAGTGCACTGTGGAGAAGAATATATCCATAAAATATGCAATAACTCAGAGCTCAGAATGAATCATACATTTTGACACTACATGTACATCGTAAATTATAGTTTAATGATGAAATCAAAAATGAAATTCATTGATTGATGAAAAAAGAAGATATATTAGAATTGTAAGTGAATTTAAGTTTTAATCAGTGTCACCTATAGCTGGTGACGTTTCCATATGAATTAAAAAAATAACAACAAACAAACCGGATGATGAGGGCAGGACAACAGGCACACAAACCAAATCATTTTGATAATCTTGTTTGTATTGTTCTAAGTTTAAATGATACAATTAATCTATATTATATATAGTAATGTAGATGCTGATTTTGAAGACTTTTGATTGTTTTGATACCAGTCAGTAAATTTTTCTATTCCTAAAATTATGTGACTATTTCTATCAATAGATAGTAAGGAGATGTTTTGTATTCAACTGCAAAATAACCATGCAAATATCACGTGTATTATGAAACGAACCAATCACAAGGCGTTAATGATATAGTGATAGGGACAAATTCAAGACTATTTCTTCTACCGGATACACACACATTCGTTACTAGACACGTGTTGTTGCAAAATTGCAAAAGACAAAAAAAAAAATACGAACTTTTGGAATGGAAACAGAATGAATCATGATCAAAGATAAAATAAAATTATGAATTTTTTTAAAAATTGCTGACAGAAAATGGTGTCCATTTCTATTTTCGTCGTAACATAGACACATTATTCAAATTAGAAAGAACAAGAATTTGAAGGTTAACCGAATTTTAAAATCATTATAAAAATGTGTTTAACACATAATTGACATGCTTGGGAACTTAAATAGAATTTCAAATTGATTTTCCTTCATTTTTGCCATTATCCTGATCCGATTTTAACATGAGTCATGTTCAATCTTTTAAATAACTTACTCTTTCATGAATCTATAGCTATTATCAATTGAAATTTTTTTTATACATTCGTGTTTCTTCTCTATCAATAATTTCATCAAGTTTGAAATGTATCTAATTCATAATGATTTATAAGAAATGTAAAGCAAATAGAAACGCACACTTGTATATCCTATGACGACTTAAAATTTTAGTATCACGATATTTTTCGCAAATATTGACTCTATTTTTACCGTATGTTGCAGCTAAGGTTGAATTAATGTTCCTCTCATCAAAAATAAGATATCTTAAATATTTATAAAATTAATCTTTATTTGGTTATGAAAATTCGACAAGGGAGGTGTGTCTGTACCAATATAGTGTGTTGAAAAATAAACACAGGAGCGAGGAGCTGTGCATTTCTCTCAATGCATATTCTATAGAAATCGAAATCTTTTCAAGAGCTGGTAGTTGTGAACACGAACAAAGAGTCTACGCTTGCTGTATTCAATGGTTCCCCCCGGGTTTACCAGATATTGACCATCAAATCATAAGACTTAATAGTGCTGGCGGCAAATATACATTCCTTGCAATTAAAATCATAATACTGTTTAAGGTGGAGAACACACCCCTCAGCGCCTACCATTATATCGCTGCCATTGATAACTCTTCTATACCAAGGACGCTTTCAATTTTCAACAATCGCCAGAAATTGAAATCTTGTTCGATTCTTGCATCTCTTATTCATCTATAAAGCTTAGGAGAAAAATACAACTGACAAGATAAATAAAGGGAAAAGTTGTTAATCTTTGCTCTACAATTTTTATTCAATTAGCGTCCCTTATAAAATTAATCCGTTGAATTTAAGACATTCAGTATTAAGTATGGGAGTTGAACAATGTCTCCTAACCTGTCTCTCCTGATGACAGTACAGTTATGTCCTCCGCCTATAACACAAACAAGTTCAGGATGCATTCTTATATATAATCCATATATGATAGATCAAATGAAATCTGTGGTTGATCCAGTAACTATTAGCAGGTGGACTGGCAGTCAAAACAATGACAATTGTTATGATCCCATACCACAAACATCGCCCACTGAGTTGATATTTGCAGCTGTGCTGGAAACATATAGACATAATGTTGCATATTCTGCGATGTATGAAGATATTTAACCAGTCTAGAGAAGAAAATCAAATGCTAAAATCTCTTCATTGAACAAAATACAGAAGAACTCGATACTACAACCTCCATCATGTAAGTCCCAGTCTTTCACTTTGCGACTAGTACTATGGGGCTCCTGAAATTCATTCAGAGTTTGTTGCTCATGAAACCTGTTTGTTGTGGATTAAAACTGCATTTATCAAGTAATTTTTTTTCACAGATATAAATAAATACACATTCTTCTACGTGACACATCTTTAACATAGCTTTATAAGTTCACATGTCAGTGGAAAGTTGATAAATAGGAATGTGTATAGAATTGTTGTTATGTTATCTAATATGTGAAGGATTGATATATAAAGTTTGATTTGTCTGTATTTTACAATACCTGATGCACAAGAAAGGCTAAAACTGGAATGAAATTGTTGAATTTAGTTTGGAAAGTGAGTTACAAATTCCTTTACACAGGGCATCATTTTTATCTTTGATTCACCATTATACCAAGTTTCACAAAAATTTATGAAGCACGATTCCTCTCATTCATACTATTTCGATACAATGCATGACATAAATCATGGAGAGAGAGAGAGAGAGAGAGAGAGAGAGAGAGAGAGAGAGAGAGAGAGAACAATACATGTATTCTTCCGTGTGTTTTCTTTCTCCAGGAGGTCTGTCGGAAACTTTGCACGGTTGTGGACAAGGCAACATAATTAATATCTTTAATAACCAATAAAACAAGTCCTGTCAGGTAATCGACAAAAGGTAGTCATCATTTTGTGTAGGTAACAACAAGCATTTCGCTCTTTGATGTACAACCCATATATCTTTGTGTACAATATATTGCAATGTGGCTGTCACAATACTGAATCTGTTTTCCATCCCAAAAGTCATTAAATTCCATTTCTGAATCAGGAACATCTCCTTTCTTGAACATTTAGGTGGGTTTTGTGTGTCTACCTCTACCTGAGCATGTGAAAATCGCGCTTTCACCTCCGAATGACTATGAAATAACGATAGTCGTTTCTCCATACTTGGCAATGTCTCGATATCTTTTTTGCATTTCTCATCTTTAGCGAAAACAGTGACACCATTCTACATGATTAATTATAACATAATGTTTTATGTCATTTTATTTATAGCGATTTTTTTCTCTCTCTCTCTTTGTGATAATGAGGGGTTCGAGTTGCAAGTAAGGTAATTAGCAGACCTCATAGAAATTAATTCATGCATTTGTCTCTTAATTACCTATTTATGACATCTTTTGAGACTTCAACTATGTATATTTAATTATTCAAATGATTTAAATCTAAACCTGAAATTTATCTTGAAAATGACTTCTTTGAAATCAAAAAACAGAGGTGGACAATTGTCGGAATTTGTTATTTAAATAAACATTAACTGACTATTTCTAGGGGAATAAACATATCACAGTGAAGACTATTAATATGAATTATTTTGGGCAGAATATTTAACATTGGGTTTTTAATATTCTATAGTCAACAACTTAAAAATATGCTCATATTAATTTTGTTCGGGTTCGGAATCTTTCAATGGTGTGCATGTTCCTGTTACATGTATGACACCTAAACACTCCACAACATCTGACTATCTTTCTGTTATAATATTTGTGTTTTAAGTTTTTGAATGGAAATTTAATAAGCTGGTGGTTAACTTCAATTTGAAATAAATATGACAGAATACTAATAAATGTTAATATGTACAGTGTAAGGATCTGTGAAGAAAACTACTTCTGAACTGTGAAGATGCGTATTGCAGTCTCCACAGAAACCTATCGGATTCGAAATTTTGTTTATTTTCTATCTTTTTAAACTTTCGTCATTCTCTGGCATTTCAAGCATATCGTATTTCTGTAAATCTAACAAAAGTGATTTTAAACTTACTTCATTAATAGTTCATTAGTCGTCTCATTGTTCATTCTTCACTAAGAACCTGTACATTTACCGAATCTCATCACTTCTTGTCCATTTAATAATAATATTTCTCATTTTGAATATGTATTATATCATAATATATTCCTTATTTTGACGATGCATATATCATCATCTAAACACAAATCTCATAATTCAACGCATATCACATCATATAAAATACATCTAATTTAAAACACATGTTTCATTATTTAAACACATACCTCACCATTTAGAATACACATTTCATCATTTAAAACACGTCTCATCATTTAAAATGCATGCCTCACCATTCAAAACGCATGTCACATCATTTAAAACACTAATCTCATAATATAAAACGCAAGTCTCATCAATTAAAACACATGCCTCGTCATTTAAAATACATATCTCATCAATTGAAATACATATATCATCACTTAAGACACATGTCTCATCATTTAATTCACATATCTCATTCCTGAAAACATGCCTCACCATTTAAAACACGTATCTCATCATTTCGAACACGCATCTCGTCCCTTATACAATATCCTACCATTTAAAACGTATACTCTATCTCATCATTTAAAACACGTCTCATCATTTAACATACATCTCATTATTTAAAACACATATTTTATCATTTACTGCTTAATAAGCTCACAACATGTACATGTGCTTGTACGTCACTATTTAGTCCTCGTATAATACATATAACTTACTACTTATTTCTCATTTAATACAACCCCGTGGGGATCCGGGCTGTTAGAATAGATCCTCAGTACCCCTTGCTTGTCGTAAGAGGCGACTAAATGGGGCGGTCCTTCGGATAAGACCGCAAAAACCGAGGTTCCGTGTCACAGCAGGTGTGGCACGTAAAAGATCCCTCCCTGCTCAAAGGCCAGAAGCGCCGAGCATAGGCCTAAATTTGCAGCCCTTCACCGGCAATGGTGACGTCTCCATATGAGTGAAAGATTCTCGAGCGGGACCTTAAACAATATTCAATCAATCATTTAATACACATATACAACCATTTATCCCTCGTTCAATGATACACTTAATACTTATTGTTCATTTAATGCCTATTGTTCATTTAATGCCTATATACTTCACCGTTTATTTCTGACCATTTATTACATATACCTAACCCTATCTCAACTCATCATATTTTTAAATAGAAAACGTACAATTCCTTTTTCGCTCTACTAAGAATATGCATTTACATCAATGTTTAATCCAAAGCATAATATTACTAATAGGGGTCCTTAGTACCGGTGAAGTAAACGAACGCATCTACGGTTGGCCGTACAAGTACAATTAGCACCTTTTACCGATGTGCATAATTAGTTCAAATTTTCTCATAATTAACTTCAACAGGACGCGATCAGATTATGATATACTGCACACTGTCAATTTTTCTGCCAATATTTTAAAGAACGTTGCCTGGAAATGACATATATTCTGTGAAAAGTTTCGTGAATTTCTGTAAAATTTGCTAATTGATTGTCCAATCAGAATCCAAAACTTAAGGGTCAGGTGAGGGCGCACTGTTAATTTTTCTTTAGTGTTGTTACCGACTGACTGATCTTAAAGTTATTATCTTTTGTAAATTTCAATTCCTTCACGGAGGAAAGACATTGGATAATATTATTTACATTATATTTAATTTTCTTAAAAAATACTAATTTACATTTGATTGGTCGGAAAACCATACTTCCTATTTAAGGAAAACGTTTTGTCGTTGTTTTAAATAAGATTATCGCATGCAATTTCAATTAACATAATGCATTTTATTTTTTGATTCCTAAAGGAAAATGCATTTCGTGATGTATAAAGCTGACAATAAGGAAATTGATTTCCATAGCAGTCAAAGGATAGAAATCGGTAGCGACAACTTATTATCTTTAGTTCAGCATATCTTTCTTTTTTGTAAAACACTTCATATCTGCATTTGTTATCCGAGGACTGGAACTAAATGCAGAAATCTGATTGCAGTCACTCTACCACCTTCTTCATTCCTGTATATTTGTGTAAAATGACGCTCAAAATGTATACCATGCTTACATTATTTTTTGTTTAAGTAATTGAAACACATTGTTTCTGTGGTGTTCAACGGATAGACATGACACAGATGTAGTGTTCAAGGTTTACATATGGGTAGTCTATCTTCTGGTTCTGTTATTCTGTTCAGAAAAGCAAGAGTTTTGTCCATAATTTGATGAGGTATCTTTAATTATTGTAAAATGAAAATTAGCGAAGCACTACAGCTTATGGCATAGTACATGTATCTGTGTCTACAAAAATATGTTCTGAAGTGCTTTTAGAAAAGTATATCAATACAGTTTATATCTGGTTGTTAACTTTTCCAACACATAAATCAAACGGACCTAGTTACACAAACGAAATGACACATTCTTTCTATATAAAAATGGTATGTGTATCATGTTCTTGAAGAAATTGGACGCAGTTATACAAATCACAAAGCTAAACAGAATCTGCAATTAAATATTAATGTTTGATATGTAAATACAGTTTTTGATTGTTATTTGGAAAATGGAGTTGCAATTCTAAGCAAAGAACTCCCTATTGCCTTAAAGATAAGATGAATCTGAAAATAGTCTTTAAGTATAGGCTCAAGCAACCGTGCTATCTGAACCGGCTTTATTGGCTTTGAAAAGAATAAAACTTGTAGAGAGCTCCTTTTTAAAAGTTGGAAAATTAGAAAATCTGAGGAATTTTCAGACGATTGTCTTCAGCAAATGAACAGGATATCTTAAAATGTTTCCCTTAATTATATTACAGATTTGTGATTCAGCTTTCCAGAATGGTTAGTTTTTGCACATATCAAATAAATTTGAAACATGACATCAAGCATAAGTAAATTGCAATATTCAAATGGCTCCTTGTGCTGACGCTGTTTGTCTTTTATCAGTATGAAAGGTCTGTAAAGACTAAAAAAAAAATCGTGTATTCCAATCAAAATGAGCAGTTCATTTCGTCATTGGTATCAAAATAGTAAAAAAAAATTTTTTAAAAAAAAGAAAGAAAGAAAATCATGCATTTTGATTTTGATGCAAAATAACTTTAATATGGATTTTAAAGAAATTAATTATAACATCATGGAATCAGCATTAGCTACGAAGTAGTTTTCTCACGTTTATGTATAAAAATTAAAATATCTTTACAAATTCGGGCATGCACAGAACACGACATCATCACAATTGGAACAAAAGAAGATTCTTTAATTAAAGCTATTTTGTCACAATAGAATATAAAAGCAACTCAAATTTGTCTGACTTAACGCAAAATAAATGGTATTTAATTTTCTTAAGACAGTTTTAAATACTGGTATTTATTCACGATATGACGGTACTGCAAGACGACGATATGTAAATCTCTTCCAAGTCTCGCACTAGCTGGTCATCCAAAAGGATACCAACATACATGAATATGCTAACTTTCATGTTGCCGACTATCCAGATATAGTATCAACACGTATGTATCCGTTTATATGTGTAAACACGTGAATGGGGAATGAAACATTATTGTTGTACTTTAGCGAAACCGATTATACACAGAGTACGACAATCGTGCAAGGTCACCTTCACTTTGACAATCAAACTCCTTTTTAAAACATATTTGGGCAAAAAAAAAATTCATGTTTTATATTCTTGGTTGGACAGCTTGCCTTGTCAAGAATAATGATTAGCAAACATTAAAACCAGACAGTTTCATAATTCGAAAACATATCTTTGATAGGTAATAAATCTGATTATTGGATAGTTATGAAGAATTTGTCTGGTAATATCATGCTGGCGACCCTTCTCCAGTGGTACCGGTCCATAACAAGACTCTCTGCTGAAATGTCTTAAATTCCGGCGTGTGAAAACACCCATAAAAGACTCACAGAAAGTAATATTCAACAGTTCTATGAATATTCGAATAGTGATCAAAGACGCTTTAGAAGTACTGACTTGCAGTTCTTCCTTTTGTAGTAAAACCTCTAACTCTCATTAACAGAGTTCTGCTTTGTCTATAGGGGTCGAAGTGTATGTGTTAAAGCACTATTAGTTCCGTATTGAATTGACATTTAATTGAGCCTCTTAACCAGGAAAACTTCGATAACTGACATAATTTTCAAATTCTTCTAGTGATAAACCACTTTGACACATATAAGTGTATGCATTTGAACATATTAATTAGCTAACGAACAAAAGTTCAGTTTATAATTATTTCCACACACCAAAGTTAACGATGTGAGTGTAATAAAGACTTACGCTATGCATTGCCCTATCGAAAAAAAAAAATTAACGTGTAGGACAAGAAAAATAGTTGAAATAAGATGTCTATTCTGTGACGTCTATATCATGGTATCGGACTTTATCGTGGGGTTATCAAAGATACTATCCCATACATACCCTTTTTATTCAGACTTCTTTAGAACATTTTCATTATTAATGTCTGCTTCTTTCCACATATTTATTTAGAATTAAAAGCCTATTCTCATACAAGTCATTCGAGAGAAACGAGGTTTTAATATTTCACTTTTCTTTTGCGTTGGTAATTATTGTCGCAATTGGTCCAATACTTGCTAATTCTGTTGAACGATATATCGTCAAAGCTTTCCTTCTTTTTTTTTCTTTTCGCTTAGGCCAGATGTCCAAACTTCGGTCCCAATTAGCCAAATCAATCTATCATGTACCAGCGTGGACGTAATTAGCAAAGAGCCCTTTACTCAAAGGCAAGTATTTGGGCCACGGGTTGTGTTTGTGCTACCTCCTTTTGAGACAGATATGCAACTTGATTAGAATTTCCCAAGGATTTAAGCAATGGAAAAAGTTCTTCTTTAATTCTATCTCTGTAATATATCTAAGGTTTCTAACCAGTTATCAACGATCTTTATTTGATATGAATCTATAGATATTTAGAGAGAAAACAATTGAAAGTTTTAAGTCAATTGTGTTATTATGGGAAACAAGAAGCATAGAAGAACTCGCGCAATGAAGAAAATTAAAAGAATCCACTATCAGAGACGCCTTTATTCACGCTCATTGGGTTTCCACTTGCGATTTTTTTTCCATAATCGTCTATTCAGTTTTGGTATACAATGTGTCCACCTCCGTTGTGTGAACCACTCATCCTAATGACAGATACTTTAGCAAAAACAATAAGCTTTCTCACTTTTTAAAACCTTTCACTTTGCCTTAAAAGCATACCTGTGAATTGTAAGCCGAGAAAATGTCTTTACATGTATGCAATATCTCGATTAACGGAACGCTCAGATTCACTTTAATTCTATTTCATGATCGTATCACCACTGGAATGCAGACGGAAAAGATTTAGGAGCCTAAATTTGGGTAGAAATATACAAAATAAATTCCAATCACCTGTTTTCTGATAAGAGGTACTGACGTAATTTTTAAAAGAATTGCTAATGTCACAAGAAATACTGAATCAATATAGAAATCAATATACACATAACTTAGAGCTGTTGACTTGAGGGTTACACATGAACACCAGACGTAATCCATAAATTGTTTCAGTTACTATGATAGTTATAAGATACAAAGGCATGAAAAATAACAGACTTTGTTTTATATAAATTTGATACATCAAATTGTGGCCAAAAATTCCCTACCACTCCTCCTCATTTCATGTAACGAAAATCTTAGATCAATACTGATGAACATTTGTCTGTGAAAGGAATTCAAGACTGAGAGATATCTAAGGGTTGGTGCCCTTTGACTTGAGTATCTGCAGACAATATGATTCTAGAATCTGTTCAACTTTAGGAAAGGAGACACTTTTTTCTTATTTTTACCCCCTCTCCCTTATTTTATTATTTTAACTCTTTGTTAGATTTGCTTTTAAGTTAAAAAGAAATTATGCTACAAATTTCCTTTTGATTTTCCACTAGCATTCTGTCGCATCGGTTTTTACGTGTGTATTGAAAGAGAAACATTCCTATCATTTCATGGAAACATTAATATAGTATAAAATGGCAGTCTTTTTGGGAAAGTAAAATATTGTATGTATAGCAATAAACAAGCTTTTGAAAAGTACCAGGTTATATGTGTTTGTCAATCAATGTCAATTAGTATTTATAATCAAACTGCATGTTGTTGATATATATATATATATATATATATATATATATATATATATATATATATATACCCAATAAGTGATATGTGCATGTTGTATTGTTGTATTTGCAATGTAGCTATGTAGTAAATTAGAAGATGTTAACACCATAAATGTATTGTGGAAACAATTAAAGTTTGAAATTTTATCCATATAGAAATATGCATATCATTGTTATTTTCTTCGATTGCTTTTATAATCATTTGAAATTTTTATATGCCGTTTCGTTTTCTGTAAGTTTATTCTGTCATGATTTTGAAATTTAGATTGTGCAAGTTTATCAGTTTAAATTCAAATTTTTAAATTACTAGCAACAAAAACAAACAGAGAGAGAGAGAGAGAGAGAGAGAGAGAGAGAGAGAGAGAGAGAGAAGGTTTAGGCAGAAATCCGGATTGTTTATGAAAATATATTTATGCTCATTTTACTAATATTCTTAAAGATTTGAATATTTTCCACACGGATGCAGTTTCCTTTCACCAACTTTCCACTTTTTGATCTGCGTAAAGTCAGTAAATAGTTCGTCATTTTTTAAAAATTATTTTTTTTTTGCGCATATGACAGAAATTCGGCATCGCTGTGAGGGCGCAGCATCGCTATAAGTCTTATGAAACCACCCTGCTGTGAAAATACATAAAAAGTTTATGAAGGTCTAAATTTAATCATATAGTACAGGGTACTTTCTTCTGTATGGGAAATTTTCTTTTATTATTTTATTCTCTTGACTTTGTAGGGATATTTTTAAATTGATAATTAATTCGTAAAAATAATTATAATTCGTACACATGTCTAATACCAAAACTTATTATTCTATATTTTTGGAAGTACGTCTGGTCACCTGGCTCACACGGACACGCACGTCTATGTACTGAATCGTTTTTCTTATTGATGATTGAAATATATGTAGTTAGAGAAAAACATAATGTCGTATGCTGGACTAATTTTCCGACTTCAAGTTACCATAAAGAAATGGCTGTGCTATATAGTCACTATCGATGATACGCTATAGCTGTGTACTATTGATATATTGTATTATACGCATGTGCACGGTTGGAACCATCATCTTTGGAGTCCTCTATGTCACGCTTTCATTTATGTTCAAACGTAACTTTTGATATGTATATCCAAAGGGTTTCAAATGTTCCATAAGGATCCGGGACTGTACTACAGAAATGAGCTCCATTTTAACCCCAGTCTCTCTTAACTTACTGGAGTCTAATATCTGGTTTATTTTGCATTTTGTAACTCTGCATTATATGCAATTTTCTCTAATACGTTTGCAGTTTATTCATTTGTTTTTCTCTAGCTTCTTCAGTCATTGCATTGCTGTACTGTGCTACTCAGTCTTCGGGGAACGTATGCTGGCCAAAGCGTTTTTTCCATTTATCCGATCTCTCCTCAGTACCTGCTACTCTCTTTTGAAAAGCTGAGTTTCAAAAAGTATTGAAGCACGTTGTTATGCTTCAATATCAAAGAAGACATTGACAATTTTGTATATTTCATACAATTTATTTATAACAAATTGTAACAACCTCGGAAGGTTGCGTAAAGCACCTTGGATCTGACATATCTTAAATTGGACGTTGAAATAAATTATCAATAACTTAAAAAATAAATAAATGATATTTTACAAATGCTTAACATGGAGACGAATGGGAAAAAACATGAAATATAATCATGTTAAAAAATGTGGCATGACTAAAATAATTTACAACATGTCTTCTAATTGACATTTCACACTTGTCAATTCATGATATACAAAAATAAAAGTTTTGTTGATGCAAAGTGTCCACGATGACATCACAAAAAAGTATCAATTTTTCCAAATTGGCAAAAATGTGAACATTGACATATCTATCATCAAATGAAGACAAACGATTTAGGGACAAAATCTGCTTTGAGTTCTAATATAATCTTGAGACAATAGCAGGAGATTCATATTTCTTCTTCGAACTAGTTAAGATTGTGGAGATTCAAAAAATAAAATTCTACTACAACTATGGCCTCTAGCCATAATCTTCATCTTCTCAAACTGTATTTGCACGTGTACCCGTAAAACGTAGAAAATTGGGATTATGCTTAAATGCTAATCATTTCTATCGCATCCAAACAAAACATGAGGAGATGAAATTTTCTCGAAATGTATGTTAAATGTTCTTCTGTCTCGCAAACACACGTATCACATACTCACAAAACTAATGGGACCTGTTATGCAAAATATGTGATAATTTTGTAAGTTCTACTGGCGTAAAAAAAACACATCACAACCTTGGTACAAGCATACATTCATAGCCTCTCATTCATTCTCTCACTCACCTTATCTCAAGCAGAAAAACGCATTCATTCCTCAATCTTACACTCATTGGTCAATAAATAATTTAAACACAACCACTGAACGTGTGAAAAATTGTCCATTAAACAAATATTAATTTTTTATGTCCTTGTCGTAATCTGTAGCGAATTTGAACATCATTGGTGGGTGGTAAAATTTCGTGTCCGTGATAATTCACATCACATTCGGTTTTCTCTCCTTCACACAGCTCAAAGTCAAATGCATTCACCAACGATAACATAAACCATTTTGCCTGGCTGATGGCATATTTCTTCCCTGGACACAAAGAACCAAAAGCCAAGATAGGGTTCTTCACTTCTTTTCCATTCTTGTAAAAAGTGGCATCGACGAATCTGTCATATTTGTATTCCTGTAAGAGACAAAAGGAAAGATTTATTAGATATGCATTACTCATGCTGTTGAACAGACGGTGTCTCATTTGCATGTATCAGAATTTTTGTAAGTGTATTTTAATGACAGGAAAGTTAATATTACACTTACATCAGGGTTTTCGAAAATTTCTGGATCCTTGTGAATGGCTGGTGGGTACATGGCGACTTTATCTCCTTTCCTTAGGTGGTATTTGCGGCCATCCTCCGTTTGGAATTCAGTGTTCTCGGCAACACTTCTCACCATGAACACTCCACCAGATACTCGAAGCGTTTCCTTTGTGATACTATCTGTAATGTACGAATCAAACTACTATAAGTACAGCAGTCTTAAGACATACATGATATTTCTGAAGGGTTTCAATCCAGCAAGATAAATACATGTAGTTTAGATAATATACTACTTACCAAGAACTGGAAGTCGATCAACATCCTCCATACTGAGCTCAACTTCCCCGTCTTCGTTGACATTGTCTTCTCTTTGTTCGATGATTTCTTCGACTTCAGTTCTTAGGGCTTCCAAGGCCTCCGGATGTTCCATCAATTGATAGATAGCCCAAAAAGCCATTCTGAAGGTATTGTAATTCACGTGGAGGTATACGAGATTGTGACCAATGATATCTTGTTCCGTCTGACCGTTCTCTAACATGAAATTCATGGAAAATCGAATGTATTCAGACAAGTCTTTCCTCTTAAGAAAGTCTTGGGAGCCTGGTTGATCGCAAAGGAACTTAAGAGATTTCAAAGCTTCTGGGAACATGTTAACTGGCATACCAAGCCAGAGGTAGTTGAAGTATTTATGGAAAGTGTCAAAGTGTTTGAAGACGGTATTGGGTTCAAATGGAGTGTCTTTGTCCATTTTGCCAAAAATTGTGAAAAATAAAGCAGAAAATAAGGTTTTGGCATTGAAAGATCTAAGTCCATCTGTGTGCCAATCACTTTTTACTGTATCCATGTCCGTTCTATCGTTGACATCAACATACGCTTCGTTGAGGTATTTGGCGTATTGGTGCATTCCCTTGTTGAGGTAAGGTCCCTTTACAGTTTTTCCGGCCTCTTTGATCATTTTACGGGCATCTCTAAGAGCGAAGCTGAAGACGTTGTGATTCACCTGTCGCTGAATTGCATCGAAATCAAAATTTTTCTCCTTCACCATCCTTTCGTAGGAATGAGGATCCATTAAGATCGTTAAATGCTGGTGGAAAAGTCGAATTGTGAAAATGTCTCCTAATTTTTTCTGTGTATCGTGGAGAAATTTTACAGCATTTTTATGGAACTGGTCTCCGTTTCCCCATATGAAGTGGCCTTTTGGAATGGGAGGTTCATTTTCTTGCCTGTAAATACAGAAAAGACCAAGAAATTAGCCACAAGTGTTTCCCTTTTCAGCATAGTTAATACAGAAAAATTATGCAAAGGGTTGTGAAGCCATGACTTTTGTTTGCCGCTGATTAAAATACACTATGTCAACTATCTGTTGTTGACTTGATTTATATTTAATAAGAAGCGAAAACTGGTCTTTGTTGAAATGACAGCGTTTTGAAATCATAAATCTTTGATTAATTATAACGGACTTGGCCAATGACAAAAGTATGAATAACCAGAATGAAGTCTAGTTTAGCCGTGATATCACTGAGAAAAGGTGAGGAAAATATAAAATTAGCTTACCGTATTCGAAACAAAAACTTGAAGTACGCTGCTACAATCAGCACCACTATTGCTCCAATGTAGACGGTTATTGGAATCATTATTTTTCTTGATGTAATATGAAAGTCACTTGTAAGGTAAATCCCCGTAACAATTCTCAGATACAAACAGAATTGTCTTTGTATTGACGATAAAGCTGTTACAACCTGTTGAATTCACAACCGTTTGACAACCAAATATTCTTTAAATTCCTGGAAAACAAAAGAAAATGGATGAGTAAAATGTATTGCTTTATCACATGGTTACAAAGTCGCTATATTTAAATTTAGGAATGAAATGGTGACTGTTTAATTAATCTTACAAATATAATCGTTGAAACTATGCGAGATTATCTTGATATTTAAATGCACTTATAGCTTAGACATGTGGACTTTCATATTTCCTAATAATAGACGCGAATAGCATTTTCAGATCATTACTCATGGTGCCAAATATACAGAAAAAGCCTTTTAGAAATTCCCCTCTATCATCAATGAAACTCTCCAAAAGACAACCCCGGAAATGCAGATATCGAACCATGCACGAGGTATTGTTTACATTTAGTGATCGCCTCTCACATAACGGAAGGGAAAGACTGAATGAATAAAATAAAACTCAGCTAATGCACAACCGGCAGTATATGTCGGGAGGAAACTAAGTTATAACTATAGTTCCGCAAAAAATGAAAGTAACACGAAATTTACACGTGTTGTCAAGAAGTACAAGTAGCCGGCTAAGCGAAATTAACAAGATCCCACAGAAAGAACTTGAATTCAATTAAGTCCACGTAAAGAAATAGGATAGACACAAAGTATTAATCTAAGTCCACATGTTCTAAGAATCTGCAAGTTTGTTTATCAGTGAGATGAAACTTACTGTCTCAAATGCAGAGTATGATCATTCACTAACGTGTGTGTCAATTTATATTTTTTCAGAAGAGGCGGAGCTATATTTTTTCATTCATACAAACTAAAGGGGCGGAGCCAAGTGCTCTCTTGTAATACTACTACACGAAATCAGTTAATTTGGGAACTTTAACATTGCAAGGTATTCGCATAACGAATAGCGTGTTATTAACTGCGGGAATGTTTAGACGGTATATCATGTAATGAACAGGGATAAGTATCATTGTTGTGTATTTTTCTCAAGTTTTTATCACTTTTTCGACATTGTTTTGGATGAAAAAGATTCGATTGTTTATTGCTATATATTTGCATTTCTTTAATTACAAAAAGTAGAAAGTTATTTGTATATTGTCTTTGAATTCTTACACATACTGCAAAATGGAAAAAAAATCGACTGCATAGATGATCTTAAAATCAATAAGAACACGATAGATGTTTATGTGAATGTTTTTAGTGTATTGTGTATAATTAATATCAAATGAGTTACGGATTATCAATTTCACAGAAGGAAAATGTGTCCGAAAATACCTGGTAGTGATAGTAAGTTCAGTCCAGTTTATCCCTTGATGTCTGGTTATGGGAACTGAAGTGAAACCAATTTTATAGTGAATTTATGTACAGGGAAATGAAAACTTTAAATATATCTACATCAGGATTAAAAATAATAAGTAAGAATAATCAAAAATTTTAGTCGTGATTAATTGATGTAAAACCATGTGAAAACAGTCAAGGACACTTTCATTCGCTGTTGCAGTATTTGGGAAATATATTTCCGAAAAATGTCTCTTTCAGATTTCATAATGAAAATGAAGTAGGCGATGCAGTGAAATTTGAACCTTTATTTTTAAATCTTCAATCACATCCGCATCATTAATAATATAATATGGCTGGGGAAAAAAATCAGATTTGGGTATTCCGAAATCGATTTACACATAGTGTCAAGATCCGCACATGTTCTGGGCAGTATCGCTGTATATTTCATGTACTTTATCAAAGTGAGGTATTATTTTCACTTTCTTCACAGAGTTTTTCCCTCCCGCAGAGACTCACAGTGTGAACTGTTCGTTCTAGACGCCCTCCAGGGGCGAAAAATAGGCATAACCTCATCGAGGTCAACATATACTGAGCGCGTACTCGACATTTATATACTACCTGTAGAATTACACTTTTTATAATTGTTCTCAGGTAATTGTGTCAGAGATTATAATTTAGACGTTAATATCATCTGGGTCATTACAACTTCAACTTGCGTGTTCTTACAGTGGCAATCATTTCAATTTCAACATATTTCAGTTTTGCAGTCATTGTAAATCGATTTCCTAGCAAAATACGGGGGGAAAGTTTTATCTTTTTATTGCAATACAACAGGCAGATGTACGTTTCTAATTACAAATACAATATTGTAATATAAATTTGATAGAATTAATGCTCACGACTCGCACAGAAATTCAACTATAACCTGTAAATAACATTTGATTTAATCGACCAATACAATTTCCTTATTTTCATTTCCGTCCACATAATATTACTATTTTTTCCAGCACTTGTGCTACGCGATATGCACCAATTAAATTACACGTCTGTATGCGGGGGTTCTTATTTCAAGACTTGATACTTTCCTTTTTTTAATATTTGCCTCACTGATTCAGAGGAAAACAACATTCAACATGTGCGGCTATTACTAATCCGCCCCCCTTACCGTTGCGTAAGCATTGTCCTTCCCTTATCGCTGACCCCCAGCAAACCAATAGTTATACAAAGCTTACTATATATCTTTCTCACTATGAGTAAGTCCAAGGGTTACCTATATGAAAGGCTATCACCTTGATCTTTGATTTTGTATAAAGTTAAAAAAGATTTTTTTTTAGTCATCAACCAGACGCATGAAGCACTGAATAACTCTGTGTTCCTGATGTCCTGAGAAGTCAAGGCGTAGAGAGTTGTTCTTTGAAAATTTTCAACACAACGTGGCGAAAAGTGGGGTATTGTGTTTCGTGTGATGCCATCGTATCTGCTGTGGTCGCTAAATGACCTCAGAGAAAATACAATGCTTTTGTTTTACGATGTACCTTAAAAGTGTACAACTTTGAAAGTTCAAAAATACTAGAATTTATTACAAATTATGTCAGTTCACACATTTCTTTTCAATAAACAATTGCTAGGGAATATTTCCTAACAACAAACTTTCAAAATAAATTTTGGCTGAAATCCTTGCACAGTATCTTAAATTTCAAGAAAAGAGTAAAATTATAAGAACGTTTTATTTTACCCTTGTTAATATTGATATGGTTGCTAAAATTTAGTATATCCTCATTGGTAATGTGTTGTTCAGTTTTGTCCACTTTCTTGGACCCTTCGTCACCAGTCAAAACTGTGCAACATGCAATCCTCTTTGTGCGACTACGTTTTTACCAGCGGATATGCCCAAAACTACTTTATATATTTTTTAAATGTCAAAGTAGCATTTTGAATACTTGTATAATAAATTTTACTTCAAACAATTAATTAACTATCAATTAAACAGACTTATGAGCTTGTCAAATTTCCATTAGTGTAACAAATTCCGACTAAAATTAGCTAAAGATATATCAACGGCTAATTGGAGGGTGTCCAATTAAGAAGAAGGTGTATTGACTCATGATTATGGTTGGATCGCATACAAACTACCACTCACGCTCTGCAAGGCCAAACACTTAAATGCACAAGAGGAGGGGAAATACTTTCATTGAATGTTATATTAAAACGATTAGCTGGCAAACTAACTACGGAATGTGCCGATCTCTGACGAAAGCAGAAATCTACGTGACGAATGTTATGGCGACAACGTCCGGAAAATGACGAACTAACATGCATAAAAGGCCTCTCGGAAATGTATCACAACCTACATCATCATTTTGATTGTTCACATAGACGTGAGAAGATACTGATGTGAACAAAGGGGGACCACCGCTACTTTTAATAAATTTAATTAATGTATTTAATTTCAAAATTCTGTACCAGTTATTCGAAAAATTTGCACTTCAAACGATTTAACGTCAGCGCAACCATTGAAGCTAACTAGCTTCTAAAGTTAAAAATGCCAACCAGTTAAAAACGTGCAAAACTCGCATCTTCGGCATAATTAGTTGTAATTCATTTTCATTTTTTCAGTCTGAGTTAAAATTAGCTGTAATTTGGGCGTTAAAATTTTCTTCAATAAAGCATATTCTGGAATTTCTTTTCTAGTGAATTATGAGAAATGTTGCAGTTCCGGCGCACTAATCCTTTGCGTAAGAATTTCCACGTATATTTTGTAAATACCAGTACAAATACATTGCAATAACTTCACTGAAAAGTTGAAGCAATTTCAAAGACATCGTACTTTGTAATAATATAGAAATTTGAAAGGAAACACGATTTTCCATTGATCAGAGGAAGTTTTAAAATATTTTGGGCATAAATATTAATGGAAAAAGATTTTATTGTCAAATCAACTGTCACTTATCACGAACAAAATATTTAGTTTTGATTGGATTTGTTCTTTAAGCAAGATAAAAAAAAATAAAAAATTCTATGATGATTTTACAGGGTAATTGAACTCAAATATCAATTATTGTAATTTTTAGAGCAAAAAAGATGGAGTCAATGAAAGATTCATGCGCCAGAAGTCGTAACTTTGATCACTATATCTTTAAATCTACGGATAGAGATCAACTGTGTTTTTGACGTGGAATTCACGAACGTCTTCATATCGTTATGAATACAAAATACTTTAATAGCTCAATTTCTAAATCTCTCATGGGATTGAAGATCTATTCAAGAAAGAAAACGTCAGTTTGAGAGGCATAGTTTTAATTAAGATACAATTAGATTTATTAGACAAGTCCTTCTAATGACGAACAGAAAACCCCAGAATTTCTGAAAGCAAAATAAGGACCTTTGCAATCTCCAATATGCCGCCAACTGTAATTATCACCCTTGGTGAACATTTTTGTGACCTGCATGTTAACAATCGCTCTGACGTCATACCACCAGATAGAGTTTATCAAGCAATTGACTTCTCGGAATTGCCAGGATGTGGAATAAGTCTGCATCGCCGAAAGGTTTTGGTCACCTCGGAGAGGAACGGAAAAGCTCAAGTATTTGATTGACACTGAGACAGTCGGCGATCTTTATTAATTGATTTAAGCATGATATCGGTCAGTGAATTAGACCAACCTCTTATTAACCTGGTCAAATTTGACCCATATCTAGAGGCTTCCATATGCCCTACTTGTTGTATACACACGCAATATTTTGCGTTCAATCGATTCAAAAACTGACACGATAGCAAGTCCTTTAGAATACACATAATGCAAGTATCTTGTTTGAAAATTATTGTACTTTCAACTGAAAGAAATCCAAAAAATGTTTTCAAGGTAAAGGAAAAAAATATAAAATCTTATTTAAACCATATCTTCCATTTTTATTAAGTCTATATTTAAGACTGTCTATAAGACACAACACAATAACACACACACAAAAAAAACCATTTGACTGTAGACATTATTGAAACCTTTATATTATTATAAGAAATAAATTCTAAAATGCGTGAAAATCCAGCCGCATAAATCATTATCTAGAATATATGTAGAATATTTTCATCAATTGGACCGCAACCCTTTTTTGAAATGAAATGACAATCATGTTCTTCTGATTCATTCGTAAATTCTGTTTTAGTGGTCTGTGGCCGTCTAAAACAATGTTTTTATGAAACTAAGAAACCATTATTTTCATCTGCATATAGTGGTATGTCAGCTTAAAGTATAGTCTGAGTTGATGTATGCAAAGTAAATTAATTATGCAAATCGTTTATCAAATTGACGACTTTTGTAAATGACTACAATAATACATGTCGATTTTTACCACGATATTCAAGGAATAAACAGAGGGACATAATAAATCACTCGCTGTGTTGACCCCGACTTCAAATTAACAATTTGCCAGTGTTATTTACTTTTTACACTTTTTTTTTTTCCTTTAAGATATTCCAGTTTTTGTTTCTCAACATTTCTGTTCATACGAAGAAAACAGTGTCATTCTCCGATAAGTGGATAAAAACTTGCGTGAGGCAGCGTGTGACGCCTATGAATACGGAGATCGTAAACAGTCCTTTTATTCACTGATTCGCTTTTCCGGCCGATGACGGAGATTGCCGATCATATCCGTCAACAGCCGAAAACATCGTATGACGTTTGTTATTGAAACTCGATGCGGTATGACGGTTGCATTATGTTGACTGTTTAGAGTTGGTAGTAAGTTCATCTCTTTCTTTAAATCACTCGAGTGATAAATTAAACAGAAAAGTATGCACTTCTGTCTCCAAGTTGTAAACGTAAATATGTTGCTATGCTTCATTACGTGTCGTGGCCTTGAGCAACAGAAGTGGGACTTTAATAATGAAGGGCTTTCTACAATCGTTTCATTGACAAAACATGGATATACACACAATTAATGTTACGAGTAAAATATACTTGTAAAGATTCAAGTCCCAGATGGCTACAGTCTCATTTTAATTTCTTTTACAACGACCTTCAACAATAAATGAAACACACTTTTGTCAACTGGTCAGATTCTGTGCTTGCTTGTTGTGGATGTTTAATGCATATGAGTAACGCAATATTTATATCATACACGTGCTATAATTATTTTTTATAATTTGTACTAGTACGCGAAAAATGAAAGTAACTGAAATATTCAATGCATAAAGAATGAAGATCTCATTGTTGAAAGCCCTATTCATGAGGTGGGTGTAAATTGATAAAAAATGATACAATAAAATAATTGAAATTTTCTACACAATTTTCGTTGACTGTTTGGTTTTCTAATCCCAGGGATGGTACTCTTTCATCGAAAAAAATTGTGTATCAAACAAACAAATCTGGTACATACTACTACGGCACACAAGCTGTGGGACCCCCGCTAGTTAGTTATGAAAGCTAATTTTTCTCATTATCCATTTACTTGGAAGTGACGTAGAATAGCGTCAGTAAGAAACCTGCCGACTGAAAGACAGAGACTACCCTTGCAGACTACGTCATTGGTTTCGTTGAAGATCACGATCTATCTTGCAAACTTTCTCCTCCATAATGTGGGCAACACACTCTTTTCACTTTGGTATTGTAATGAGCAAAACGTTTTTTGTACCGAAAATTTGAATGAAACACGGTGTTTATTTTTCTCATGAAACAATTAATGAGTGAACTGAAAAAAATAGCCCAACCGAAGAGACCTCCTGGAAACTAAACAAATGAAGGATTTTCTGCTACAGGCACACAACTTCCCACCTTTTAGATGCAACTGATACGATTTGAAGTTTATGAATGAACCTAACTAATCTTCAAATAACGTTTAGTTAACTTACGCTGCACTCAAGGTCCTTTCCCTGAGGATTCTTCCATTGCAGTGCACTCGAGGTGTAGGTGGAAGAAACCCTTATAAAGAGAACTTTTGTTTTTACTTAAAGACCCGTTTTTATTAGAAATAAAATAATATCAATGCTTTGCGATGAATATCAGGTCCTGGTTTATGATATTATCGATTAAGTTTGTATTTATCAACAAAAGCTTTCCCCCAAGACATCTATGACGCGAATCTTAAGATCAATAAAAATTAAAGAAACTGCGACTCCTGTAATATTCATCATCACAAAAACAATAAATATGAAATAGAGAGAATTGTCCTTTTAAAAAACATCAATATCAGTATGATCTGCTTTCACCTGTGTGTATACTGTTTGGGCTGAAAGATTCTAGACAATAAATGTGCATTTTTATTTATATTAGATAGTTGAAGAAAGCAAATGTGCACATTCAAAAGGACAATATTTGCTGTCTGGTATAATTGTCGAACTTTTTTTTAAATCTGCAAACTTGGCATATTCTAGTAAACCTTTGTAACTCCGTCTGGAGCGGAAGACTTTGCATTTTTTGCAGACAATTCAAACAAATACATCAATCATTTTTCAGGTGATAAAACCTTATTCAAACACTGCGCTAATCTTTTAAAGATCTTTCAAGCTATTGCGGAAATAGTACTGCGCCCTCTGAGACCACGTGACACCATGTGACATAATTTGGCGGGACGGGGAAGTTCAGGATTTTTTTTTTCTACGTTTACAAATGATGACTAAAGTACGGACTTTGCGTCACAGCCAAGGGACGAGCACTGCAAGAAGTCCAGCCTGAATTTGAGAAGCAATTCAATTCACGTTAATAATCACCGCATATGACGAGATAAACACCTCAAATATGCTAATTGTTTTCCAAGGTGCTAACTCTATCCAGGATTTAATCAATGCGATTGCTTAATTCCTAGGAGCCCTAGGAATTTGGAGGACCTGACAAACTTTAGAATACTTGAAATTTTACGTAGTGGAAGTTTAATATTTTATATAATAATTACCGACAGATTACAACTACCGGTTGCTTACGTCAAGCATATGATTTCCCGTTGATCGTTGGCGTAACTAGCCCGAGTTTGCATTGATTTATAGGTGATTGTTTCGCCGCGGTAGCCTCCGACGTGAGGGTATGCTCTCCACACACAAGATCCAGCAATATACTTTCTTGTCGTCTCTGGCATATTAAAACCAATCAAAGAATTTATCGTTTTCATTGTTTACCTCCCGTCGGGGGTCGTGAAATTTTTTCATGCCGTAATACCTTATTTTACGTGCATTTAGTGGCATCTTTCTTCCATGTATGCAAGTCGATATCGGTGAAAAAATAAATACTTGTAAACGGATATTAGTCATTCCCACGTAGCTCCTGCAGAAGATGGACTTAATTGCACACGTAGTTAATTTCGACGGTTAATTGTTCCGACCGTACAAGGAATACCGGATATTTAGGCGATTTAGATGCTTTTTCAAGCCACTTTTGAACATATCCCCCATACCGCTAGGAATCCCCCTTGTAGAGTCATCGTGCAAGGTTTGTTAGAAATGCGTTGGATATTTTTAAACTTCCCATTTGCAAATTAAGAAAAAAAATGTGATTTATCTATGCGCCTCTGCATTTCTGAATCCAATATAGTGAAAAATGCCAAACACGTGTTACATTGGGAAAGTAGATACCGAGAATGATATGATGAAAATGGAAATTTGCCTACCCGGGACTGTTATATTAACATTTGGTCCCCTTTAAGAAATATCTTTTAAATGCGATATCAACAGCAACTTAAATAAGCGGAGAAAAATTACTTCACATACCTTGTTATAGTTCTCAAATACTATGATGTCCATACACATAAAGAATGACTCTAGTGATTTGGAAGAAACACACCATCATGAATCGCTTGTGATTTATTGCAAGAAAACATTGACACATTACAAACAAACAAACAACCCTAGATATAAGTAATAGTAAGTTGTTACAGATTGCGGCCTTGGTGTGATGCCATACGGGAGTCACCTCTCCAGAATTTAGGTCAGCGTGAGGGAGACCTGTGACGATGACACAAGATCTTTCGGACTCACTCGGCATGTATACACAGTATCTACACAATGGTGCTCACCCAATCCAATCTTAGTGCTCACACTTTTCGTATTCAAGGTTACCTATATCAGGAAATCAGTTATTATGAGTACGCAGAATCTTAGGAATTGGCTCATGATAAGATTATATGCCAGGATACATCAGGATACGGTTTGATAATAAAGAATGGCTTATTATAGTATAGTATAGAACATCTCTGCTATTTTTTCAATAAATATACATATAATATATACTGAATTTCATACATTACACTAACCGGACAACAACTGAATTATTGTGTGTAATCATAAATGTTTAATTTCAAAAGACTTTATTAGCTATTCAATAGAAGACTGACGTGGCATGTACTATCGATAAGAAGGTCTATTCGTCTCTTTACCTCTTCGATTGCAAGAAATTAAAGAAAATCTACTTTCAATACAGATAAGAAATAATATTACACATACAATGAATTATTTTAAAATAGATTAAGTCATTAACAAATGTCATCAGTGTAACATAAACCCAGATTGTTTCGTTATGAAAAGAAGCGAGAACAGTTAAAAAATCGTACTAAACATTGTGTGCCTATTTTCGCCCTTTTCTCTTTTTGGTAAAGGAAATAAGAATAAGAAGACGGAGGAAGCGTGGAATTTGCATACTTTCGGATTTGATTAAGACATCTCTTCAATAGTCCCCCTTTTTATTATGTAAATATGAACTTGTGGGATTTAAACCGAATGATGATATAAAACATCTTTCGTAATATTTTTTGAATGCATTTATCTATTGTGTTAGTAGTTACCGTGAAGAGCCAAAATATACGATTCATTTCCGTTTAAATGTTCGTGTAAACAAGCAAACAGAAGTAGGAACAATTTCAAAAGAAACGAATTAGCATATATGACCAGAAATCTGATAAATCGGAAGCTTGTAGGTTGAATTTTGTTTGTTAGTCTTTTAGAAATAATTAAAAGAAATTCTCTTTTGTGGGCTGACCTTCTGTGTAATCATAATGATGTCGATTTCTTTAAACCTGTGATTAAGACTTCATCTGATATGACCGAGTTAATTCATCTTGAGGTATTAATGACGTTTTTCCTTGGTCGAAGGAAAATATCTTCAAATCGGATAGAATCGGACTTGGTCTGAATATTATAACATTTGTACCATTTAGAGTAAACAAAAAAAAACAACTTTTATTTCCTAATGCTCTGTCATTCATATCATACCCAGTTCATTTTTTCGAACAATCAACTATGATTTATTGTTCAGATCAAGGTTTAAATGTCAATATTATTTATTTTATCATGATCTTAAACTGTGTGTAACTATCGAAAGGTCGGTCACGAGCGTAACAGATGTTTCCCAATCATTCACACACGTGGGATTCCAAAATTTACCAAAATTGAAGAGTGAATAAACCCATCAATTTCATATTTCCCTTGCAACTGTCATTTGACTATTGACAATGCAGAAAATAGTCCTATACTTTAAATGTTTTTCTTTCAGTTACATGTGTATCGTAGAATTACCGTAACCGTTTGGGAAGAATGATGAAATATTGGTTTGTGTTTTTGATAATAGCAATTGAAAGGATCTTTAAGACGTTATTATTCTAATTCTAAATATCCTTACGTAATGTCGCGTCTTTCTTTGCAAACAAGCTGAAGTATACAGTCGCCATAGATAGCCTAAAAGCCCATGTCATAAGGCCTGAAAACAAACATTTCAGAATTCTTTCGGGCACGACATTCCAAGCGAGGCTGGAGTATCACAGGTAGCAATGATGGCAGGAAAATGGCTACAATCTGTCTCTTCTTGTCAGATTATTGAGCAACTATGACACCTCGTATAGCAAAACGCACACAAGACGTCGACACTGTGAAATGTCATGAGTAGTTCCACACGTGACGGTGCACCTATCTGATAAACGACGGCATTCCATGAATGCTCTTGACGAAAAATGAAGCAAATCTTTTTTTAAAATAGGAATTATTTTTTATATTGAATATTTATATATTTATATCATTTGTTAGAAACAAAATACAATTCAATCAATTTATGTTCAGTTTTATAAACAGACCTTGTAAACAACTATACCACTGCACAAAATGATTAGTAAGATTTAAATGGACAATAAAAAGGAAATGATAATGAATCTAGAACATTTGCTTTTCGTATTGTTATTTCATAGCTATTTTTGTTTACTTGTTTGTTGGCTGTCGTTAATTCTGTCGATATAACGGACAAAGTTCAAAGATATCATATTTCAGTATCAAATTTTCTTCTTCGTTTTGTGAAAAGAATGAATGAAATATAGATCAAAGAAATTGCCCATGTTATATAGATTTTCCCTATGCAACCATATGCTGAACATCACATGATCTCCCTTCCCTTATATTTCGTTCTTTAACTATCTTATTCTCCCTGCGCATTTAACGACGAAATTCGTCATTAGGAGAGGATGAAAATGGACATCTTTTCATTTATCAATTAAAACCATTGTAATTACCATCGATCTGAAGAACAGCAGTGGGAGTAATAAGGTATGGCTTGATTGTATTGAGCAGAAAGCTTTAATGATGTGTTTTCTTTGTGTTTACCAACTAATAAATCTTACTGTGTGTTTCTTCTTCTCTCTTTTTCCAATGAATTTATTAATTGTTTTGGTGGATGATATTCGATTAATGTTTTATTAAGAATTATTTCATTATTGATCCGCTAATGTTAAAATATTTATTATCTTTTTTTCCATTAATTTCTTAATCATCAATTCACATTGTATAAATCCAAAGGCATTTCAACCTACAGATTTTTTTTATCATTGATCATTTTGCAAAATGTCAATCTGACGCGTCGTTCTAGATCTTCACCGCACCTTTTGCTCTTTCAGGAAGTATTGTCCCACCCTTATAATTTCTATTTTGAAAAAACCCAGAAAATAAAACATATCGTAACATTGGGGGGTTCCCAGAGACCAGGGGGCATATTATGACGTAACACCACACGGCAACATAACTGACGCATCCATCATGTTGCTGGGTAACTGACAATAATTCGATTGCTGCCAGTTTCTCGGTGTACTGAGCCTCGCGTCTTCAGTGATAATTTTCAGGAAATAATTGAACAAGCAAGGATTAGCAGTTTAACGTCAATTTGAGAAGTTTCAATCAATAGTGCAGGTACTCCTTTGTGATAACTGAGAAACGATTTACAACCCATCAATACAATTGATCCTGGGTTAATAAAAATGTTGACTTTTTGTGACTGATTCGATAGTCTTCCTTTTTCATTCAGAACAATACCACCTATCTATTTTTTGACGTGCCCAAACAGACCAATCAGGTTCCGTAGTAAGGAAGCTAATTTAGGACATCCGATTTCTGTTTTTGGAATATTTGCTAATCAATCAATAATTAATTAAGACCTTTTGACAATTTTTGTTTTCTGAATGACCAGAGAAGCTATACATTGTTCATAACTTGAAACTGACACATCATCGTGACGTCAAACTTGAACTGAAATCAAATATAATAAATACGATACGTGGCAGGTTGATAACTCGGGACGAGAATGCTTTGAAAACGCATCTTTTACAGCTCTTGATTTTAGAAAAGTTAAATTGGGTGTATCGACCACATAGCTTCATACTTTTAAAACAAAGCCAGTGACACGAGTGAAACTCGTAGGCCGATAGTATAATATCATCAATGCTATGACTATTTTATAAGTTCAACATAACACTAATGAAGGTGTAGTATTCTGTAGGTAATTATCACTGAGGTAAAACATAACTGATGCATTTCGTATGTTCTGCGACGCTTTTGAAATACAATAGAATAGGTCACTTTAAAGAGATTGAACTCCCCCAATTAGATAAACCTATTTCAGATTATTCAGAAACTATCTATCAGCCGTTTGGAAATTCCTTGTCAATTTTGCCCCATCCTCCTACATCGTTAAAGTCAAGGTCAAATATTGCTATTTGAGAAATTTATCTACCATGTGGACAATTCGCAACAGTCACTTTCAAAACTGTATTCTTTGGTAAATATAACATTTTGCTCAATGAATCATTGAAGTCCCTTAGTTTTAACTGGCATACGTCTACTCGTTCAGTAATCTATTCCTCTATATCAGTCTTTTTACCAAATTGCGATGATATTTGTGCGTATAACTCTTATCTTGCAATATCACACAGGGGACGATCAACTATATGGGTATAAAATCAAAACTATCTGCGAATTACTGGAGAAGCCATTTCGGGGAAAATATTTCACAAATATTGAACATGAACGGGACACATAACGATAAGTTTATTAGGCGTTTCTGGCCATTTCATTCCATCCAAGTGAAGTCAACTTGCAACCAACTTGCTGTAAGTAATCAACATTTCAATTGTCCAGTTAGTGACCTAAACGATTTCGCCCTGTTACGAGCAGATTCGAACCCCCCAACTCCAAATATTGAGTGACAAGATTGCCAAAGCTGTGACGGTAAAATTTACACCTAAGGGGAAATATCCCCATTCTCGGGAACTCGTTCAATGATCTGAACAGCACAGATATCTTCATTCCTTTTGTGAGTACAACTTTTTACAAATATAAGACAGTAACTATTGAACAATGGCAGTCTTTTTGGTACCAATGATCAGTAGGGTCTTAAATAGATTGTCTTAGACCATAGAAAATAAAATGTTTAGGGCTTATCAAGAAAGCGGTGTATCACTTCTAAAACAACAAGGAAGCGGATTTAACATGCGACATGCACCTTGTAAATCATCTGAAGCAATACAAAGCAATTACATAATAATCGAGTAAGATCCGGGGAACGATATCTTTATGGTATCAATTACAATAAAAATTCACACCAAAAAAAAAAAAAAAGAAAAAAAAAAAAAAGAAACCAACAAAAAAACCAAAAAAAAAACAAAAAACAAAAAAAAAAAAAACAACCATTATTGCGTATGACTATTACTAGGGTAGGAAGTAAAGATATCACAGGTAACCTTGACTCATAAATACCGTTAGTCAGTACGGTTGTTCGGAGACGGAGAAACAATAGGCAGTGTTTAAAAGTTTTAACTTAGAATCGATATAACTTTTAAAATGCATTGAGTAACTGAATGAGAGACATTTTTCGGTCTGTTGGGTCTATTTTTACGGGTAATGACTTGTCTCGGAAATATGCGAAGAACGAGCTGATGAAATTCATTGATTCTTTATTGGCAGAGGAGGAATTTTTGAGGTGACTTCATTTTGTTTGAGAGGTTGAGTCAACGGTACATCTTAAATCATATACATACAATAATCTTCTGTTCGTCTAATGCGTGCAAGATCATCATTGTTTACAAGTATTAGGGGGGAAAGTTATATGATAAATTTTGTTGTTTTCAATACAGGAAACAACTTATCAATTCGGGTACAAGACGAAATAAAACACGTTCTTGATCACAGATAACTTCCTAATGTCTTGAACGATTTTTAAACGAAAAGCTCTGAATTCTTAATTCCTTTAAAATACGTAATATGTTCACAATCGATTATCAAATTCATTATTCAGGTACTTGCAAAATAGAAAAATAAACATGCACCAGTTTCTAAGACGACAAAAGGCGCCTAGAAGATTTCTTTCTTTCTCTTTTCTTTCTTTCTGGTTACATTTTTACCTCTCCTTGTTTTATCTTAAATTCTGAGAAAGTAATATATATTTTTAGAACTGTACTTTACAATAGGTCCTTGATAATCAGTAAGAATAGTTTTGTTCTTCCTGATTTTCTGCCCTGTAGTGATTTGGTTATTCAAAATTGGGCAAGCTGATTGTTACCAACCAATCAAGGAAAAAAGAAAATGTGAATGCATTTCATTTGATTGGCCAGGGAAAGCGAGATAGTGTTGAAAATGATTTGATCCAGCATTAAATCTTTCTTGTAATTCTATGTTTTAATACAGGTAAAAGCCTTTAATATTAAGATTTGCAATATATCAAACTTAAGATGAACGATGTAATCGGCAAGAGTAACATTGCACGAGATATATTATTTAAAAATATCGCTGTAAATTAGCATAGTACAAGAGTATTTGTTTTGTAATATATGAGTATTTGTGTTATAATATATGAGTATTTGTGTTATAATATATGGCTATTTGTGTTATAATATATGATTATTTGCGTCATAATATATGAGTATATGTGTTATAATATATAACTATCTGTTTTACAATATATGAGTATTTGAGTTATAATACAAGGATATTTGTTATAATATATACGAGTATTTGTTATATATATGAGTATTTATGTTACAATTCATAAGTATATATGTTATAGTGTATGAGTATTTGTATTATAGTTTGTGAGTTTTTGTCTATAGAGTAATATACATGACGCTAGTGTTCTAAAACTTAAATTTGGGTACTCTGAACTACAGAATAATTCTAGATATGAATATTTAGTATAACCAGTACTTCAGGAAAGTGAGTTTGAATTCTTATAACCATCAACGAATACCTTCCCCTGTAATACACTAAGCATATTCTACACTATGTATATATGAGGTTAAAGTGAATATCTTTGCATATACACATATATCGATATTTTCGAATCAAAACAAGTTTTTAATTTCAAGATTGAAACTTTGAAACTAATCACCAAACAAGACGTCGTCTATTCGTTAATTATAGTGACGTTATAGTCTTATTTGAAATTTAAAAGAATCTTTATTATCCTGTAAAATCTATCCAATTTGAAAATAGGATAAATTTCTTAATTGATTTTGACAAATCTTTGTTACTTTTTAATGGCTTTTCCACAAGCATCAAAGAGACATTTAAATTTTTGAAATACCCAACGATATCAACATGCAAACATAATGTGCGGTTTCAAAAAGTTAATTAGATAGACATTTTTCTTTGCAAAATTGATAACTCTTATTTGTCAACTATATTTGAACAACCATATTGCCTCCCAACACGCTTCCAAATCCCCATTTTGAAAAGACATGGCACATAATCCAAAAAGCCATAGAGGGGTTTTGAATAGAGACATCTGATTCGCAGCATGATCCCGCTGTATTAGGTATGAATTATTAACAATATTAAGAGTCTGATCACAGGTTCTAGGGAAGAAAGCATTAATTAGGTTCGACAGAATCGAGCCACCAAGCTTATTTACGAAGTCATAATTCAAAAAAGACCCACCTATCCGTAAAGGTGGTTCGGCATTATTGCTAACAAAATAAATGGCTAATAATTTCTATCGTAAAATTGTAATTATATCTTTCTTTCATACTACTTGTCGAGAATTTCTCTCTAAAGCCAAATGCTTGGGATGAATCTTGTTAGCAAGCTTGCGGTCCACTTATTAAGGGACAAAGATTGAAGGTGTTAAAAAGAATTTGTATCGATGGAAGTACATTTATGAATAGCTGTAATTTGGGGTATCAGGTGTCAATGCTTCCCTCGTCATAAATTTACCCGGTTTGTTTGATAAAAAAAATTGGACAAGCAGAAGTGATGTGGAAGTGCATGTGTGAGACCCTCTCTAATGATATATTTGAAGAATTTAGTCGAAGAAATTGTAATAGCATACTTTAATTCTAACTCGGGTCGCACATGCTTGTTCATATTGAATAGTTCTTAAGCTGTCATAACATTAATTTCAGATAGCTTCCAATTTATTTTTAATCTGATATATAAAATAATGAATAGACACCTGCTAATTAACCCGCCTTGTATTATACCAAAATCTTGCAAAAGAAACAGTTTGATTCAGCGATGACTGAATTGATCTTCCCTCACTAGTTTGTACTTATCCATACTATTTTGTAGTCCATCGGTATTGATTAAAGAAACTTCATAAAAACAGGAATATGAATATATACTTCCTATTGGAGAATTCCTTGAATTTCGCATTTTCCTCTCATTCTCCAGAACCTTCGTTTTGTTTTTGTTTTAATGATAATGAAAAGGTGGGTCTCTTATAAAAAATTAAATGATTATATTTTTTTCAAAAGGAGTGATATTTTTCATTCAACCATTATTTTCGTTCAGGACAAGATTTGACTGAAAGAAATAAGTGTAATTACTCCTTTATCACATTATTCTTTTGAAACTAAAATCTGGAAATAGGTATCGGTCCATAAGCCAGTGGTCTCTTTGATGTTTTGTATTACGGTTGTTGAATGCCATTAACCGGCCCTCCTAAAACAGATGCTGAGTCCGTCGGGACGACTATGTTAATTTATACAAACCATAAGCCGATTTTCGCTCCCTAAACGTTTACTATATCAGCATGGATGACAGTATTAACTAGAGAAACATTATACATTTTGAAGGAAACTTTCAGTGTAAAAAGAAAACAAATATCTGATCACCTTTGTTACATATGGGTAGGTTGTAGAATACCTGTCGCTACTCTTAACCGCAAAGACACGTGTTTCGAGGTTGCGTAAATCACATAATGTAATGGCATTTATCAAGGATCAAAACGTCCCATCCTTTGGTATTAACATGATAAACGTTCACACGTCATGAAACTAGTGATAAAATATAGAAAGTCCATTCATGTTAAATCTTACTTAAAGTAACGCTTCTTCAAGTTTTTTGAAAGTTTTTATTGCAGAACAAAAGCTTCTGAAATCAAATATTATCATCAAAGGTGTTTGAAATATAAGATAACTAGACTTAGTGGTGGAGGGAAACACATTTCGCTGCGTTAAAAAGAACATCCAGGTGATGCTAATAAATAAACGAATATGATCTGCAATATATAGCTTATTTATTATAATTATTCTTTTGCATTTTTTTCCATCTTTTGCGACCCAGACCATCCTTTGTGCCCTTGTTGTTTTGGGTTGCTGGTCTTTTTACTCTGTTTTGTAGTGGATACAACTAGATGCAATATGTACATGTAAAGAAAGTTATTGCATGTAAATCATAGGAGTATGTTGCACAAGGATCGATTTTGATTTTTAAAAAGCTTCTTTTTTTCCAAATCGAAACCTAGTGAATGCATCCCAGGACACCCTGGGTTTGACCTACATTACATACGGGGGTCTCTAAACAATGACATCCGCCGAGGGATGACCCCAATAATTCATAATGCTGTCACTGACACCCATATATAACACATCTACCATCAACACTCCTATGACGGACCACTTTATTTATGTAGATATAAGATTCCATCACAAAAAAGTTTCAGATAATCCACGAAGTATCCCATGTCTTAAATCAGAATTGATAAGAATCGGTGACAAAGACCCAATTTAAAGAAGAACATTAAACGGATACCGCACAGTGTATCAAAGGACAAGAGATCGCCAGCTCGGCCATTTTAGACATTAGCCTGACTGAATTTTAATCAGGTCCAGACGTCCAAATTAGCCATTAGTATAAATCTCCTCTTTGGGAGTATTGTCCAGTAGTGTGGGGTCAATGTTAGCGGTAAAGTAAAAGAACCTCACAGAGACGAAGAATGTGTGGTGGTTACATTTGCCTTCATTCTAGGCTATCTGCGAGTTCCATCCATGTAATAAAGTTGAACTACTTTTGTGAGTGAATCTATTAGCAAATTAAATTGAATACAATTTTAAAATGGTGTTTAAGATGACCGGGTATATCACAGATAAATATCTTCGGCAACTTAAAATATTGTCTACCTGAATAACGCGTGTCCACCGGTCTTTGATCAAATTACAAGAGGCATTTGAAATTGTTGGAATAGCAGCAAGGTGTAAAAATTCTTGTACCTACTCGGCAGCGAAAACCGCATCAAGAGGCCCTCCCAGTGAAAGCTATTGTAGACATCATAACCCGTGACAAAAGTCGGGCTCGTATATCTAATGACATCGCTTGTTTTTCTTTAATCTTGCTTTCGGGAGTACATGGGGGGCATCGAGGCAGGAGACTTGGGCCAACATACCGATTATGATTTATATCCCCTTTGTAGTGGTATGTATTCTTCATTGTTTGAAAATAAGAGTTGAGGAGCAGACGATCACGCGACCTTGTGATTGACGGTAAATTCATCCGCGAAGGACTATATATCTGAATGTGACTGTGAATTAGGGTTTGAGAATGTCAATTCGTTGCTTCATCCGACATTCATTATGCACTTTAGCTTACTTTAGTTAAAACCTCTGTACCTCAATTTAGCGATATGCAAAAACCATGCCATTTTCAGTTTTTACACGTTTTTAAGTGAATAATCAAAACGACTCAAAGCATTTGCATCTTTGATTATTGGGAGAAAGTATGACTTTGCCATCTAAAAACATGTTTCCATTGAAAAAAAAAAATGTTTTAGATCTTATGCATCAATAATGAAATATTAAATCGGAATTTGTGGTAGTCATAACGGTGTGTATTGCTTTAGATCTTCCCATATCAAATAAGGATATGGTTCACTGGAATTAGAACACCCGTCTTCACATATCTCCTGCGAAAGTGGTGTAGGCAATGTAAGTGTGATAATATAGCCAAATTTTCACACTTCGCATTCACAATCGCAACTATAGTAAGGAGACTGATACTCTGGTCTTAATTAGCGATGCATTCCTTCTACTTTATCTAGAGAGCAATTTCCAAGGGCTTTGAAGATTCTTATTCAACACTCACAAAGTGGGCTTTGATCATATCCATAAACCGCGAGGCCAACTTGAAAACAAACCAACATTTGTTGTCTGCTTTCGGTTCTCTGTTTAAAAATCGGTAGGTAGGCACAATGTGTTGAAAAATAATCGAAATAAAAAAACAATGGCATGATTTTTTTCCGTTTGAGTTTGGAAGATTTAAACATCGTTTTGATTTTATCCATTTTGTGCAATGTGCACACTTATATCTTTAATCCGTTTTAGTGGCGAATCCAGGGGTGTTTTGCAACCCCCATTTGGTTGAAATTTCTTTTTTACAAAGACCATTTGAGTCACAATCCCCACTGAAAAATGTCTGGTTCAGTTCCTTTATTTACATGGCAGTTTTGTCGTATACTAATCTAATAGTCTTGGTCCGCAAACGCATAACGAACACCTACACAGAAACAGACCATACTTTCATTCGATTTTCTGTAGATGGCGCTCTTACGCGAAGTGAATGAGCGACAGAATTGCAAAGAAACCCGTAGCAAAAATATGTTGGATTACTGACTAAAACTTTTTTAATGAATGGGTGACATGAATAGTGACCCAAACTGAGCAAATGAAGGAATGTTCGTAATCATGACTGGAAGTCATATAAAGTAACGCTACAACAATAATAAAACAAGATTAAAGTCAACTCGGAGGCGATTTTGGTATTAGTGTAGATATGGGAAAGTTAACATTTAGTTTATTATCATAAGCTTTTCTGATATTTTTAAATTTTGCTTAGACAGCGATACCCTAATACGTACTGCACTTTACCTTACCATTCTTCTGTGATGCCCAGGGGTCCCTAATTACATATTTTCTTGAATGCTAATTCTATTACCGATATTAATTCGCAGAAGAATTCCAATACCTCCAATCAGAGGAATGGTGCCCCTGAAGCCTGACCAAGTCTTCTAACGTTCCCTAAATTCTGTAACACAATTTTAATTTCATTCTCTCCGTATTATGAAAAAAAAAATGTCTTGCAAAAGAGTACATAAAACCCATCTCAAATATGCTTTTGATCTTTCAATTTTCTTTCTGTTCGATATTAAACATGAAAATTAAAAATACAAAGTATGACACCATCTAACCCCAGCCTGTTTTACAATTGTTTCCAGAATTAAACATTATGTGTTGCTGACAAAGGGGAGTTATGCTTTTGCTGTGGGAATTGGCCTCTGTCTGGGATTCAAATTGTGTGTAAATACCGCTAGGCGGAAATGATTTTAACTCCATATCATGTCCTTCCATGCCGAAGGACATTCGCTATCAGGGATTTGCCAGGCACTGGGTTTTATTTCTGTTTCCACACGCGCAAAAAACATCGACAATATATGTTTGCAAGCTTTAATGGCAGTTAAATAATGTATGTATTATCCAAAATGGTACAATAATTTATAAGCTCTCAGACGACACAAATGTTTGGCGATGACAAATTCCATGTGTTTTTACTGATAACCATTGTTATTCGTTTTTCCAAGAATCGTGTGATTAAAATATTTGAAATTATTAAAACCGTTATTTTCGTTGAACACTCTTTGACATTTTATGTTGTATTTCAAATTGTTTAACTCTATGTAAAGTTTCCTTTAGTGCAATGGTCCTCGCCTTTCTGATTCAGCATTGTATGTGTTGCTAAGTAACCGTTGATGAAGCACGCCATGTCTTCCAAAAAAGCTTTTAAGTTTTGGGAGACATGCTGTCTTAACATTTTTAAAATAAAAAGAATGAATTTGTGACTAATGAATTCATGGAAGGGCATTCGATTTTGCAACTTTTTCGCCACCAAGGGCGACTTAAGTCGAGTTTGTGAATTATAGATATGGTGTCTGACTATACTATTGTTCTTGTCAGTCAATCCAGCTTGTTCCTTTGCTATTTACCGTTTACGGCGAATGAGTGAAGAAGCAAAAATGCGAGGAAGAGGGAGCGAAAGTACGAAGTTGTTAGGACGATTGTGCGAACACGTATTTGCCTTCCTAACTTCGCTCCTTTGTCTTCGCAACCTTGCATTCTCACTCCTTCAACCTCGCACTTTTGCTCGTTCACCTTGTTGCGTGAGGAAGTTTAGATATGTATACATTCAAGATGTATGATGTAATTATTAATTTCTACAATACCTGGGCAACGTTAATATTGAAATAAGATTTCAACAGTTTTGGAATAAGGTAGGGATTTGTTTGCAGGAAGATAATTTGTTCAGGCATTAATTTATTTATCCGTCATATATTCACATGCATGTGGTAACGCATTGATCCTGTAGATGATGTCAACAGGTGAATTCATTTCAAAACAAATGAATTTCAGCAAAAAATATTTTAACAGGAAAAAAAGATTTGCAAGCCTCGTATACGGATGTAAACGTATGCACTGTTGTAACAGGCTCATGTAAGGGCTATCCCCGTGATTTTCTGGTTTCATGCATGTGAACTAACAGCTTCCAAATGCCAATTTGCGAAGGCGAAGGAGCGGTATTCTGTCGCGGTCGTGTTTTTGCTCTTTCCCATTTTGCTTTGTACTCCTAGCTTCGTCGTCGCTCTGTATCTTCTTCATATCTAAACACGAAAAAACAAAGAGAGTATCCCGATTACTATATATATACGGTATCGTTCTAGATATACTGAAACATCGAACAAGTATGAATACCCTGTTGAAAGGCTTTCGTCACAATTCGGTTATACCTAAAATACAATTAAGAATTTAAAATAAAATACCAAAAAAACATAATATGACATTGACAGAAACCTCGTACTAAACTCGTGCAAATAGCGCACCTCCCATACAATATTTAAAGATACCATCTTCCTATCTATACACTCAAGCATATAAAATGACGCTTTTCAAGACACATACATTTGATTATTTTAAGTCGAAGATTATATGGATTATTTTGTTTAATACCGTCCATAGTTTTTCTTTCTCTCTCTCCGAATAGTCATTGAAAATTGTTATTGAGAAAGTGTCATACAATGCACCTCTTCAACTGAGAGTAAAATTTGGGATTATATGATGAATCTTTGGTCGTTCACTGAATGTGCAGTCAATAAATATCCTTTTCAGTTATTAAAAATAATAAGCTTCAAAAATTTACAGACATTGCTATATAATTCCTCTTTGCAATCACAGGAAATTGACATTTGCTAATTTAGATATATAGAAATAATAACATTGACACGCATATTAGACGGTTTCAGTTTATTTTTATGATGTTTCTATTGCAGACGTTGCCTATACAAGTATAAAGAGGTTCAGATTTAAATCAGAAAAGAAAATCGAAACTAATTGATTACCATTGCTATTTTTAAAGAGCATAACGCGTTGGGTATTTGAAATATGTGGCATCAACGTTTGCCAAATATGACCGTTGAGAGCATATTCTTTACGGGTGTCTGTCGGGCTTATCGAAGGAGTCAATTTCTCACGATGAAAGCTGAATTTTTTCCGTATTAAAAAAGTGATCAATACACAAATCAGATTAATGAAGAGAATGACAACTAAAAACAGTTAATCCACCAGTAAGGATAAGCTTATAAAGTTAGTTAATCCGATTGCTCGCTTAATTCTTTCCCCACTGTCTTTGTAGAACGGGCAGTTCAACTTATGTTCATTTGAATGGTTAACCGCTCTCAAGAAAATTATAAATTTCTTCCCACACAAAGGAAAATTAAAAGATTTAAGGTATCTTTGGTTGGGTTTTTTTATGATGACGTTCTTTCATGACCTTTGGGAAACCTGGCCACTGTATGCTAGTCTTCAGTGAATCATAATCATCACTATTTATCGTGTCTATTTCAAAGGCTTAAAAATACGGTGTTCACGTTTGGGTCTTTGCGGTTTCTGGTAAACTTCTTTAAGCGTATTTTTTTTCCGCTTCTGCGTATATAATGTTAAGGACCGGTGTTAAGCCCCGCGTTACCTCTATCTAATTACTGGACAATTTCTCACGATAATCAGTGAGTAATGAGTAAGCCTGACCATTAGAATTGCCATTCCAGTAGTATGGAAGAAGATCAACAAGGTTTCCACACAGGTGCTGCGATGCCACCATAACAACGAATGGTCAGGTGATACTTTGCTTTGACGTCCTAATACTCTGTTCTGGTAATCTTAATACCACATATTAGTCCGAGAACTAAACACTTCTGCATCTACACCATGTTCATTTTTCTACGTTTTAGCACTCTGTAATTGCTAAAGAAAGTTTTAAACCTAATGACTATGGGCATTGTTACATATACGTAAGCAATGTCTCTCTTCAGGATTAGTTTCACAGACATGCTGTAAAAGGTCTTGTTCATGTTATATTTACGTACGAAAACTCGCGGTCAAGTGGCTTTCATTTTTATATTATTATTATTGTATTGATACTATGTAGAAATATTGGTAATATGATATTTGTTTTTAAATCTAAAGTTACCGTAACAATGCCTTTGTAATAAGGACCTGAGAGAACGGGGTCACCATAAAGGTACACGTGTACTGGCATTGATCGCCACATTCTGTACCCCGATCTCTCTATATATGAGTTTAAACTAATCCATAAATTTATGGAAGAAAAAATACACAATCTTTTTTTATGATTTGTTTGCCATCAGTTCACAAAACTTCTGAAATTGACATTTGTCCAAGACAGAGACAGAACCAGTGGGCATCACTGTTTGAACATTTACATGTGTATAAACATTGTCCCTTGACATTAACAGCTATCAAATTTTAGCGAAGAATAAATATTATACCCAATTATCCCTATGTCCTGTTTTGAATTTTGAATTTGATAAAGCGAAGGTTTATTCAGAACGTATTTATGCTTTTAAATTTACAGGACATCCAGTAAAATTTGACAATGTAAAAGGGACAACTGAAATTTTCATAATTTAAATCTGCCTGGATAAAAAAACCAAGGTGGTTTGATTATGGTACTGTCCAATTCTGGATATAAGATTATGTATTTCAGCTCTCAATAATATAGACACACCAATGCTAATACATCAAAACAAGATACAAATTTGTTTTTGTAAACTATTCAAAAATGCGAACCAATTTACATCATTTTCTAAACACGTGTATGAATGGTTTTAACAATGACTAGAGCTAAAAATCAAATAAAATTCACTCAATCAGAAAATGTTTCATTTGATACCCATTTTTAAAGTATTAACTGAGATATTAACACACAGTGACGTTTTCTTTATGGTCTCAATCTTATAAATATTTATTTTATGACTTGGAGGAATGTAGAGGAAATTGTGCCGCAAGAATCCTACCCAGAAAGGTAAACGTTTAATTTTCAAACCCTATTAAACATTTTACTTCGGTATGTATTGAATGAATGGACTGTTTTGATTTCTTTATTAAGATGCCTAACCATGATCTAGAAAGATACTTTAAACGTTTAATCATTCTTTGCATTACACTTTCGTCTATGTATAATGTCTATATAAGACATTTCTACACGGACTTAATACAAATATGCATTAGCGATTAAAAGCTAAGAAAGATTAAATCGACGACTCATAAGAAATCCTAGCCATATGCATATTCATGGGTTGTGAAAGTATGAAAACAATGCAAAGAATTCTGATATTAGAAATCTCTCTCTTAAGTTCACCTAAAAGGATACAAGTCAGAAAGGTGAAACATTCGGGTAACACTCGGGTGTAGATAATTAATTTAACCACGAAATAATCGTTTACTTAATGAAATATTCGGGTCAGGTCTGTGGGCTGTAAAAAATGCCAGAAGTGCTCAACATTTCTAAACAATTGCTTATGCAAGCAATATTTACGACGAAATTCTTAACTTGAACGACTATTCTGCTATGATATATGCAGTGGACTTTGAATTTCAAACACAGAACACCTGCGTGTGAATAACACAATGACGGATCTGAAAATCAACAGACAGAATAAATTCAGAAATTCCAATAATAAATAATAATTGAACTTGTGGTGATATTTCGTAACACAATTCACCAGGATCTTTCTGTATTCTATTCTGCTTGATGAAAATGATGATCAACAGAAATAAAATAAGATACAGGGTTGAATTAGAAATGCCCATTTTCTTTTAAACATGGCTGCATTTGTCTAACAAGCGGGTATTGAAACGTGTGATTATAACAGTTCTTAAGGAATCAAGAAAGCAGATTGAAGATTATCCTTGCATCATAACTACCTGTTTATGTATCTATTTATAATTATGTATATATACCCTACAGATGAAAGGTTTATGGTGTATTATTTTCAAGCCTGTCTTTGTCTTACCGTAATTTCAACATTGGTCAAAACATTTGAACCATATAAAAGATACTTCAAAAGGTCAAGGTCAAAACTATATGAACATCAAGGTCATATGTTATCAGGATAAACTAACCAAATTAGGTCACCATCACGACCATATAGCGTCCTGGTTTGATTTCTCTTCCTTTGTGTAGTTTAGGAGTAGTTTTTCAAATTACCATTGAATTTGAGGAGAGACTCAGTTGTTAGATGCTAAATAAAACTTTCTGGCATATTAGATCCTCGAAGACGGTATTGAAAGTAATCAAGGATTAAAATGATATGAGCACCTAATGGTTCTTGAAAATCATGAACAGGTACGTGAAATGTTTGATTATATACGATTTATTCATAAATTAGGTCAATTAGTCAGTAACTGCCAGATGTGCATTTAGCAAACATGTCATAAAAACAGCACAAATCTCCAACTCCTTCTCCTGCTTCCTGTGCTGTTGATACGTGCTATCTGAAACGAATAGCTTAAAGACCTTTTAGGTGCTTACGTCAGAATATCAAACACACATTATCACTGCAATGTTAGCTCTCTAGTCCGTGACACACTTCTGAGAGACAATAACTTTAATCAGAGCAGTCGGGCGTGGTGGGAGTATAAGTAGTGTATCGTATTCGTAATTGTTAACACAAGCAACCAAATTCCACGATCAGGGTCCTCCCTCAGTCACCGTGTTGACAGAGTGATATAATTTTTATTGCTCGCAAGCAATAGACCAGTTCCTATTGACGCATGTTCTCCTTATTTGTAACCTCTTTGGTTTTGCATCTCAATTGCAGTTATATAAATTCCAATGAATTCAATCATGGAATCCAATCATGAGAAATACATGTATATGTTTTCTCAAATGAAATTGATGATGGCAGTTTAATCGTCATGATGATGAGCGTATCGCGAGACCGACACGCTCCCTCACCTAAGCGGCAGTGAAGTTGTCTGCTTCTCACGTACCTCAGACGGTTCGCCCATATTGTTTTGCTTGTCCACCTTTAATGCTATCAGATATCTCGTCTTTAATTTAATTTGATGAATTTAAGCTTAAAGGGGGGATGTAACTATCAAGCATTATTGATATGAATTTAATAAATGTAGAAATTTTGAGTTTGAGATGATAAAATTATGTTTTCCAAAGACTATGCTTTGCAAGAGTACAACGTTCTGAATAGAAAAATGAACATACTGTTTCTTTTAATCCTGGAATGCTGTAAATATAGAGTCGCCACCTTATTGGTTACACAATTTGTAAAAAATTGCTACTTCAGCGTGACAAGATTTTTTTGGTCTTGTAAAAAACTAAAATTACTTTTTATAGTCTTCTATTAAAGGAAATTTCAAAATGATCTGTCAAATATTAAATTGAAACCAATCTATTTCCAAGTCTTTAATGATTTTATTGACGAACGTTTCCGTATCAATTTTTTTTCTATACTTTACATCCCTTTCAAAAACACATTCATCTAAAATGACCCGCTTTGTGATGCGTCGTGTGAGTTTCTTGTATAACATTCGTTGATTTTGTTTATAAGAAAGTTCCATCTTGTAACTTTTGTCAAGGTGTGTATTTTATTAATTTGAGCAAATATGTTTTATGAAGTTCTTCTTCCGCCCTGCGATGCTATTTGAAGCTATGTAAACCAGTGTAATTTATATACTTTACTCTTGTTATAATAAATAAGCTACCTGTATGCTATAATAGGAGATAGGGGGTTTTTTCCCTCTAATAGTGCTATCCTTATATTGCTACACTGTTGTCAACAAATGACAAGGTCTAGATAAGGACAGACTCAAAAAAATGAGGGCTGTGGAGATATATTATTTATGACATCATTTATCTTTTTCCGTGCATCTTCTCCCATACTGACGATGAAAGCACCGCATATTAATTTGTCGGTAGGTATGGTAACTAGTGGGCGACGGCTAATTATACAACTGTGTTATCTCGGGAAATTTCAAAAGGTAACGTGATTGAGAAAAAACATTACACCTGACACTTATTCCTGATTTTAAAAGGCGTTGGATCTGGAAGCTCTTATTTGACTGAGAAAGTTGGACAAAAAAAAAAAAAAAAAAACATTTCTCGAGTGAAAATAATTTCTTACAGCAGTTCCAGTGTAGTTGCGTTAGGCAAAATTTATCAATTTTCTTGCATAAGTTCGTGTCAGAATTAATAAGCAAATTTTTTGGCGTTATTTTAAATTGAAAAGGTGGGAGGATACGCTGGGTTTTTGTTTGGTTTTTTTTTTCCTCCTCCATGACTTGATCTCGTCAGGTCAAACAAGATCCTTTTGATATAATATCAATTTTGAGCAATAATTAGATTTAAAAAATGTACTTTTGCAAAGCCATTACGTTATCATAAATTGTTAAATTAAGTAACTATGCAGGATCATACTATTTTGGACCTGTTTTACTCCTTTTGTATTTGATTTAAAAATGAGATACACTCTTTTTTTTTTATTCTTTTTTTTTATCCAGTACTTATGTGATCCAACAGTTAAAATGTGTGATATTTTCTTGAAAGACAAATAGATACTATCAAGTCGCCTAGCTAACAATACCTTCAAAACAGTAATTATAATGTAGAGGTTTCAACTAAACATCAAGATGAAAGAATACGCGTAGGACTGTGTGTATAATAAGCGCGGTTTCTGTAGAATATCATTTTCTGAAGAATTTAACTTCTCTTTGAGAAGAACTTTGGTCCGAAATTTCATCAGTTTCTTCTATCATTCCAGAAGGAGTTGACGGAAGTGTGACGTTGAGAATGCCATAGTGACCTATGGTAATCTATGCAAAATCTTGTTTCTAAATAACAGTAAAAGTAAATCGTACGGCCCTGGTGACTGGTAAACATTTCAATCCAATGTGCAACACTTCCGTCGTTAAAACAATGCCAGTACACAATAAATACTTCGCATAATCTGATAATCACATACGTACCCGATTCGCTCCATATATGGACAGACCACGCCCCTTGATTTTGATTGACGATGTCGGATTTTATCAATGGTCTTTTATTCCTTGGCTTACGTGAGTCATCGTTTGTATATTACGCTTTCTGCAAACTTACAGATTACGGGGTGATAGTAAAGATTAATCGCTTAAATACACATTTTAAGAAAATCGGATGATCGATAAAAAATTCACCCGGAAATTTCTGTAAGAATCCAATTTCGATGAATAATGATGCTTTCCGATTTTACAGAAATAAAAACAATATTAACTGTGTTGTTTTGGCGGATGTGAACAATACCAATAATAAAATTAATTTGCAATGTTAGATCATTTGATGAGAGCAACCAGACCCCCGTTGCACGAAAGTTAGTTAAATTTGATCGACAATTAAATACCAGTTAACGCCATAACGATTCAAATTAGAGTTAATGAGAATATTATCTCGGACAAATGTAGCTATCTTTTGAACAATTGGATAACCAGAAATATAATAGTAATATTATAAAAAGTCAGCTGAAATCAATGAGGAGCAAATATACCAAACAAAAATACAAACACTCCTCTGTTGAATATTTTGATGATTCTGAATAATTTAAAATGATTAAAAATCTCAGCAATATTATATCACTGATGATTCTAATTCAAATAGCAATCTCCTCTGTTTGTGAAAACAGTCTCTCTATGAACATCATTGGAATACTAATCAGAGAATCTTTGCATCGTCATTTTATATATTAATCGTAAATAAACATTCTGGTATTGTTTAATGTATCCAGGAGGCGCTTTTGTGTGTGGGGGGGGGGGTTGTTTTTTGGGGGTTTTTTTGTTTTTTGTTTTTGTTTTTTTTTTGGTTTTTTTTTTTTTGACAGTCTATGCAGACATGCATATAGATCTGAAATACATACAATAACAATTTTATCTATGACCGATCGGAACATCGCTCGGCCTTTTCCGTCAAGTATACAGATGTAGGCCCCAGAACGCATCGATTTTCATGATGAAAATGTGAATCGCTTCAGGCGTATTACCGACTACGCGGAACAAATACGACATATACAAAAGTTTATTTGATGTCATTTCTGTTCGTAGTTTATAAATATAAAATATCTTATTGAGGTTTGTTTTATATACAAACATATCTGTTATATACAAACAATTTTAGAGGAATAAAACGTTTCATTCGAGAAATAGCTGCTTAAATTTTACCCGTGATATCATGTAAACAAAGATGACGACTTTCAAAAACTATTTGGATTTTGCATCCTGAGAGAGACATGGAACGCCATTCGTACAGCGACTGTCAAATTCAATATGAAGACATAAAGTTTCCATTAACATTTTCTCCAGTCTCTTTTTCAAAAGCAGCTTTGGTACCGCTAACTCAGTATAAGACATGTATGTTTTATTGAGGTCGGAACAAAAGGTGTAAACTGTGAGCGACGCCATTTTTCTTGTCATGTGATCCAATCTAGTTACCATATGATGACGAATTACATCACAGGTTTCTTAATTTGACGGAAAAGGTCGAGTTATATTACGATTGATATATCAGTCAAACATATAGGTCTAAACCATATACAATAATATTCATGCCTAGAAATCCCCGGTTTGAATAACGTGCAGACTCCTTGGCTTCATTAGAACCAAATTACATGCTGATTAATAGTAGCCGTCGCTTATCTCTAAATTGCGGTCACTGATTTTTAACGGCTTTTCTTCACCGGAGATTTTGGTAGGAATCTCTTAGCATGCATATATATACATTCATATAACTGAACATATGCATCAATAACAAAGTGTAGTCTCAACAGTCAAGGTATTCTTTTTCATTCTTTTCAACAAAAAAGGTGTATTTTTTTGCTTTTATTGCAATTGAATTTTGTTTACCGTTAAATTTACTGTTGTCTTTAAAATCAACACCAAGGTAAGTGAATACATTAAAACATTGCTCTCAAAATCACAAGGCCTCTCACCTCTAGTCGGCGCGGGTTCGATTCTCGCTCGCGCCGATATATGTGAGAAAGTTTGCCAGTTTACTTTCGGAAGGTCGGTGGTTTCTTCCCGGGTACATTGTATCTGGGTTCTCTCCTCCAACTGGACGCCAACAGATAACTGAAAATTTGTTGAGTGTGGCGGAAAACAATCAATCAATCAATCAAGAGTGCCAAGTTCATTATTTTCGGAGATACAATTTTCGTAACTTTCAAAGAACTACCATATTAGTTTTGCTAACGTTAACCAAAAGTTTCCAATGATATGTATATGATTTTAGTGTATCAAGCATTTTCTGTAGTCTTCTCATACTTTCTGAGATCATCCTTGTATAAAACTACATTAAAAGTTTGAAGATGGAGGCTGTCACAACAGGTTATACATATTTTTCTTTATATATCATTGATTAATGAAGAAAATAACATTGGTGAGAGTGCTTCACCCTGCATAAGTCGAATAATTGTTTATCTAGTTTTAGCCAGATGATACCTTCAAAACAGTGACAAAAGGTTTTATCCATTGTTTTGAAGCACAGCAGTGCCCTGTCCCCCATTTACATTTTCTTCTTTGTACAGGTGGAAAAACATCAAAATGCATAGTTCATAGTCACAATGTTTTCATGTTTCGCACAAAAATGCAAATCATCATCGTTTACATGTTTTGGAAATTTGGGCCCTTTTTGACTAAGAGATAACCCTATATCGTTATATGATGTTCAGATGAACTCTTCCCATTGTCTTAGTTTGTATCCCTTTATCTTTATATGATGTTCAGATGAACATAAAATGTGATCGAACAATTTTCCTTGTTAATTAAAACTGAATTTTTCCACAATTTTTCTATTCCTTTTTCTACCAGCAGGTCCAGTAATATGAACAGTCTCAAAGCTTTTTTTTTTTAGTCAATTCACTATCTAACTTATTGTCATGGTCAATAAATTCCTATAACAAAATAATATTCAGGGATCACGCGGATGATCCAGTGTTCATGTAAATTTAACAAGGCAGATGTTCGCAATCACATTGAGCAATATGTATTCCTGCGCTAGAGGAAACGGAATTAACACCTTTTTAGATGACCGTTGTGACAGAAAATGACCGTTTCACATCATGATAGATGATAATTCTTTAGTAATATTCTAGTATGTACTTATTTTTGTATTTTCGTCTAAATGTAAATTACTGCAAGACGCATTCTGTTCTGTGTTAACATATTGATGTCTTAACATTGATTTAGATATCTCTAGGATTGGAGTAGAAATTCTACATGGCATCAGAGATCGTGTACTATCGTTCCAATAAGAGCGTGTCACTTCTTGATCGAGCATGCATTCATTGAAACAGGTTTTACTTTTGTTCTCGGTACCAATTACATTGAAAGAATGACAACGTAGTCATCCATCTAACTTCTGTAGAAACCAAACAACGAATTAGTGAGTATTCTGACATTTCACGAATGGAATAATGTATTCACATCATGATAGGTTTACATATAGCGCAGAGGTAGCGACCCGAGTTCGATCCCCATGATCGAGAATGGTTGTAAATGAGAGGGTATGGTAGTCGCCCGCTCGGACACGTGAATATCCTTCGGGTTCTCCGTTTTCCACCCACTTCATGATCCTTAGCGGTTAGAACGGGATAAAAGGATTCCGAGATTTCATGGGTTATCATTGGCATGTACGTATGTTTGTATGTATATGTCGAATAAACATTTAATTTATGATTTCTATCATTTAATTTATTTATTTTATAATCACACGGCTCTCCACGCGAAAAGACACGCTGTTTCTGGAATGATAGTAAATTCAGCACATTGAATATTGGTACACAAAAATGGACTAATAGCATGCATGAACATAATCAATTTTTGTTTCCATTTCAATATATGCTCGTGGAATTTTATACGTTTCTTGGGATTCTTCAACACCCCATAGAGTTATAAATTTACACTTTATTTATTTTATCTATTTTTAGACCCCATATTTATATTATATCACTGTTATATTGAAATAAAAATAGTGAAGGTATTTTCTTAAAATTTTGAAATATTTTTCAATTCTATTTAATTATACTATTTTCTCCTAATGTATTATGATATTTTCAAAATATTCAGTATTGATGTGTATTAATCATATAATAGGGGCAATCGTTATTTATTGGCTGAGTGCACACTGAAGTTTATCAAAAGGCACAAAATATTAACAAAAATTCATGGAATTAATTAAAACAGTCACTAAGCCTTTCATATTAAAATTAGGATTTTGCATGCTGGACGAAAATTGAAGCCATTGTTAAGGATTGAAACACTTTACACGTATAAATAACGTATATCACAGAAGCGGCACACACACACACACACACACACACAGAGAGAGAGAGAGAGAGAGAGAGAGAGTACAAATATCAAAGATAAAAGTATATATTACGTACAGGATTTTTGTTTCCTTCTTGATAGAGGAATCCCCAGGATAGAAACATTTCTGATCACAGAAAGCCTTCATCACGTGAATAAATTTATTTTTAATCTGTTGCAAGAGGTCATCCCAGAATGGAAGTGTCAGGGAGGATTGCAGACTTATGAGGATTAATGTGGGATATACAGGATTAAGATAGGTCACTGTGCAGAAAACAAGCACTAGCAGAAAAGAATGATAAATATGAAAAATGTGGAGAAAATACGAAATCTATATCATGAAATGTCGTGGTGAGAGTTGCGAAGTGGGGGATACATTCATGTGATTAATTTGAATCATGATGAATATTTTTGCGTCAGTCCTCCATCAAGGTGTTATATTTGGCAGTTTAAGGATACAAGTATACAAGTATAATCTTCATTTTATTTACAAGGATTTTAAACTCATCTAATGCCTTCGCACGTCGGTACATGCACAAAAGTTATTAAAGACCACTTTTACGTATAGATATTGTAACTGGCCTTTCTTTTAACTGAAACATTTCTCTATTAATTTTTTTTATTCATTTAATCATTTCACAGAATACGTAAATGATACAATTCACCTAAGCTGCAGGAGGGTCTGAGCGATAACTCAGAATACCGGACCTTAACCACATGCATCTTCCTTGACCCCACCGTCATTGGGACATGGTATTGCATGAATTAATCACGATCATTTTCTTCGTTATTTCATAAAGGTGTTGATAAGGTGTGTATTGGGGGATGGTCAATAAGGAAGATAAAATTATCGCGGTATATCCCCAAACGCGCTGTAGTTTTATTTTTACAATTTCATCAATGCTGGGGGTGAAATCCCCAACTTCGATAAAATTTCCCGTGATGACGGTAGATAGTGGAAGGGGACTCGTCGTAAATTAGGATTTTTGACCTCTTTTAATGTTACACAGAATACTTAAATTGTACAAGTGCCAACTGTGTGTATATATCGTGGCCACTTGATTGATAAGTACCAGTTGAGCATGTGCGAGGTTCTGAAGTCGAAATTGTTTGTTAGGGGTAGAACTTCAATAGAGTAGTGGTTTTATACAATAGACAGTAAAACGAGTTCTCCTCTCATACTAGTTGATGGACATATTCAAGCATAAACAAGTAATGAATGAAAACCAAAACCCGAAGTATCACTTTATTGTTCATATTAATACTGAATAATTTTCAGTCTTTCAGTTATGCTTATTTTTGTTTCTATGCCAACATCTACTTCATTATCATCACTCAATTCCTTTGATCTTGTACGTTTATGCTTTGTTTTTATTTTATAACTAACTTTATTTGTTTTGTTTAGCAACAGAAATCTGAAGAAGAAAAAAACCACAGCACGAAACGAAAATTCTGGAAAAAACGAAACGAAAATATTGGAAATACTTTCTTAAGAAAACAATCCCCAGACTGAATTACAAAAATCTAAACTACAATAAAGGAAGCTGACATTACAGTTCAAAAGATGTCCAATCAAAATACAGTAACATTTAAAAGTTTTAAGTCATCTTGGTTCATGCATCCTCACATTTTATGAATATAAATCTATGTGGTTTACAAACAAAATTACAGACACAGGAAGAATGTGCCCACTTCCTGGATTGAACTTAATCACGAAATCTTTCTAATAGCGATATGAAAAACAGTTCAGTCTGCACGGCTATCTAAAATCAAGCTCGGCAGCCTGGTTGGTCAATGAATTCTTTCACGCTTCCGTATCTCACTTGGCCATTGAGTCTGTGAACTTCAAGGTATCATACCGGTAATTATTTTCACTATATATTACTATAGAGGGAAAAAAATCATTAAAAATCAGTTTACACTCGGAAATGTTCTATGTTACCTCTCTCGTCTGCTGACACCCTATACGGCATTTTCTAAAACATTTACCCGCAAACACGATTACCCTCAAATCCACATGTTTTTCACATGTGTGTAAACAGCCTGAGTGCTCCTCAGGAAATAGCCCCAGCTACCAGCATCAAATAGTTCCACTGTAAACAATTGATTACTTCTACAAATTACACAAAATGTCCTAATCAGGTGTACAAAAAATAAGAGAAAAGAAGAAGAGGAAATGAGAAAAATCACGCATTAAAAAATATTATTCTTTTAAATATACGGAGCTACAATTGACCAAGATCATTTTGATTGGACAATTACAGATGTGATAACTAAAATATATTGCCAGTTTTTCTGTGACGACTCTTCTGCCAGCACTTGACCTAAGCGAAGATAGACAGGAGAAATACTTATTGCAGGTAGGGTTCGACTGGACCGGGAGTGAAAATCAGACTTGTCGGATGTTGACTTGTCAGATATTAAAAGGGAAAGATGTCAACATTAACATATCAGAATTAAAACTTGGTGAGAAAATATGACAGAGAAATTTTCCGAAAAGTAGACATAATTAACTGACAAGTTGACATAATTACCTGACAGGTGATTAGAGAAAATTGCCACCATAGTTTAGGGTATATAGCTACGTTGAGTGAAAAAAATGTTTTAGTCTGCTAAGGTGGTTGTGCAGCATTCACAAACAAAATCAAACATATAGTAAATCAAAGTACTTAGTACTTTTACTGTAGCTAATCATAGCGAGAATTGAACCCGCGCCGACTAGAGGTAAGACGCCTTGTGATTTTGAGCGCGATGCTCTAACCACTTGCCCAAGGAGCCCTCTGCTTGCGTTTTGAAGCATTTAAGAGATATAAACACCATATGCAGGTGACGATGGAGAAACCGAAGTCATCCTCTTTGTCATATATTTGAGTTTTCAGGTTGCCGTTAACACATGTGTTCAATATAATAACCAAATATGAATCAGATGTGGAAGACTCTATGGTATTTTTTATATCGAGTTCACTGGGATATATCGAATTGACCTATGAATGAAAATGAGTGTCAATAGAGAAAACGTCGTCGGTATATCTAAATGATGAGTTTAATGCCACAGCAAAAGATATTTTCTTCTCTTGTAGAAGCTTTTGAATAAATTCTGCCTTGTAAGTATATATATATATATATATATATATATATATATATATATATATATATATATATATAACAAAAACAGGTCAGCTAAGAAAGGAGCACAATTTGTGTCCATAGGAATTTCAAATATTGTTGGAATATCTGATCTCAAAATAATTAGATATTGTCAATGACGAACTCCAAGATTTTTTTGAGTTCAGAGTACTTGTGCGTATAATCAGAGTGGTGTTTAACAGAGTAAGTTTTGGATGACTGATGGCTATTTCTGTGTTCCATTTTTAATTTATTGAAGAAGCAGCTGTAAAGTGTTTGTGAATTCAAATTACTAAAGGTTCTTTGGATTTATTTTTTGAATTCAAATTTGATTTACACTACTTCTCAGATATGCTGCGGCACAATACATTTGAAGTTTCCCGTTTACAACAAGTAATTGTTAATATCTCAAACTATATGTTCTTGTTAGCAGTGCATGAAATAATCAGTATTGAGTATAGTACAAAATATATGTACTGAAATGTCACAGTATCGAGTATAATATAAAATACATGTACTAAAATATCTGTAAGAAGTGTATTATAAAATCACCGAAAATTACCGAAATCGACATTGAAACTAAACTTTTTATGCATGCAAAGATTTAAAAAAAAAATTAAAACAAATATTTTCCTCCCAAAATTTCTTTTAAAAAAGAAAAAAGAAAAGAAGGGTCAATCTTGAAATTATTTGAATTTGTCTAGATCAATGGGTGTACATTTTTAGAATAATTGCACATCAGAGCATTGAAATTTTGTTCATGAAATTTGATGATACTCTTGTCAAGTGTATCAGATTCAAGACTATTTAGCTATTTCCTGTTGTCATCCATATGCATTTGGTTCAGTGAACAGTCTTGTCATGGTACCTGTACATAATCACATCACTTCAGATTTGTATAACCTTAAATGAATCAGAATAATTTTTCACAATCAAATTTAATAGAATAGCATGACAAACCAATTCATATTTATTATTAATATTATTTAGCAATACAGACTGGTATATTATTCAAATGAGCCGTGATTTCTATACTTATCTACAACTGTTGAGTAAAAAGATGACTGATTCGTTTTTCTGTCGATGACTGATTCATTCATATTTTACAAGCAAGGCTGAAATAAAAAGGTGGAGCAAGGCATTACCTATATTTTTCACAACACAATCAGGCCTCATTCATCACACACATCCGATAGAATGATGTATTTTTGTAATTAAAATTAAAGTGACTTTTTCACAGCAAACTCATATTTCTTTAGGCAACAAATGTTTATTGATTGAAAAAAAAATCGACAAGATTCTTCCTCATAAAATAATTTTCAAATCTCCATTTGCAAGAAAATCGATTCATAATACACAGGAATTAATCTCTGCTGATTTCAATGCTTATAATTTGTATTGTGCCACGTCTACACGAGTGTGCGTGTACCTATACAGTTTAATCAATAAACAAACGCATTGTCAGCATCGAAGAAAGTCAGCATTAGCATTCAACCGTGAATAAAAATCAGCATTCGTAGCATTTATCAGGATTTGTAGCATTCAACTCACCATTTATTAGTATTCATACAATACTGGTTTGGTAAAATATGCATGCTTTAAAAATGGAATTTGACAAAGCAATGATAAATTATCCATTTTGATTGTGAAAAGCCCAACGCTAATACATCAATTTAATATCAACATGTACTGATTTACTTCCGGTAGCACTTACACCTTCTTCCGGTAGCATTTACTAGCTAATTGACCAAGATTAGACACAACAAATGAAGCAATAACGGGAATACAAGCATATTTAAATCCACTAACTGCTAGCAGGCAAAGCGTTTAGGAAACCAGCATATATAACCTAAGCCCCTCTACCAAACACTGTATACAGAAGTGAATTCGTTTCGACTTTTTGTAAACGTTTTTCTCGAGAAATCTATTTCACGGCAGTATTTAATTACTTTACTGCTTCCACGTGTAAAAACTACGAAATTAAACCAGGGACGAAAATTTTATTCCAATGAAGAATTCATTAAGCAAATTAATCCATTCACATCACTTAAGAAGAGCAGAAAGAAAAAAAAAGCAATAGGAAAACAACAACCAAAAAACTGCTCTATGTCCTGTGAAAGTTACAAGCCCCCAATAAAGATACAATCATTGTGTGGGAAGTCTTCTGCAGGTACAGTGTACATTCAACTGAACAGAAATTACTGTACAGAATTTACAATATAATCTCAAAGTATAGCAATCGTAGAAGTTCGAGAAAGATGTAAAAGGTATGTGCAGGGAAAAAAGCCACAGCTCCTTCTAAATGTTTGGGTTAAGTGTCTTTTTCGATGATTTTAATTGAGCGTACGTACTCAAGTTCAGTCACTCAATTAGTGACCAGATACACTGAAGTATCAGATACACTGAGAATTACAAACTCAATGAAATACGCTGGAGTTCACAATATTTGATGAGCTCAGACAAAACTATCAGTCTTATAATAAACACCATGTCATATATGATAGTCCCTCCCAAGCCAAATGACGTTCTTTGTCAATGTAACACTGTTTAATAGATTGCCCAATAGCATAGCAATGGTAAGCCTTATTTTACCTCATGACGCGATAACATACACGAGGGGAGGGGTGTGATTGCAGAGGATATACTTGTTTATACCTGTATGGATCATTGAGGATTTCCTTTTCAATTAAAACGCACGATTTTCGTGCATTATTGCATCCTAGAATCTGTTTGAGAGAAAAGAATTAACACGCACTATGCTTGTCCTGTTCGCCCTCAGAAATAACAACTGTTTTCATGTATTCAAATTGATTATTTTTAAAATTCTATATCTAAATTCGATGTTAAGGTCCCCTGTACTAAGTATTTTGTAGATGTGAAATCTATCTAAATGATGAGTTATATCATAAAATGATTCATGAATTTTGTGTATGCAAATATTTGAAATGTAATCTGTAATCAATCATTTTTGTTAAGTTCTACACAGTGAAACTGTTTTTGTTGTACAGTTAAGTACATATATTTGATCGACTTGGTTCAATAATTGTAGCGAGTAGACCAAATGAAAAAAAACTATGGGCTATAAAGGTGGTCTGAGGGTCGATAGTTCTCATTGACAATACCACAAAAACACTTGATGTCCCAAAGTCCAGTCCACAAAATCATGAATGTCTGTAATATATGCCATAGTTCGAAAATATCTCCTCATTGTAAAATCATACAACATACGGTCACTGCAAATCAGTTATTGTGGTTCAAGATTATGGAAGATGGTCTTCAATTGATAAAAATGCCCTCACGGAAATCCAAGAAATCTGTTGTAATGATGCAAAAGTTTACTATAAGACCACATGATTAAAAATGGAATCCGATTGGAATGGAGGTAGAGATATGGCACATTAGCTTCCTAAATCTTATATTCAACTTCGTTTTACCTAGATATTGTCCCTACCTTTGTCTTTATGTTACATATCCTAGTATGTTTACTCGTATTTGTTCACTGATTTATATAATAATGTTAATTTTATATGTTCTAGTTATTCTTTTTTATCATTATTATTATTTCTGTCCATTTATTAAGCAATCATGGTATGAACTTAGAGAAATTCTATGACTAATATGTGCTATATCAATGTTGTCAATTAAATATCAAGAATTTACATTGCAATATCTTCTTTTGCTTTGTTTAGTTTTCACAATGACTTGGCCAATTGCTCTTGTAATAAAAATACTAGAACATATAACATACACACACGGAGAGAGAGAGAGAGAGAGAGAGAGAGAGAGAGAGAGAGAGAGAGAGAGAGAGAGAGAGAATTTTAATGAAAATGAAAGAGAAGATAATAATTAAAAATATTTCCGTGTGAACTGTCAGTTAAAATTGGCTGAAATAACTTTTAAGAAAGAAGGAGTTCATACAAGATACGCATAAGCGTTCCAATAAAGAAACGTCTTGATGTTTTTCTTAAAACTTTTGACAGTTTCACTCAAGCGAAGGTCCATAGGTGGACTGTTCCATAGCGTAGCGGCAGTTGTGTTGAACTGCCCACCCCGTAAGTCTTGGTATGGACACGGGGTTCTTACTAGTGTGTAAGGTCACTAGAGCGCACAGATCGATTCAATTGATACACTGTGATGATGTCTTTGGTGTAGGGTGGTGATAGTCCATTCTACCCTTGTATATATATGTAGTAGGATCTTGTAATGAAAACGGCAATCCACAGGAAGTCAGACACCGAGGATATCTGGTCGTGCTTTCTAGCGCGGGCGACACATGGATCTGCTGAGTTTTGAATCATTTGGAGCTTGCTCAGACCTGCTTGAGGTAGTCCGTAGTGGAAGAGAGCATTTCCATAGGCGTGGCACACAAGAGTACATACTAATGTCCTGCAGGTATCTTCGATTATAAAGGAACGAATACATCAAATGCTGCTTAGTTGATAGTAGGAGGAACGGGAGATGGTTCTTCAAGGAAAGTGATCTGTCCAAGAAAATGTCTAGGTTACTGACGCAATTCGAATTTTCGATAATACTATTTCCAAAAGAAAGTTGATAACAGGATGTCACATTTGAATGATTTTTCATTGTAAACACTATTAATTCTGTCTTTTCTTCATTTAGTTTTAGTAAGTTGTTATTCATCAAAGATTTAATTTCAGCTAAGCATTCCTGTAGCCGCATTGCGATGGTATTCTACGTATCGATAGGTATGAAAACAAAGGATGCCTGCGTATCATCGACATAACAGTGATATATGATGTTATGTCTGCGGCAGATATCATCTATTGGCCTTGCAAACGTTGAGTAAAGTCTAGGTCCGAAACCTACTCCGCAAAGAAGCGGAAAATCCCTTAATAGTGTGGATCCTTTCACCAGCATCTGCGACCGATCAAGCAGGACTTGATCCATGCAAGCACTGCCCAAGTGACACCGAGGGAGAACTCCAATCACGTTATCAGAATCGGATGGCCCATAACTTCAACGGCCGCTGAAAGTTCCAGCGTCATCAACGCCACATAGGAACCTCTGTCCACAGCTGTAGTAATATCATGGTTTACTCATGTGCTGTTTTTGTTGAGTGACATGGGCGATATGCTGACTGGGCTACATCATTCAAATGATTTGAATCTATATGAATCTACATGGTGACTTAAACGAGCAGCTACCGCTTTCTCCAATAATTTGGAAAGAAATGAAAGGTTCGAAGCAGCTCTGTAGTTCCTTAATAATTCTGGTTCCAGTACCGCTTTCCTTTAATAATAAATTTATTATGGCTTATTATGATATGAATTACATTCAATGAATGATTTATTCACAATTTCCATCAAAAGAGGTAACAGGTGATCTAGGATGGGTTTGTATAGGGTATAACCGGTCAACAAGGGATGATTACTTCTCCTAGGCACCTATGGTATGACCAGGGATCCGTGTTTGCCCAACTCTCTATTTTATATTTCATATAGAAGTTATGAGATTGATCACTGTTCGTTATCTTTACCTTTACATCAGCGTAGAAAGGGTCAACTGTGTTTGCACTGCTATTGATGTAAAAGTTTTCCCGGATGGTATGAATCTTACTGCAAACATATAGAGGTATCAACACAAACTGAAGCATTTATTGCTTGAAACGGCCATTCCACATTTATGATCAGAGAAAAGTCAGAAATCCAACATCTTGCTAAGACAAATGATAACGATATTGAACATCAAGTTACGTGAATCAATTTTCATAAGAATATCTGCGTAAGGATACAGTGGTCCATAAACATATCATCTACAGAAGGCGTTAATCAAGTCAGAAACCAACACTCCGTTAAAAGTTTTAACGATTCAGTTATGTGCAATTTAATGATACTTAAGTAGCACTAGTCTTTGACAGTAGTGTGACTGAAATTGACATCTTCACCCTGAATGAAAATTTGCTGGTGGTAGTTGTTGATGTAATTTTCAATCATTTCATGCTGCGAGCGATGTGAAACTTTAAATGCTGAGAATAAGCAACAGTTACACTGAATCCGGACAGACAGTAAATCAAGTGTGTAGCAGCGATCTCATATACTAAGCACGATTACATGTGCAGTTTTGTCATAATTAATTAGACTAAACCTGCTACACCCAATCAATACTAAGAGAAATTTCAAATTTTTATCCAAAATTCTATTACTTAAAAATGTGTGTAATGAAATTGTCTGAGGACCTAGCTGAACCATCAAATCTCGGATCCTAATCTGCTTCTCTTCACCTTTCCAAGGACATCCTACGTTTAACACGGCATCTGATGACAAGTCAGAAGAAATTGACATGGAGAAGGTAGATGAGTCAGAATAGATAACAAACGGGATTTATTACATTCCATATTACACAATACTAAAAAAGGATTCAGCGACATCGCCAATACGTTATTAACTGTGGCCGCAAGTACGACAAAAATAAAAACCGACTATAGTTTTATTGCAAAAAAACTGAGAACAGGAAAACTGTTCTTTTATTCTGTAAATTAATACATCTATTTTACATGAAAAGATATATAAATGAAAATCTACCGTAGGGTCTCATGTTTGAGAACATCTTAAATTGTGTGTATATTCACCAAAAGACCGTGTACACAATATTCTGTAAAATAAAAAGAACAATTCTTGAATTTATTATATAAAATGAGCGAATACACTCTGCATTCAATAGGAATATGGCGAACTCATCTGATATTGTAGATAGGAAGTCTAAAACATTACATCTGTCCTACCGGAAACCACGCACTTTAAACTGATATTATATTAAATATTAAACGAAATGTGGGTACTGTGATACAGATTCAGAATTATTGCCTGGGGAGACGGTAAATTTTGTCAGTTAAGTAATATATATACGGAATAGATATAAGATGATATTGGTAGTCCCAAATGTATACAGCATATCTTTCACATACAGGCAATTCACACTGATACAAGAAATAAGGACTGTGGAAGAGAAAATTTGTTGGAGAGTAACCACCGTGGTCGAGATACTTTGTTGAATAATTACCGAGGTCGAAATATTTTGTTGAATAACTACCGAGGTCAAGATACTCTGTTGAATAACTACCGAGGTCAAGATTTGTTGGATAGTAACTACGAAGTTTGGCATAATTTGTTGAGGAATAACTATCAAGTTGTTGTGTAATATATTTGTACTTAATTGACACATGTGACTTAGAAAATTTTCTAGGCGTTCGATATTTGTCACTTCAGGATAAAGTTGACGCAATACTTGTTTAGTTGTAAAGATTATATAACCGCGTTGCTTTCATGAAAGCTCTGATAACTTCATTTTTAGCATAAACATGCCATGAATTTTGTGATTTTAATTATATAAGCACTCGGATCCATTCGGAATTATTGGGGACTTTGATTTTGGATTGAACAGCCGATTTGTTAATTTAGTTCGGCCTTAGATTAGAAACGGACACTGATATTGTATACCTATTGGAAGTTAGTAATTTGTTATTGTAACAGTTTAAAATTAAATCTTTGGGTTGAACAGATACGAGGGACACTTCTTGAGTTCGTAGAGTAGGGCGGTTGTTTTCAAACCGCTTGAAATATCAAAATTTTATTATCTAAGACCTTCGAAATATGCCCCGTCTGCCTCAACACACATTTTACACCGATCTACCCATTTCCGGAACGCCGCCCGGTACTCCTCTTTAGGTATATGTTGCAGACACTGGTAGACCGCACTGCATATACGACAACGGGATTCAAAACGGTGCCCTGGCAGCATTTCCTTTAGTCTTAGGAACAACCAAAAGTCACAGGGGGATAGATCAGGGCTGTATGGAGGATGATCTAAGACATCGAGCCCAGATTCTATCAGATATCCCTGTACCAAATGAGCAAATGAGGCACCCAGCGCGCGCAGATCTTGCGTAGCCCAAGTCGTTCACGTAAGATCTTCAAAACACTTGACGAATGAATGCCACTTAATTCTTTTATCTCTTGCATGGTATAACGTGCGTCATCCTCAATTAACGTTTTCACAGTAGCAACTTTCTTTTCCGTCAAAACGGAAACTGGCCTACCCACTCGAGGGTCATTTTCAATTGACTCCCGACCATCATTAAAAACGACGTACCCACTTGCAAACTGTAGCATATTTTAAAGCACCATTCCCATAAACCTTTTGCAAATCAGGATGAATTTCCGTTGACGGAAACCCGAGGTGTGCTCGAATCTTACAATATACCCTCTGTTCAGAGATTTTTCTATCCATATTGAACGCTATATTTTTACTATAGTGTATAAAACCACATGTTGAAAATACCCAGCGCAGCGCGCACGTGGACCTCGTGCGGCGCATACCGTGATACTGTTCGAGAGAGGAATGATTACGCAAGTTCTGTGTAAAAAGTCGTACAACTTCATAATCGCGTTAAAAAGTTATAGGCTTACTCTACGAACTTAAAAAGTGTCCCTCGTAAGTCCCATTCGTTAAAAATATCTTTCAGAAACTCTCATTACATAAAGCCTCGGATTGAGAATATACCATCAATATAACACAATGTTCGATATATTAGGGGGGTAAACAACTTAAATATCCACGACTTAGAAATGGACGATATATGAGCCATTCCTAGCAAAAAAAGTCCCTTATCTTATCCAACAATGTTTTAAAACGTCATAATGGAAAAAACGTGGCTTTTATTTTTGTTTTATTTGTTGTGGTGTTTTTTTTTTTTGTTGGTTTTTTTTTCTTTGTTTTTTTTTTTTTTCTTCTTTTTTTTTTTTTTTCTTTTTTTGTTTTCTTTTTTTTGTTTGTTTGTTTTTGGTTTTTTTTTTGTTTTGTTTTTTTGGGGTTGTTTTGTTTGTTTTTTGTTTGTTTTTTTTATTTGGTTTTTTTTTTTTGGTTTGTTTTTTTGTTGTTTTTTTTTTGTTTTTTGTTTTTTGGGGGTGTTTTTGTTTGTTTTTTCTTTTGTTTTTTTTATTTGTTTGTTTGTTTTTTTGGTTTTTTTGTTTTTTGTTTTTGCATATTTGTAAAGAAAGACATCATGATTGCAAACACAGGAGTTACTGTAATATATTTGCTCGTGCCATGGCCGCGTCAAACCTAAGACATAACATACGTAGTGATTGCTCCTTCAACAAACGTTCAGCATTTAGAAGTGAGAATCACGGGTCTTTCGAATGACCTTAAAAACAGAGGTCCCGTGTCGCGGCAGGCGTTGGCACGTTAAAGAACCCTCACTGTTTCGGTACTGAGTGCTAAGCATAGGTCTAAATTTGTGTTATTTCACCTACAGTTGGTGACGTCTCAATACGAGTGAATTCTCGACGGGACGTAAATCAAACAAACACACAACAACTGGAATATCTTATCGACAATCAATATTGCTCTGATATTCTGAGGCAAGGTTCTCTGTAAAGTTCATAATTTAGCACTAAATTACTTAAGAGTCGTTTTGCTAGGAACAGCTCATATCATATTTATTTTACTGTCGCTCTACGCATAGTTTTAACAGTGATTTTTCGTTATGTCTATCAGACAATAAATATCAGACTTGCATTTACCTTGACATGTCACACTTACAACAACGCCTTTAGATTATATGTCTGGTCATTTCTAAACATTCGCATAAGAACTTTCATCACTTTGGAATCCGTATGAAACAAATGAAAGTGTTTTTCCTCTACTGTAATCTTTATGGAATACTTATGTCAAAAGTACAACGCATTTCACCAGTAGGAGTTCAAAATCGGAACTGTAGGTGGCCATTAGAGCGGTGCTGCCAAAGCAAATATGGTACGTTTATAACTTTCTAGCTATCATAAATTTAACGTGATTCTTTTTCCCACGGAGGACAAAAAATGAGTCGCAGTCATGACATTTTCTTCCTGTTTGGAAACTAACTGCAAACGGCTAAGTCTTGGAATTCCTCTATTTAAAGAGTTAGCCAGCGAAACCCGACGAAGCAGAAAACCTGGCCGAAGGCTTCCAGTTTGTGAACTTTCGATAGAAAACCTGTGAAGCCTCGTTAAGCATCCTCCATTAGATATATTTATTGCCTTATCCCTTGTAATTATCATCATAAAAGCATTAATTATATCAGAACTTAGAGCACAGTGAAGCGATTGATTTTTTTTTATTTTTATGTAAAAAAGAGCATGCTGTTATAATTAGGCAAGATTCAAAAGGATCCAGTTCTTATCACCATTTTCAATATTTGTGAGTATGCTAATTTCATATTGAAAGCTTTGTAGAGAAAAGAAATACATGTTTTATATTGTGAATATACAAATGTATCTACAATTTTTGAACGCGGACGTGTGTGTAGTTTGATATATTTTCAACAACCATTTTAGAAAATACGCCATAGAGAGTCGATTTCTAAATTTTATGAATGCGTATAAACAGTATATCCACATTTACTTATTACAGTGAATTAAAGCATTATGCAGTCACTATTATAAAAACGACAGTCATTTGTGATATTACAATTTTTTTGTTTTACGTCATTTCCAGATTTTTTTTCACTCGTATAGATATCTCACCAGCTTTAAGTGAATGCCACACATTCTGACTTATACAAAGCGCTCAAGGGGCAATGAGGTTGGTTTTATTTCATTTGTTTGTTGTTGGTTTTGGGGGGTTTTTTTGTTTGTTTGTTTTTGTTGATTTGTTTTTGTTTGTTTTTTTATGTTGGTTTTTATTTTATTTTTTTATTGTGTCAACACACACCGTGTTACGGGATTTCGGTTTTCAAGGTCATGAAGATCCTTGCGTTTAAGCCGGACGCTTGGTACTGTAAGTGATCAGTCACTACCAGTGTTCCTTAGATGTGCTGCCAGGATCAAGAATCGAATCTGGGACGGTGGTTACTAGTATCCACTCCGAAAACTACTGTAATAATAGTCACTACTGTCATAGCAATCCTATAGTTTCGCATTTTAATGACAATGTTTGGTATTTAGATGAAGATTTGAAAGACAGCTATTGAAATATACGCTGATGTATATCGTTTAACTTGGTTGCACAGAGAACTAGCGAACTTTTAGCACAAGGATATTTCCAAAATCTTTCCAATAATTGAAAAAGCTGACTAATTCTGTTTTCATGGTGATACGTTTATCCAACCTTTAACTTTCATGTAACATTTCGTGTACTGTTTACATGGTTTATGTCAAGTATATTTTCCAAATTTAGATAAATTTGATTTATAATGTTTGACCTGCAAACTAAAATCAATGAAATCAGTGTATGGTATTTTTGATGTTTACTTCCGCTTGACTTGAATGATTGTAGATATTCTATTCTTAGATATGATATACATACCATGACCTTATCTTAAACTAAGAATGCATACCATGACCTTATCTTAAACTAAGAATGCATACCATGACCTTACCTTAAACTAAGAATAATGTTAAGAATTGAAAAACACGCATCTCTCTCTCTCTCTCTCTCTCTCTCTCTCTCTCTCTCTCTCTCTCTCTCTCTATTTCTCACAGATTATTATAGTAAGAGTGAACAATTTCATATTGATTTGTATTCTCGTTTGTCATAACCGATATTCAGATGCTTTAAAACTGAGCAACATTCCCAAGGAAATTTTTCCCCATCATCCCAGTGTAGATATTAACGATACGCCATGCCCTGCTCATACAACAACAGAAAACTCTTTCGATGGGAACGTCACTGTCTTACTATTGACTGTAACTACTATTACTATGCAACTCGTAAAGTACAGTAACTTCTCTTCTGGTTCATATTTTCGTGGCTTCCAAATCAGGAGATTGTTCGTGGGGATTTTATTTCGTTGTTTAAGATTTGTCACGCTTTGTAATAGTTAGATTTGTATTGTTTCTGAAGAATTGAAGTACGTCTGTCCCTTCCACGAGGAAAAAATCTCATCTTTGAAAATTGATTGCTTTACAAAACTGCTTTAATGTAATCTAGATATCTTAAGAATATAACTTATGAACCAAGCACATCATGTTATTTGTTCTCATCATATTGGGAGACATGTTATTTGTTCTCATCATATTGGGAGACATGTTATTTGTTCTCATCATATTGGGAGACTTTCTTGATTCTGCTGAAGTCTAAATTGTTATCGCCATTTTGTTGTTGAACATAGATTAGTGGTTTGGGGACTTGCTCACAGTCATCACTTCACCGAAAGTCCACTGATATGACATGGATGTTTCATGATTGCGGCCATTTTACCTCTTCGGCAATCTTCGTCTTTTGAAGACACTTTGGACATGAGGAAGGTTGTTGGCAAATTTTCCCTTCCCCCGCTTCGAGTCGTGACCTTCGGCGGATTAATGAAAACTTTGTAAATGCAATCTGCATAACAAGGGAAGATGGGGTGGTAAACAACACACTCTGATTAACTATTACATCTGATTACTAGAACAAAATCTACTAAGCTGATTGATGATTGCACCCACACTTGCTCAAAAACTTGTAAATGAAAACAGTTAAGTTAGAAACAAACATATCTAATAAACAGAAAATACATTTAGATTGACGAAATAAAATCAACTATAAGTTTGGTGGCATAAAAAATCCAAAGTTAACCTTTTAACGAAAGAAATCCCTAGGCAAGTATACATATAGCCTTTTATGGTGTGTATATATAATAAAGCATAGACGTATATATAATATAAATAACATACTGTCACATATTCTACATTTCTTATTCTGACAAAATAGATAATCATTTTGAATTTGAATGTTATTTGCATGCATTTTGTATTTCCAAATTCTCTAACGCCAACTACATGTCTATCTAGTATTTATTTTGGCCTTCCGGACTTATCGCAATATTACAGCTGGAGTTATTGATTGGCAATTCTTTCATATCAATTCAATACTCAAAGGTATAAAATATCCATAGATTTATAGTCGAAAGACTTTAAAGGGCTGGGTTTTAAAGTTACCTCACCTTAGATGAGATCATGCTGATAAACGGAAATTCACAGCTATAAAATCTAAAACAGAAGCATGGAATTGTCGCGGTATAGGAGCGTGAAAGAGGAGCGATTGATATGATTTCCGATATATTTCCATAACGTCTTGAGCATTTAAATAGAGAACTCTTCATAGTCACTAAAACTTATGACTGATTGGTGATCCGTAGCTGCAGGAATGTGCAACTGCAAGTAGCTAACAAATTACGGGACATCAAAGGCACTTTCTTCACATACTGAAGGGTTTAATCACCTGGTTCCAAGATTTTATATGTTGCAGCCCTAATTCTGATTCATATTCGTATGAATCCAATGCACGTCCTTCTGTTTTATGTTTGTCAAGAAGACAAGAAGGCTGTCTAAATTGTTTTGATAGGGTGTAGGTGGCTGACCCAGAAGCTATGTCGCGTGAGTTTTCATATGAAACACTACCTCACCATAATGGCACGCATCCGTCCGGCCCTCTTGCATCTATACAGTAATAAACGAGTCTCATGGCAGACACTTATAACTGATTGCATTGATTTTTTTATCGGGGTTTCGTGAAGGAATGATCAACATATATTGAGGTGTAGGATGTGGCTTTTTATCACTTTTTATAAGTTTTGAAGCAGGTGCCCTTTTTCTAAATCAATTGCTGGTCCTGAATTCATACTTATTGTGGGTTGTTTTTTTTTTAACTTCTTAGAATCCCTATGCTTACGTCATTGTTGTTTTAATTTATACCGAACTTTTATTTTCATTTACACTATAAACAAATCGATTATTACAAGATTTGGAATTCTCAGTTTATGGCCTGTAAGCCAGATAACTTCCAAAATCGCATACTTTGTTGCAAAATGTCTTCACGTAACTTAAAAGTAATCCTGTTAATAGAATTCTAATGTGAATATAGAATAAAACTAAACGACATTTTAAAAAGAGGGGGAAGAAATCGAAATTGATAAGCAAAAGAATAATTAATTCAAAAATTAAAAACAAAAATAATTTAAAACGAGATAACATTTAAGTGGAAACACCTCAAGAAGGAAATACTGGTAATATCAAACACATTACCTAATATAGTGTTAGTTTTCTTGACATCTACTTGCTGTTAACAACTATGAAATGACATGTTATCCCATGTCAAACGAGTGGAAAATGCATGTGTAGAGGACCAAAGTCATAGACAAATGTCAAAGTCAAACAGGTAAGACTATAGTTGGCACCATCCAAAATATTTGTCATCTATGACATCCTGTCTTTGCTTTAGTTTCACAGATTTGGACTTCGTAATATTGTTTATTGATTTTTTTTTTATTAAAGATAATTAAATAAAAATAAAATAGAAATCGTAATGCTAATAAATATATCGTCTATATATTTTCTTACAGAATTACAGACGGAACAAGAGCTGACATAAAAGCCAAGGACGACACACACTGCTGAAATGACATTGCAATTGTAAGGTCTGGAAATATTTAATGTATTTACGAGAATGCTAATTGCTTAACATTTTCCTACCTTTAAATTTCAAACTTTATCAAAAATGGTTATTTAAGCAAAATCCAGATATCTTTTAATGCAATTTTGCTTGACGATTCGAATGCAGCTAAAAACAGGTAAGATTTTGATAAAACATGACATTTATTCCATATTCACTTCTTTTCCCTTTGATTTATTTCTTAGGGTTTTGCTGAAAATACCATGAATCCGTTTTTGCTACATCTACTTAGGCGCTGCATAATTAATATTCAGGTATATCGTATACATTCATGAGATTCTATTTAGTAGTCTACGTTTTACTTCATTTTCCACCTTTTTTTGTATTTGGCAGACGTATTCGACAAAGCAGACCATATCCCTCGCGCCTCGACGCTCAACAGAGTAAATTAACATACGTCCATCACACTCTGTCCGTCATCCCGGGGATTCCTTGAGCGTGTGCAGATTCATCTTCAACACCTACACAAGCAGACGATCTACATTCACAGTCAGTGGCCTCCGGAAACAACATACGATGTACTAAATATAGACCCTGATGGTCCACATTTCATCAATGGTTTCCATCAACTCTAAAAAACCAAATCGCAATAAAGCTAATTACATTTCGCCAACTATTTCTAGGATATGGGTGTTTGTAATAGGATTAATGCAAAACTAATTGCAGAAGCTATTATATATGTACAAACTTTCGTTCATTAATTTACGCGATCCATCTATCATCCCTTGTGAATACTTTTGCTGAGATAAACAATTTTTATTTCACTTTCTGAAGTGATAGACATGTGTATTTCATGCACTGCTAACATGAACATGTAGTTTATGATGTTATGTGGCGTGTGGTTTATTTTTGGTACTTGCAGATACATGATTATGAATTCATTATTCGGTGTATATATAAACATATAAATATATAAACTGTTCATATATATATATATATATATATATATATATATATATATATATATATATATAAGTGGAAACCATAATTACTTTAAAGAAGGTTTAGAAGATCAACACAGGAAAATATTGTTAAACCTTAGCAGTTGAATCTTTTGTCTGAACTATAATGACGGATGACATTTGGCTAGAATTTACATGTAGATATGCTTCGTTTCTTCTCATTAACCTTCTTATGTTGGCGAATTTGACAGTATCTGGTTGCATGTAGTAACAACTGAAAATACACACACACCAAAATAAAAAAAACCATACACACAAAAACCTGGATTCATTGTATTCTATGAATAAGATTGTGAGATTAAGCGAAGATCTAAAATTTTAAAAATAAATAAACTAAGAAACATTACTTTCAGGTAGTAACAAGAAAGCAAACGTCAAAGATATCAGGCCGCAGAAGATACGCAAACGTCAAAGGTATCAGGCCGCAGAAGATACGCAAACGTCAAAAGTATCAGGCCGCAGAAGATACGCAAACGTCAAAGGTATCAGGCCGCAGAAGATACGCAAACGTCAAAGATATCAGGCCGCAGAAGATACGCAAACGTCAAAGGTATCAGGCCGCAGAAGATACGCAAACGTCAAAAGTATCAGGCCGCAGAAAATACGCAAACATCAAAGATATCAGGCCGCAGAAGATACGCAAGCGTCAAAGGTATCAGGCCGCAGAAGATACGCAAACATCAAAGGTATCAGGCCGCAGAAGATACGCAAGCGTCAAAGGTATCAGGCCGCAGAAGATAAGAAACGCCAAAGGTATCAGGCCGCAGAAGATAAGAAACGCTAAAGGTATCAGGCCGCAGAAGATATGAAGAAATCATTTCTATTTCTTATTACTTCATTTTATCAGATCGGATCACACTGACGACATGCATTTTGTACATCACTACAGGATGAAAAGTTAATTGTGAAGTCATACCTTTTAAAAATTGTCTTTTAGACAGCAAAATTAGTTAGTAGTCTATTTTACGCAGAAGAAACGACTTCAAAGGGCATATATGTTTGGAGTTTTTACTTGTCTAGACTCGCAAGCGCGGATTTAGAGGGGGGGGGGGGGGGGTCGGGGGGGGTCCGGACCCCCCCCCCCCCCTGGAATTTGCAAAGATTTTACATTTTATCGTAAGTATTAGCCACATAATATGTAAAGAATGAACGTAAAACAATAGTCAATCATTCATTCAATTAATGTCTTTCAAATGCGAGACCATATAAACCGAGGTCCCGTATCGCAGTAGGCGTGACACGAAAAAGAACTCTCAGTGCTAAAAGCCTTGAGTGCTAAGTATAGATCTAAATGCAGTCCCGTCACTGGTAATGGTGACATCCGCCGCAGAGCTGAAAAAAAATGCTCAGGCGGCTATTTCAATTTTGGGTACAAATTTCGCATAGTCTACTATCTGTGAAAATGTGTGAATCCCGGAGTCTCCTGGGGCTTCGCCAGACTTTCAGTCTTTTGGACCCCCCCCCCCCCCCTGGTAAAAAAAAGCTGGATCCGCGCCTGACTCGGCTCCCCTTATCACCTCAAGACCCACTTAACTATATTACTAGTTGTGGGAATCTGCAAAAATAGTCTTGAATCCACAAAACACTGCACATCTTTATGTGTATTTCATGAGCGAATATAGTGATAGAAATGAAATAAATTGAACCCGAAACAAACGCAGTTCAAATTGACAACTACAATAATGTTTACGCTTGATTTATCTATCTAGAAATGATTCAAATCAACCGCTAAAATCAACAATAACTTCAACCCCCAATTAAATATTTACATTATAGTAATTTTTGGACGAAATCATTAAAAGAATATATTTACATTAATCCCGCAGAAATGCATGTACATTTTAAAAACCCATATATCAGGACAGAACGCGCTCTTGTGCGGCCTGTAATGAAGTTGAATGACAGTTGACTAGCGAATAGGAGCAGTTTCCTCATAAACTGCACAATCATCAAAGTGAAAGTGAACTTGCCCGTGATACAATTTATGATGCATATTGTAACAGTCAGATGATTCATATTCACAAGCCTAGTGGTGTGCAAACATTTGTGTTTTCCCGCCTAAATGTTGTACGTTGTCAAAAGAAAGTAACGGATGATCAATTCAGTATTGCGTCAAATGTGACTTCTTGTTGTGGTTTGAAGGTCATGGTATAATTGTATGATGTGGAAAATGTTTACACAAATTATCGGAAGTAAATTCCAACTTGTCAGTGGTTTTCTTTGAAAAGTAAAAAAAATCTGTATGGCATGCGTAACTAATTTTTACGTAATGATATGCATATCATCATATATTTCGCGGATTCTTATTGTTCTTTATACACGTGGCCAGTGGAATTTTTTTTTACCGTGTTTACCTATTACATTCTACTTCATCCGAAACGACGAGCGCAAAAGCAAATGATAGAAGGTGTGAATGATTTAACCACCCTAACGGAACATAGATTTATTAACAAGGATGTAAACAAAACTACGAAAAGTGAACGTATTGTAAAACCTCCGGATAACTTCCAGTCGTGAGATACCTTAGCCATCTGACGTCATCATATAATCTGACCAATGACTGTATAGTGTGCCACTACTGGTCACCATAAATCACATATGGTGTCGTTTTCTTTGTTTTAATCTTCATTATCGCTCTATCCCACGGTAATTTATTACCGGATGCCTAGTACATTTGTTATGATAAGACAGAAAAAAGTGAATAGCCAATACTAAATATGTATACAATCATTTATATTTCATTTTATAAGAACTTTCGGGATAGTTGTATAAGAATGTATAAATGGAAAAAGTATCAATCATTTCACATAATGAGTTCTTTTAATTGTCATCTTCTCACATTTCCACGAAGGCAAAAACCTACCCTCCAAAAACCGATGCCCAAAATTTTCCACTCATGCCATACGTGGAAGAAGACACGAAGTCACTGCACACATCTGTCTTAGCATTGCTGGATGAAATTTCATTGTTAATTGATTAATTACTCCACCTCTCGCCGGGGGAAACTCTCCTTTTCAAACCTTTTCAGTAACGCCTATCCGTCAGACCAGGTAGCTTATGTTAACCACACGATAGTTCCGTCGATACATCTTTAACGTGGTTAATTGGTTTTTTTCTGGACGGATCTCCATCTTCTATTGTATAAACGTATACACGTTTTTTTTTCCTCCACAGAGACTTCTAGAGACAATAAATAAAGACAAGTTTCTATTTGTGTAGTGATTTTTCATTTTCACCAAAGTCTATGTATTTGAAATATCACTTTTGGAAATGCATTAACATGATTTCATTTAAAAAAAAAAAAAACGATTCATTGAGCACATCGACCATGAACACAATCGATACATTCATGCTCAAAGGATAGACAAATGAAAATTGTTGCAATCCTTCAAACATAACCTTAATTCAAGATAGACTTTCTATTTTTACATGTACTGTATCAACCTTTTGTTGATTTCACGTTTATGAAATAACAACACTAATCAGTGTCTCTTATCCTTTTGTCATGTTAATAATCATCAATTCAAACTAAAATTCGGTACGTGTAAGCATGACTTTCAGCCTTTTTTTTAATGAATTTCAATATCAGGGAATCTTAAGCTTGGGCTATAAGCTATCTTTGTTCCAATATTTCTATTGATTCGTCACAGTCAATATTATGTTTTGTACTACCATTTCCATCAATTCCACACGGTCAATATTGTGTCTTGTACTTACATTTCCATCGATTCCATACGGTCGATTTTGTGTTTTACACTAACATTTCTGTCTATTCCACATAATGGATATGGTGTCTTTCCTGTATCAATATTTCGGTCTTCCTTCGCCAAACGCTCGGCATTTAGAAGTGAGGATCACGGGTCTTTCGGATATGACCTTTAAAACGGAAGTCCCATGTCGCAGTAGGCGTTGGTACGTTAAAAAAACTCTCTCTGCATACGTCTAACTTTGTGGTACTTCACTTACAGCTGGTGACGTCTCAATATGAGTGAAAGTTTGTAAACGGAACGTAAAACAAACAATCAATCAACATTTCTGTTTATCGTCTAGAAGAATTGCGAATAATTAAAATGAAAAATAAGAACAATATCAAAGACCAAACCTATTTCCTGTCAATAATTGAGTGAATAAAAAATGGATTGCCTTGTGCTAGGCTAGCCCTTCGAAGATGAAACGCAACATTATTTATTTTAATTATTGATCCTGTGTCATTGTCTTTACCCATTCGGTTACTGTTAACCAACTTCTTTTTAAGACGAATACTTTTTCATGAATATTTGTCGTCGCGAAGAAGTTCCTTTTGATATATTGAATAGTATATAAATGTTGTCTCACTGTAATTGTCGCGAACGTATTTCCTATCGGTCGTTCGCAAATAAAAGTAGGTTTAGAATGTTCCAATCGCGTTGCTAATAATAATGGATAATGAGTAATAAAACAAATATTGTAACCGCTGTATGTACAAGAAAGCGAGGCTTGCAGATTACAGATATTTTAATGTACAGTTAATTTATTTCACAAGTATAAATTTTGCATTGAAACAAGTGATTTAATGCAGTAAAAGCGGTTAATGCGAAACTCAGATACTGTAGATAAATGTTTAATGCATCTGTCTTATTCTGAGACATGTTGAACTAATTTTCGTACTCCATAATAAACTCATATACACTTGTACATTTAGAATTCATAAAGATGATTTTTTTTTTTTTTTAAAAACAATTCTCTCATATTTTCTCTGGCAGCGACAAATGTTTTACGACTAAAAATTTTTAAATAAAATGTGGAGAAAAGAGTTCGCAACTATTCCTCCGCCACCGTGTGGCACCTCATTCAACTATTCCTCCTCCACCGTATGGCACCTCATTCAACATGGTGGCCCCTGCTACCGCTTTAAACTGAGGTTCCTTATGACGGTAGGCTCGGTACGCACTCTTGCTATATTGGCCTCCGTGGCCGAGTGGTTAGAGCATCGGGCTCAAAATCACAAAGCCTCTCACCTCTGTCAGCGCGCGTTCGAATCTCGGCCGCGGCGTTATGTGAGCAAGTTTGCCAGTTTACTTTCGGAAGGTCGGTGGTCTCTTCCCAAGTACATTGTATCTGGGTTCTCTCCTTCACCAATAAAAACTGGACGCCACCAGGTAACTGAAAAATTGTTGAGTGTGGTGGAAAGCAACAAACAATCAATCAATCAATCAATCAAATGAAAACAAGCACTCTGAGTGTATTGCAGGCAATACAAAGTCCCCTACCGGTAGGATATTTCAGTCAAAAGTAGGCCAAGCATAACGAAACTCAGATTTGATCTGTAATTATACTTAAAATTGCACTTGAATATCTTTATCCAGTGCGGAGAAAACTCCGGAAAACTCCAAGCGGAAGGACAAATGGACGGACGGACAGACCGAGGGAAAACTAATAGTCCCCTTTGGCAAAGCCGGTAGAGGACTAATAAAAGCCTATACTTTTTTGAAAGACTTAAAGAAAAAGGTTGAGTTACTATATATAGATGTGAGGACAATAAATGTTTAGTTTGTATGTATCATAGATATAAAAAAAAAACCAATGGCGGGGTATGGCAATATCTGCATACTTGGCTTTATTACCCCTATGTCCCCACTGTTTATACGAGTATTCCTCCGATGTGAAAAGGCCAGGCATTCATTCCTTAATCATATTAACATTACCCATCGTGGGGATCATCTGAAACCAAATGCTTCCTGTGTTGAATAGTGTTTTGTTCTCATTGTTGTTGTCGTTGTTGTTGTTTGGTGTTGTTAATAATTCGCATAAATTAATGTCAATCGGTTTCTAACGATAATGTTAAAATGTGTAATTCTTTCTGTCCATGTGACACTTTAATATAAAATGAAATTTATTTTCAACATGGCTGCTGCAAACAGATCATTATTCAAGTGGATATTTTTACATGCAATATATCTCTTTCATTCTTAATAGCAATTGCATATGTATTAAATAATAGCGAAATCATTTTTAAAAAGCACGCTCAGTGTTCTGGCCAACTGTGTCCATTTGTTGAAGAGGTTTACCTTAAGTCGATTTTCATAAAATAAATCTTATTTTTAAAGACCTACTTCCTTCAACTTTTGCAATATGGTTTTTATAAGATTTTATATCATTATAAATGAGTGGTTGCTAAATTCCAGTAAACGCTTCAGGAAATGTTTCGACTGTTTTTAAGCAAGATTCCAGAATCTCTAGATCGATCTAGGAACGAAAAACAGCAATACATACATACAAATGTAAAGGCTATTTTGTAGATCATCTTCCTGGTATTTTATTTGTCATTGCAGTATAGACGAAAGCCAAACTGAAGCAGCAATGTTGTCAATATCTAATCCACTTATTCAATGATCAGCGAACATGTTACTTTAGAGAGATATCGTCGGTAAATAAATCTGGCAACTGGTACCATGGCAATGACCTTTTGAACTATTTACTAGCGACACACTTGACCTTATGTTCTACCTATATCGTGACGTAAAACCTTTACGATTGAAATACGAATATAGAAATGCTTTGTACTGTCGTTTTGTATAAAATATATGTAATGGTTATATGGACAGCCGCTGCATTTATTGTCTCTATCCCTATCGATATCAACTATTTCTTGACAGCAGCTTTATCATAAAGTTGTTGCCTCGCGAGACAATACACTCGTGATCCTTCTTAACAGTAAATAAGTGTATAGCAGTGTGAAGACACGGTCCAGAATTAGCAATATAATGGCGCATAGAGAAGCATGATGATAAAGTCCAGTATTAGCAATATAATGGCACATAGAGAAGCATGATGATAAAGTCCAGTATTAGCAATATAATGGCGCATAGAGAAGCATGATGATAAAGTCCAGTATTAGCAATATAATGGCGCATAGAGAAGCATGATGATAAAGTCCAGTATTAGCAATATAATGGCACATAGAGAAGCAGGAAGATAAAGTCCAGTATTAGTAATATAATGGCGCATAGAGAAGCAGGAAGATAAAGTCCAGTATTAGTAATATAATGGCACATAGAGAAGCATGAATATAAAGTCCAGTATTAGTAATATAATGGCGCATAGAGAAGCAGGAAGATAAAGTCCAGTATTAGTAATATAATGGCACATAGAGAAGCATGAATATAAAGTCCAGTATTAGTAATTTAATGGCGCGTAGAGAAGCATGAATATAAAGTCCAGTATTAGTAATATAATGGCGCATAAAGAAGCAGGAAGATAAAGTCCAGTATTAGTAATATAATGGCGCATAGAGAAGTATGAATATAAAGTCCAATATTAGTAATATAATGGCGCGTAGAGAAGCATGAATATAAAGTCCAGTTTTAGTAATATAATGGCGCATAGAGAAGCAGGAAGATAAAGTCCAGTATTAGTAATATGATGGCGCATAGAGAAGCAGGAAGATAAAGTCCAGTATTAGTAATATAATGGCGCGTACAGAAGCATGAAGATAAAGTCCAGTATTAGTAATATAATGGCGCGTACAGAAGCATGAAGATAAAGTCCAGTATTAGTAATATAATGGCACATAGAGAAGCAGGAAGATAAAGTCCAGTATTAGTAATATAATGGCGCGTACAGAAGCATGAAGATAAAGTCCAGTATTAGTAATATAATGGCGCGTACAGAAGCATGAAGATAAAGTCCAGTATTAGTAATATAATGGCGCATAGAGAAGCAGGAAGATAAAGTCCAGTATTAGTAATATAATGGCGCATAGAGAAGCATGAATATAAAGTCCAATATTAGTAATATAATGGCGCGTAGAGAAGCATGAATATAAAGTCCAGTATTAGCAATATAATGGCGCATAGAGAAGCATGTAGATAAAGTCCAGTATTAGTAATATAATAGAGCATAGAGAAGCATGAATATAAAGTCCAGTATTAGTAATTTAATGTCACGTAGAGAAGCATGAAGATAAAGTCCAGTATTAGTAATATAATGGCGCGTACAGAAGCAGGAAGATAAAGTCCAGTATTAGTAATATAATGGCGCATAGAGAAGCATGAAGATAAAGTCCAGTATTAGTTATATAATGGCGCGTACAGAAGCCTGAAGATAAAGTCTAGTATTAGTAATATAATGGCGTGCACAGAAGCATGATGATAAAGTCCAGTATTAGTAATATAATGGCGCATAGAGAAGCAGGAAGATAAAGTCCAGTATTAGTAATATAATGGCGCGTAGAGAAACATGAATATAAAGTCCAGTATTAGTAATATAATGGCGCGTAGAGAAGCACGAAGATAAAGTCCAGTACTAGTAATATAATGCCACATAGAGAAGCAGGAAGATAAAGTCCAGTATTAGTAATATGATGGCGCATACAGAAGCAGGAATATAAAGTCCAGTATTAGTAATATAATGGCGCGTACAGAAGCATGAAGATAAAGTCCAGTATTAGTAATATAATAGAGCATAGAGAAGCATGAAGATAAAGTCCAGTATTAGTAATATAATAGAGCATAGAGAAGCATAAAGATAAAGTCCAGTATTAGTAATATAATGGCGCATAGAGAAGCATGAATATAAAGTCCAGTATTAGTAATTTAATGGCGCGTAGAGAAGCATGAATATAAAGTCCAGTATTAGTAATATAATGGCGCGTACAGAAGCATGAAGATAAAGTCCAGTATTAGTAATATAATGGCGCGTACAGAAGCATGAAGATAAAGTCCAGTATTAGTAATATAATGGCGCATAGAGAAGCAGGAAGATAAAGTCCAGTATTAGTAATATAATGGCGCATAGAGAAGCATGAATATAAAGTCCAATATTAGTAATATAATGGCGCGTGGAGAAGCATGAATATAAAGTCCAGTATTAGTAATATAATGGCGCATAGAGAAGCAGGAAGATAAAGTCCAGTATTAGTAATATAATGGCGCATAGAGAAGCAGGAAGATAAAGTCCAGCATTAGTAATATAATGGCGCATAGAGAAGCATGAATATAAAGTCCAATATTAGTAATATAATGGCGCGTAGAGAAGCATGAATATTAAGTCCAGTATTAGTAATATAATGGCGCATAGAGAAGCAGGAAGATAAAGTCCAGTATTAGTAATATAATGGCGCGTACAGAAGCATGAAGATAAAGTCCAGTATTAGTAATATAATGGCGCATAGAGAAGCAGGAAGATAAAGTCCAGTATTAGTAATATAATGGCGCGTACAGAAGCATGAAGATAAAGTCCAGTATTAGTAATATAATGGCGCGTACAGAAGCATGAAGATAAAGTCCAGTATTAGTAATATAACGGCGCATAGAGAAGCATGAAGATAAAGTCCAGTATTAGTAATATAATGGCGCATAGAGAAGCATGAATATAAAGTCCAATATTAGTAATATAATGGCGCGTAGAGAAGCATGAATATAAAGTCCAGTATTAGCAATATAATGGCGCATAGAGAAGCATGTAGATAAAGTCCAGTATTAGTAATATAATAGCGCATAGAGAAGCATGAATATAAAGTCCAGTATTAGTAATTTAATGTCACGTAGAGAAGCATGAAGATAAAGTCCAGTATTAGTAATATAATGGCGCGTACAGAAGCAGGAAGATAAAGTCCAGTATTAGTAATATAATGGCGCATAGAGAAGCATGAAGATAAAGTCCAGTATTAGTTATATAATGGCGCGTACAGAAGCCTGAAGATAAAGTCTAGTATTAGTAATATAATGGCGTGTACAGAAGCATGATGATAAAGTCCAGTATTAGTAATATAATGGCGAATAGAGAAGCATGAAGATAAAGTCCAGTATTAGTAATATAATGGCGCGTAGAGAAACATGAATATAAAGTCCAGTATTAGTAATATAATGGCGCGTAGAGAAGCACGAAGATAAAGTCCAGTACTAGTAATATAATGCCACATAGAGAAGCAGGAAGATAAAGTCCAGTATTAGTAATATGATGGCGCACACAGAAGCATGAAGATAAAGTCCAGTATTAGTAATATAATGGCGCGTACAGAAGCATGAAGATAAAGTCCAGTATTAGTAATATAATAGAGCATAGAGAAGCATGAAGATAAAGTCCAGTATTAGTAATATAATGGCGCATAGAGAAGCATGAATATAAAGTCCAGTATTAGTAATTTAATGGCGCGTAGAGAAGCATGAATATAAAGTCCAGTATTAGTAATATAATGGCGCATAGAGAAGCAGGAAGATAAAGTCCAGTATTAGTAATATAATGGCGCATAGAGAAGCAGGAAGATAAAGTCCAGTATTAGTAATATAATGGCGCGTACAGAAGCATGAAGATAAAGTCCAGTATTAGTAATATAATGGCGCGTACAGAAGCATGAAGATAAAGTCCAGTATTAGTAATATAATGGCGCATAGAGAAGCAGGAAGATAAAGTCCAGTATTAGTAATATAATGGCGCATAGAGAAGCATGAATATAAAGTCCAATATTAGTAATATAATGGCGCGTGGAGAAGCATGAATATAAAGTCCAGTATTAGTAATATAATGGCGAATAGAGAAGCAGGAAGATAAAGTCCAGTATTAGTAATATAATGGCGCATAGAGAAGCAGGAAGATAAAGTCCAGCATTAGTAATATAATGGCGCATAGAGAAGCATGAATATAAAGTCCAATATTAGTAATATAATGGCGCGTAGAGAAGCATGAATATAAAGTCCAGTATTAGTAATATAATGGCGCATAGAGAAGCAGGAAGATAAAGTCCAGTATTAGTAATATAATGGCGCATAGAGAAGCATGAATATAAAGTCCAATATTAGTAATATAATGGCGCGTAGAGAAGCATGAATATTAAGTCCAGTATTAGTAATATAATGGCGCATAGAGAAGCAGGAAGATAAAGTCCAGTATTAGTAATATAATGGCGCATAGAGAAGCATGAATATAAAGTCCAATATTAGTAATATAATGGCGCGTAGAGAAGCATGAATATAAAGTCCAGTATTAGCAATATAATGGCGCATAGAGAAGCATGTAGATAAAGTCCAGTATTAGTAATATAATGGAGCATAGAGAAGCATGAATATAAAGTCCAGTATTAGTAATTTAATGTCACGTAGAGAAGCATGAAGATAAAGTCCAGTATTAGTAATATAATGGCGCGTACAGAAGCAGGAAGATAAAGTCCAGTATTAGTAATATAATGGCGCATAGAGAAGCATGAAGATAAAGTCCAGTATTAGTTATATAATGGCGCGTACAGAAGCCTGAAGATAAAGTCTAGTATTAGTAATATAATGGCGTGTACAGAAGCATGATGATAAAGTCCAGTATTAGTAATATAATGGCGCATAGAGAAGCATGAAGATAAAGTCCAGTATTAGTAATATAATGGCGCGTAGAGAAACATGAATATAAAGTCCAGTATTAGTAATATAATGGCGCGTAGAGAAGCACGAAGATAAAGTCCAGTACTAGTAATATAATGCCACATAGAGAAGCAGGAAGATAAAGTCCAGTATTAGTAATATGATGGCGCACACAGAAGCAGGAAGATAAAGTCCAGTATTAGTAATATAATGGCGCGTACAGAAGCATGAAGATAAAGTCCAGTATTAGTAATATAATAGAGCATAGAGAAGCATGAAGATAAAGTCCAGTATTAGTAATATAATGGAGCATAGAGAAGCATGAATATAAAGTCCAGTATTAGTAATTTAATGGCGCGTAGAGAAGCATGAATATAAAGTCCAGTATTAGTAATATAATGGCGCATAGAGAAGCAGGAAGATAAAGTCCAGTATTAGTAATATAATGGCGCATAGAGAAGCAGGAAGATAAAGTCCAGTATTAGTAATATAATGGCGCGTACAGAAGCATGAAGATAAAGTCCAGTATTAGTAATATAATGGCGCGTACAGAAGCATGAAGATAAAGTCCAGTATTAGTAATATAATGGCGCATAGAGAAGCAGGAAGATAAAGTCCAGTATTAGTAATATAATGGCGCATAGAGAAGCATGAATATAAAGTCCAATATTAGTAATATAATGGCGCGTGGAGAAGCATGAATATAAAGTCCAGTATTAGTAATATAATGGCGAATAGAGAAGCAGGAAGATAAAGTCCAGTATTAGTAATATAATGGCGCATAGAGAAGCAGGAAGATAAAGTCCAGCATTAGTAATATAATGGCGCATAGAGAAGCATGAATATAAAGTCCAATATTAGTAATATAATGGCGCGTAGAGAAGGATGAATATAAAGTCCAGTATTAGTAATATAATGGCGCATAGAGAAGCAGGAAGATAAAGTCCAGTATTAGTAATATAATGGCGCGTACAGAAGCATGAAGATAAAGTCCAGTATTAGTAATATAATGGCGCGTACAGAAGCATGAAGATAAAGTCTAGTATTAGTAATATAATGGAGCATAGAGAAGCATGAAGATAAAGTCCAGTATTAGTAATATAATGGCGCGTAGAGAAACATGAATATAAAGTCCAGTATTAGTAATATAATGGCGCATAGAGAAGCACAAAGATAAAGTCCAGTACTAGTAACATAATGCCACATAGAGAAGCAGGAAGATAAAGTCCAGTATTAGTTATATGATGGCGCGTACAGAAGCAGGAAGATAAAGTCCAGTATTAGTAATATAATGGCGCGTACAGAAGCATGAAGATAAAGTCCAGTATTAGTAATATAATAGAGCATAGAAAAGCATGAAGATAAAGTCCAGTATTAGTAATATAATGGCGCATAGAGAAACATGAATATAAAGTCCAGTATTAGTAATTTAATGGCGCGTAGAGAAGCATGAATATAAAGTCCAGTATTAGTAATATAATGGCGCATAGAGAAGCAGGAAGATAAAGTCCAATATTAGTAATATAATGGTGCATAGAGAAGCAGGAAGATAAAGTCCAGTATTAGTAATATGACGGTTCGTACAGAAGCAGGAATATAGAGTCCACTATTAGTAATATAATGGCGCATAGAGAAGCAGGAAGATAAAGTCCAGTATTAGTAATATAATGGCGCATAGAGAAGCAGGAAGATAAAGTCCAGTATTAGTAATATAATGGCGCGTACAGAAGCATGAAGATAAAGTCCAGTATTAGTAATATAATGGCGCATAGAGTAGCAGGAAGATAAAGTCCAGTATTAGTAATATAATGGCGCGTAGAGAAGCATGAATATAAAGTCCAGTATTAGCAATATAATGGCGCATAGAGAAGCATGTAGATAAAGTCCAGTATTAGTAATATAATAGAGCATAGAGAAGCATGAATATAAAGTCCAGTATTAGTAATTTAATGTCACGTAGAGAAACATGAAGATAAAGTCCAGTATTAGTAATATAATAGCGCATAGAGAAGCAGGAAGATAAAGTCCAGTATTAGTAATATAATGGCGCATAGAGAAGCAGGAAAATAAAGTCCAGTATTAGTAATATGATGGCGCGTACAGAAGCAGGAAGATAAAGTCCAGTATTAGTAATATAATGGCGCGTACAGAAGCAGGAAGATAAAGTCCAGTATTAGTAATATAATGGCGCATAGAGAAGCATGAAGATAAAGTCCAGTATTAGTTATATAATGGCGCGTACAGAAGCCTGAAGATAAAGTCCAGTATTAGTAATATAATAGCGTGTACAGAAGCATGATGATAAAGTCCAGTATTAGTAATATAATGGCGCATAGAGAAGCATGAAGATAAAGTCCAGTATTAGTAATATAATGGCGCGTAGAGAAACATGAATATAAAGTCCAGTATTAGTAATATAATGGCGCGTAGAGAAGCACGAAGATAAAGTCCAGTACTAGTAATATAATGCCACATAGAGAAGCAGGAAGATAAAGTCCAGTATTAGTAATATGATGGCGCGTACAGAAGCAGGAAGATAAAGTCCAGTATTAGTAATATAATGGGGCATAGAGAAGCATGAAAATAAAGTCCAGTATTAGTTATATAATAGCGAGTACAGAAGCCTGAAGATAAAGTCCAGTATTAGTAATATAATGGCGTGTACAGAAGCCTGAAGATAAAGTTCAGCTTTACTAATATAATGGTGCGTAGAGAAGCAGGAAGATAAAGTCCAGTATTAGTAATATAATGGCGTGTACAGAAGCATGAAGATAAAGTCCAGTATTAGTAATATAATGGCGTGTACAGAAGCATGAAGATAAAGTCCAGTATTAGTAATATAATGAGGTGTACAGAAGCATGAAGATAAAGTCCAGTATTAGTAATATAATGGCGTGTACAGAAGCCTGAAGATAAAGTTCAGCTTTACTAATATAATGGTGCGTAGAGAAGCAGGAAGATAAAGTCCAGTATTAGTAATATAATGGCGTGTACAGAAGCATGAAGATAAAGTCCAGTATTAGTAATATAATGGCGCGTAGAGAAGCAGGAAGATAAAGTCCAGTATTAGTAATATAACGGCGCGTACAGAAGCAGGAAGATTAAAGCAAATTCTTTTTTTAAAAGCTACGAATATAAATACATATATACTGAAATAATTTTCTGTTTCAGACCTTGAACAAAAATTATTTTGGCTATACTCATCTCAGAAGGGAAAGAAATTCAAAGATCTCATGATATTGTAGTGTACATATATATTGTTCTAGAATTGTATATAGTATGTATGAGTATGATATATTGTCATAGAATTGTATATATCGTTATTGAAATATCGATTATCATCACCCCATGGGGATCCGGGTTGTTAGAATAGATCCTCAGTACCCCTTGCTTGTGGTAAGAGGTGACTAAATGGGGCGGTCCTTCGGATGAGACCGCAAAAACCGAGGCCCCGTGTCACAGCAGGTGTGGCACGATAAAGATCCCTCCCTGCTCAAAGGCCATGAGCGCCGAGCATAGGCTTAAATATGCAGCCCTTCACCGGCAATGGTGACGTCTCCATATGAGATTCTCCAGTGGACGTTAAACAATATATAATCAATCAATCGATTATCATCTCTTCTCTTGATTGTTGTAGTTTTATTATGTTTGTCTATTTTGGACTCTTAATCAGAAATAAAATCTAATATTTTGTAGCAAGGTCTACTCTCAATCCCATTGTCATACATTGGATTTTTAAAAAATGGAGATCGATTTTTTTAATTACTTCTGAATGGATTTCGTGGTCTTTCACTTATCTCAGTGTAGCACTGTTTAATGTGCGGGCCCTCACTGAACTCACATTTAAGGAGCTCGGAAAAATTTGAACATTTAGTATCTATACACAGAAGTATAGCTTCATGTACCCACGCTCCGTATATAAAATTGATATCCATTTAATTTAAATCAAAACAATGAAATTTAGTCTAAAGATAAATAACACTAACCAAATACTGAATAATGATTATGTTGCTTACAACTAATAAATACAATTACACAAATCGTCTTTTAAATCATAACATCCTCCGCAATGTATATCTTCAGTTGATTAGAAGATTTGGAAAGAGTCAACAAAACTTTTCAAAGAAAAACCATACTGCATAGTTGTTAAATAAAACTAAACACATAGAGTGAAATAAGATGGATTATTTTAATCATGGCATAGCCTTCTTCATGACGTCACATAACTTAACCTAAGAATGGCGCATCGTTATCGTAAATATACAGTATTTACATTGGTATTACACATAAGTAAAGCTTTGTACGAACAGATGATAATCATTTTATGAAAATAGACACCCTATAAAAGAATATTGAGCTAAATCATTTAATTTGGACACGGGGTCGAATTTGACCCCAAACACACTGAGAATTCTACTGATCATAGGCAGCCCACAACCCAGTATATCAGAGTTAATTTCTCTTTCATGACATTTTAAAAGTTTTCAATTGGATTCATATCGTGTGAATTACCAAAGTCATAAGGTTCGGGTTTGGACGAGGAATAAAAACTAATACCCCTAACCAAAGATTTATCATTTACCCGATCCCTAAGACTTAACCATCACCACAAGTTTCTGAAAGTTGACAAAACACATTAATCAATATTCAAATCATTACCAACTGTTCACATTAACGATATGTCGATGTGGTCCTCTACCTACATTTCCTTTGACCTTATAGAGAATTGAGTCAAGGTTTTAGAGGACAAAAGTCCTCTTTCTCTTTAACGCTGATGGGTGTTGAGATCAGCATTTTCCAACGCTTAAAGTGTGCCAACATAGATTCGCCTATCATGTATCCGTGGAATATCTAGACTATGGTTATTAATCAGATATATATCTAAAATACCTGTACATTTTTTTCCCGTTAGCAATATTAAAATTATCTATTGAACTGAACAATCTATCGCTTGTTAATCTGAGTCTGCATATTCGGAACTTCCTGAAAGTCAAGGTGGTCTAAATCATCTGGGTCACCACTGGCTCCTTGTCCTGCAGCACAAAACCTTTGGAAGAATCATGATGGGGGACTTATGAAAAAAATGTTTTTTCAAAGGTTGTTTTTATCTAACGTTGAAAAATGTCAGTATCAAGACTATACTGTCAATAAATTCATGCAAATACGTTTATCAGGTAACTTGAAACAATAGATTTTTATGTGACGGTGAGTATCTCATACATTGATCAAAAAGAATCATTCATTTCTATATCTATATAATATACTTATAATATTAACCATTAATTCAAAATTTCAATTGTTTATTGCAGAAATTGCAACTGGATTTTTCTATTTCACCAAAAAACAAAAGAAAAGGAAATAAATAAATAAAACAATAAATAATATAAATAGAATAAAACTAGGTGCAGCCTACAAGAATCAATCAGATGTGGATCAATTTTGACACCAATAGATTTATAAATTACAAAAAGTATTTGATATTTCGACGGTTAAAAGACGAACTCTATCCTAAAAAATTGAATTTATGTTTATCACCAATTCCGATTGAGCCAAGGTTTCATAAAACTAAAATAAGCAAATTCCAGTCATTATTTATTGCTTGGGTTCAAAAAAGCATTCATTGCAAATTTATTTCACTGTCAATTAATTGAAAATTAAAGCAATACCCCAAATGTGATGAATTAATTTTTGAATAATCAGATACCAGTCATGTCATTTTTTCTTCGAAGTATACGTAAATCACATCAAACAAGCATTTGTCATTGGAATGCCGTTATTTATTACTTGGATGTGACACACAGAAAGTGATTTTCATGTTCTTCTTCTCCCTTACGTCTTATAGTATTTTCTCATTTTGGTGTTCACAATATCAAACATTTTCAATGTGCTATGTAAAATGTTTGAAACAAAACAAACACAAAACAATGTTTGAAAATTACCTAGTTGTTGCAATCCCATTTCGCAGAATTATTTTTTCTATTACGAAGAAACTTTTTTTTTCTTTTGTTTCACTGCATGATCATTATTTCCGGCGTGTTGCCGCCCGCCATCCTCAGGGTATCCTGGTATCTGTTATATACTAACGTCAAGCTACACCACCTTTTCTTTGCGTGACGACATATTCTTCCGCGCCCCGACACAACTTCCGAGTCATAATATCAACTCCCTCACATATTTAGAATTTCGCAACTAATTAAACAGGGATGATAATAGCTAATTACCAGAAAAACACTTTTCTCATTAATTTCTTTCATTGACGCATCCAGGTATATTCAGCATTTTTTTTTTTTAAGATTTAACATACGGTTGTTTCCCTACATTATTTTTGCTATACATTTTCTCTATGATGATTGTTGATCGATCAACCGATTTCTATTGATCAAATGACCACTCAATCAGTCACTCACTCATGCAATTATTCTATCGACCATTCAATTGATCTCTATTAACACGATAGGGAAGTAGTTCACGAAGCTAGCAGCTCCATTTGCAAGATGATCACAGACTGGTCTAATGGTAAGATCGTCCTGATGACGTGGGAATTCTAAGAAACGCACAACTTTACCGACAATATTGTTCGGGTGGCGATTGCAATTATTTCGAAACCTTATATATGTGTGTGTGTGTGTGTGTGTGTGTGTGTGTGTGTGTGAATCAAATCCAGTACTCAAACGTTTTTAACTACAGAGTTTTCGCTCTGCGTTCTCGTCAGTAACTTTTCAAACAAAGACAGCGACTTCTACTGACGAAACTGCAGGGCGAAAGCGCTTTCGAGTACTGGATTTGATTTTTTGCTTTAAACTACCCTGATACCAAGAAAGAAAAAGATAGATAGATAGGCAAACAGACCGAGGGTAAACTAACAGTCGCCTCCGGCCGGTAGAAGCCTAATTCTCATGCTAATTGCGAGATTGGTTGCAATACACAGCCGATAAAGGCCAGAGCAGTAATGTTATTACATAATAACATCGATTTTTATATATACAATGCCCACTCCTCAACAGCATTAGGCCTAACATATCATGTTCAATTCAATTCAAGGATTTAATTGTTTTGCAAGAAATACAATTGAATGATGACTTGAGGGGTTTTTTTGTTGGTTTTTTTTTTTTTTTTTTTGGTTTTTTTTTTTATGCAACACATTTATATTTAATCCAGTAGATGAGATCATGAGCTCTTGTCCACCATCGGCGATCTCATAAATCAAGCTACAAAATGCAGTTGGTGAATTTATGATATCCGACCTGTGAAATATGTGTTCCTTTTCCGCTTTCCTAATTCAACGAACCTTGTGTGATTTCCAAAATGCCGTATATCTAATATGTGTAAAAATAATTAGGTCACAAAATACATGATTTTCACGGGAATCTAGTTTCCTAGCTGAAGGCGAGCATCTCATTAAATTATTGAAATGAATTCGGTGTTTATTATTTATAAGATATCGTGTCAGACATAAAACATAATGCAAATAAAGATCGTTGTTTTTGTTGTTGTACTCAGGACACAGTGTTTTAGACGGTTAAGGTCAAGGTCAATTCCCTTAAGTTCATGAAATGAAGGTTGACTGTTGAACGTAATATTTAATCTTCTTTCATGTTATTATCACTACTTTATCATTACTGATATAATCCTTTCCTTTCTATAACACCCTGACAAATTGCTTATATATTGTATATCGTTAGCTGTAACCTTATGTATCAAGGTCTCCGTTTGAGTGAAGTAAATGGAAAGAAAAAAATTATGTCGTAGCTTTCTGTAGACACAAGTTAACCTTACATGTAACTATATCCACCATGCTTAATGTATAGGATCATTAACATTTAAGTGACTTGTATTTTAAGGTTTCTTTTACATTTTGTAAATTAGGTATATTTGTTATATTTGTAACCCTGATGGGCCTAATAGCTCTAAGCTGAATAAATAATAAATATGGTAATAAATGTATACTAGCCGACAGGAAGCCCCTTGATCAATTCGACTAAGCAATTCAAGTTTGCCCTAAAACCGTCTCAACGTTAACACTATATCAACGCAAGTTACAAATGATGTAAGTTACAAATGATGTAAGTTACAAATGTAATGTAATGAAGGGGCCTCTGTGGTCGAGTTATTAGAGCATTGCGCTCAAAATCACAAAGCCTCTCACCTCTAGTCTGCGCGGGTTCGATTCTCGCTCGCGCCGATATATGTGAGAAAGTTTGCCAGTTTACTCTCGGAAGGTCGTTGGTTTCTTCCCGGGTACATTGTATCTGGGTTCTCTCCTCCACCTACAAAAACTGGACGCCATCAGATAACTGAAAATTTGTTGAGTGTGGCGAAAAAACAACAATCAATCAACAATCAATCAAATGAAATGAGTTACAAATGTAATGAGTTACAAATGTAATGAGTTACAAATGTAATGAGTTACATGTAACGACAACCAATAATTCCTTCCAGTTAGTCCACCTAAATTGTTTTCCCCAAAATTTGTAACACCGCGTCTTGACGTTCAATCATGAGATAGTCCTTTGTATAATTTTCTGTTACAATTTACAGGTGAAAATTTGATACCTGGTGACTAATTTCTATACAAATAGCGGTAATACCTTCGCTGTACCACTTCTTCTGTTATTTGATATGTCGGGAAATCAATGGTGGACACGCGATTCTTATCCTGATTCTTATCGTTAATGATTTATCTACTGTGTTCCCATGTCATCTATGCATTATATTAAAGAAACTTTGTGTGTGTGTGTGTGTGTTTTTAATTTGTTATTTTGAAACATTTGTCTTTGTTCCTTTTCCCTAACGTTTGTCAATTATAAAAAAGAAAACCTAAATCTGCTAATTGAAGCGCTTAGTCTGTTAGCTTTGTCCTGTAAATGGACCAAAATATTCTATGGATACTGTTCGTCTACCAAACGACAAATCGGCTCTACTCAGGATATAACCCATTTAATGCAGTCCTTACGTTTCCACGATCACGAATCACGTGACTGTAATATGGCAGTTTTCTTCGTGGATGGCGTGCAAGATTATTGCTCATAACTTTTATTGAAGAGCATTCAACTATAATGCTCAAGAGTAGCCATGTTTCTCAGAAGTATTAATTGAAAAGCAGTTCCGTGTTTTAGGGACGGTTCATTCGTTTGATTATTTGGGTCGAACATGGGTAAGAGTTTTGCTCCAAACCCTCTTCAAAGCTAAAGACGTGACTAGGTTAGTCTTCTTGTCTGGAACCTGTTACAATCGTCATTTCAAGTTCGTTATTATTAAACGTAAACAATGACAGGGGAAAATAAAGATACCATGTTTTTTCTGATTATCTTGCGGTCTTCCTCTACTGACACAATATTTTTATGTCAAAATCATGCTAACTTTATCCGATCAACTTTCTTTCCTAGTTTATCTACGTGGCATCGTGTAACAGATCTGTTGTTGCCTTTCGTGGCGTAGGATTGAAGTTTTTATAACCGTTGTATTTATTCTTATATTTGAACACTAATTTAAAACGATCCCGTGGGGATCCGGGTTAGAATAGGTCCTCAGTATCCCTTACCTGTCATAAGAAGCGACTAAATGAGATAGTCCTTCGGATGAGACCACAAAACCCGATGTCCCGTGTCACAGCAGGTGTGGCACAATAAAGATCCCCCCCTCCCTGCTCAAAGGCCATAATCGCCGAGCACAGGCCTAAATTTTGCAAACCTTCACCGGCAATGGTGATGTGTCCATATGAGTGAACGATTCTCGAGAAGGACGTTAAACAATATACATCCAACTAAACCTAATTTAAAGTTTTGTAGACTGCCTACAACGTACCTTCCTCGATATGTCATTGAGTAGAACACACCTTCCGATGGTGTGGGGCAGTGAGTTCCCTGGTGTTAATCTGGTTAAGGCAGACCCATGATTTTAAAGTAAGTGGCCAATGTTTCAGCCTAACCGGACGTTAATAATTGAACTACCGTGTAGCATAGAATTATCATTACAATGGGGAGGAAGGTGAACTACATCAGTCCATAAACGAAGAACAGACTCCAGAAAAAAAATTCAGCGTGCTTCATTTACTACAAAATTGAACCATGTCTATGATAACAATGCATAGCGGATAACACTGTTTTCCCCGCATTTAAATTGTTTAGTATTGCAATGAAATTTTCTACTGAACATTGTATAGACATCAAGCCTAGTAAAGTTTATTTTCTGAGGAACGTATCCAAAGCATTTCGAAAAGGAACTTTCGGCCTTAGATGGAGGGATGCAGCATCCAAAATTACACAGACTATTCCCTTTATTTTCTTAAAAACCCTCCGACCAAATTAGTGTTCACTACAACTCCAAACTCCCTCTAGATCCGCCACTGAAGTTTCGAGTTTCACTAAGACAAAAAACATGTACATTAGATCAATCAATTTGGACCCACGCATGACCCATATAGATACCGATCCCTCTGTTTAAAACAATTCTTTGCATCGATTTTTAATCAACTTCTCTCAAATGTGAGAGAATGAGATATAAATCTGCATACTAATTTTCAAGGATATACAATTCAAATTAATATTTAATATGGATATCTAAAATAAGATCGCCATAAAGGGTTGTGAGAGGTTGTGTAATATTAAATATAGCACTACAAACGCGTGCGTTCTGATATCAAATTCAACACACAATCATTATTTATACTTGAATAGTAGCTGATATTCAGAATTTTGAAATAAAGGAAATTAGAGTAATTAAGTTTATTTGATGTAATATATGTTACAGCAGGAAACAAATATTGGATTACACAAAAAGTGCAAAATATACAATCGATATGAAAATCGGCATTGTTTGGAATAAAATGGAGGTTTTGTAAAGTGGTATTTAAATGTTGTAGTTTTATACAACTTTTATTGTGCAACATGAATATTGCTTGACTGTACAGAAAAATTGGGTCATGAAAGTGAGAGACATCTTTCGAAGTAAATACTCTTTCTGATTTAGAATTGTGTAGCAAACTTTTCAGTATGAATGATAGCATTTTTTTTTTCAAGCTAATTTTTTAGGAGCACGATCATTAAACAATTCCACACTGTTGTTATGCCAGTGGATATAATTTGTTACTCTGCATAAGTGTATACCCATATTCACTCATGTCTCTAACTCCATAGCAAAATTTACGGTACCATTTTCTTATGCACTTGCTCAACAGTCATAAGGTTCTTTGACTGTTATGGACACCTGTGAAGTAGTGCTCACTCTGGTGTTAAGATTCTCAGATTCAAATATTCAGGATTTGAACTTTGATATCATGATAGCTGTTTGTATTTTCTATTTTTTCAACAGAAGCAAGGCACTGATATTAATTACTGTATATCAAACCCGAGTCAGTAAAACCGGAAACGGAAGTGATATATCCAATATCCAAACTCAATGATTGATAAATTAATTCGATTGTGTTAATTTGATTGATTAGAAATTGATCAATAATTCATAAGATCACTGGATAATAAAAAAAATTACATATGTTTAATAAAATATTAGCATGTACTTTGGCTGCAAATCTATTTAGGGATTAACAGGTCACTTGAATGTGTATTGATCTGTAGATTTCACTTGACTTAACCCACAATCGTAAGTTTCAGGTTACATTAAACATTTTGTTAGTCATGAGATGAAGCTGATTTCATACACTCCTCAGAAGCGACACCTATTATTCAACGCGTTAACATTCAAAAGGGAAAAAAAATCGCTATATAGTTTGGAAAAACTCACGAAAGAAACGTATCCCAGAAAGACATAGCGTCTTAATTCTTTTCTTCAATCTTTACTTGGTGTGTATTCTTTTCTTCAATCTTTACTTGGTGTGTATTCTTTTCTTCAATCTTTACTTGGTGTGTATTCTTTTCTTCAATCTTTACTTGGTGTGTATTCTTTTCTTCAATCTTTACTTGGTGTGTATTCTTTTCTTCAATCTTTACTTGGTGTGTATTCTTTTCTTCAATCTTTACTTGGTGTGTATTCTTTTCTTCAATCTTTACTTGGTGTGTACTCTTTTCTTCAATCTTTACTTGGTGTGTATTCTTTTCTTCAATCTTTACTTGGTGTGTATTCTTTGACTAGCAGGTTTTCTGTAATTACCAGATTTCCTGTTATAACCTTCATGTAATTGCAGACTATAGACAGACACGAACAGGAAAGTCTAAATTACATAGCACGCTTAATAATACAGAATATGATTATCAGGGTTTGGCTTTTTTCGGCATATTTAAAGTATATTAATTTTAGGCAATATGTGTGTGTTCTTTAGACGAAAAAATAGACCAATATATTTCATTTCACTCAGATAATGAATGAAAGTTAAACATTCTTATTGTATAATAAACACTCCCTGTCACGCGAACAAACAAGAAATCATGTTGAAGCAATTGTGCATGTTATATTATTAGTGAAAAGCGTGAAATTTAAGGATTTGGTTTAAATAATGGATTTTCTCTTCTATTGATCGACTTGGTTAATGTATATCTTTTAATCTTTTTTGCAAGAGACATTCTTGAATGTTTGGAATGTTAAAGGATCCATTGTTTGAAGAGATTTAACATGATGAAGATGTAATTAGAAAAAGATTACTAAATCACAACGAAAATGAATAACACAATAGCTGAAGGCACGAACAACCTCCCAACGTGAATTCACATTTTAATAAACCGAAGAAAAATGAATAATGAGCCCGATCTTTACATATGCTGCGAAGAAACTGAAAACCAACACTGCCTTAACAAATACATGGTGTCGTTTTACTGCGCGATGAAGGTGGTTTATGTGATAATTATTTAACATTTTAGAAACTTCTGATAAGGGATCTTAACAAACATATCAGCAGAGATCATGATTCTTCTGCCGTGTTTAAAATGCCCCTCTGTATCCGATTGTTACCTTCTCTATTTTACACAGTAACGTTTTTTTTCCCCTGCAATTTGTCATCCTCAATTTAATTGAAGTCTGACAAGTTTCTGAACCCTTGAGCAAACAATTGTATCGGAACTTCATACATATGAAAAGTATCATATTTCTATGGAAAGTTTTAGAGAAAAAATTAATTTTTTAAATATTTTTTCCACGACGTTTTCTGGATAAACAGTCGCGCAAGTCATCTATCAATATATTTTGTATAAATGTAAAAATCTAAATTCGGAATGCAATTTTTTTTTCTCATTTTTTGTAAATAATACATACATACATACATACATACATACATACATACACTAGGAAGCTGTTGAAGTTGTCTAGGTTTTTTTGTTAGTTTCCATTTTTGGGACCAGACAGCTAACCAGTGATATTTATCAAAGTTTCAGTATGCGAAGGAAAAAGGAAAAGTTATATAATATTTAAGGACACGCCCACTTTGGGATAGTCCTTATTTCAAACAAACAATATTAAAATGGCATGTCAAACGTTGCAATATATGATCGCTACCTTAAATTGCAAAATGTATATTTATATTTCATATTTTTTCATTAAATATTTGAATATTCTTAGATTGTAGTATAATTATTTATTTTTGTATCTTATATTTGCGATGTATAATTTTCCAATGCCTGATTTTCCATTTGTTGAGCGTATATATCATACATGTATATTAGAAATATACATCTGCACTGTATGGTTTTAGTCATTTCTACATTTGTTGATTTTTTTGGCAACAGTCTTTGTATCTAATATGCTCATTTAAAGCAGATGTGTTAAAGAAAAAAAATTACCAAGAAATTCAGCAGTATATATTCCATATAGCAATTTCCCAATGCATTCTCTGTACTGCTAATTCAATTATTTAAAAAATATTGAACGAATTCGCAATATTTCATAAAACACATGAACAGTACGATTTTTTAACGTTATTGTTTCTCAATTCCAAATTAAGTGCCTTTAAAATGCAATTATTTTATGTATAGACTATGGAGAAAATACATGCAATGTAATTACTAAAAGCAAAATCTGATTTAATATGTATCTTAATATTGAAGAAAAAAAACTATCATAGAAGTCTTTAGAAATCCTATACAATGGATTCAACAGGTGTCATTTTAATAGATCTGGTAAAATATTGGTTAACCATTTCCGATTTACTTTAACATTTGTTTGCCAAACGAGTGTGCATCAGAGGATTATTTAAGTAATCAAATTACCCATAATTATTTTCTTTTGTACCAAATCTGCTAAGAACGTTTATATCGTTGACTAATTACATTACTGTTATTTCTGCCGATAGGAAATTCTAAAAACTTTAGGTGTTTCGGAAGTTATTTTTGGACAGAAGAAAGTGTTTGCATGTACACAATATCCACACAGTACACGTTTAAACTTCCGATCGCATTATCTGCTTATAAAAGTAGATGATTGAAAGTCCGATGAAGCTTGCGTTTATTTATGTTGTTGTTAAATAGATTTAATTTGGCAAGGACTTGACGAGTGTAAATCGAGACGAAATATTTCAATCGCCCGATAAAAGTTTGGGACAATCAAAACTCAATGTTTTCATGTTAAATGGTAAATCCCGACATTCTGAAGTGCCACGCCCGATCGATAAGAAAAGAGATAAGTTAAAGATAGGTCTTTGATGCCTTAATAGATCAAACCATGACCCGCATATTATGCAGATATTGAATTACATTATTATGAAGTTAAGTAGTCTTTTTCAAAACAAAATACATGATTGCAACATTTGTCAAGCGGATGCCTATAAGAGAATAATTTTTATTCTGTCTTTTGCCACCCATTGTACAACGTTCTTCAAATGACAGTTAGATAGCAGTGTTTTGATATTTGATATTTCTTCGATTCTGATAGGCCGCCGAAGTTGAGCAATGATTCATATATGACTCTACAGAAATATTTGGTCCCCATAGCGGACCAATATCGTTTGATAAATTAAAGATCAAACGGCAATTTGACCGATTAAATATTCTAACATAGTGACCTTGCAGAGTCGAATAGCCGATTTAATATCCAAATATACATATCCTTAATGTTTCGCATGATTATCATTTTTGAGCAGTCTAGTTATCTATAATTATTAGATAATTTTGATTAATTATACTGACCATCTATCCTAAATGGTCTACTTTTTACGCGATATGATACAATCTAGTCTGGTTGCAAGAGAATACAATTTCTTATCATCAAATAATCGACGAACTACAGAAATTGTATTTATATACCTGAAGCTTATCTTGACGAAATCCTTGTTTGAATAACCATTATTTCTGCATTATTAAGTTCTAAAGTATACATATTTAACAATTGGTCTAATAATTATGTGAAAGCGAAGTGGTGGTGCATAAATTAGACCACTTTGTCTAACGAGCGCATAGTTATACTATATTAATTCTATAATTACAGACTGTTGTACTCCCACGGTGCCATTTTATTAAATTTCTACACATTTACTGCCAAAGTTAAAAACTGTCAAAAGTACTTTGGAATAAAAAAAATTATACAGACACCTTCGTGAAATAATCGTTTACAGGAAGGGCTAAATAATTTTTCTTTAGTGCAAACCCAAGTGTCCTCCCAAATACATATATTATTTCATGAACCCGCTGCGCTTTTTGTTATTCAATTCCAATGCGGTTTAACGATGTATATAAGGTGTGCATAAGCGAACACGCGAGAGCCTTCAGTCCGCAACCTAACTAACAAGTTGTCAAGTCACGGTGATTTTGTATGAAGGATTTAAAGAAACCGTTTTGGGGGTTTTGAATGGAGCAGGTGCCTCTTTTAAGTATTGTAGATCAAAACACAAACTGCTAGACTTAGTTTTGATGGTCTATTTGTTTTAATAACATATTAGGTTATCACCTTTATCGAAAGAGGCTAGGCCTTACAGATTGGAACAAGGCAAATGCCGAATAACTATTACATAGCTCTTAAGTTTGAACAAGACTTTAGAAGACAGTTGGATAGTTTAGGTATTTTTCGTTCCAACTTTGTCGATTTATGTATATATAATATTACTCCAGTGATATCCCGTACTTCAGTCGGGCAATAATTCTGCGAAATAATATGACGTCATAACGAGAAATCGGACGTCAAAAATGTTAAATTTCAGATCAATAATATATTTTTTGTAATTATTGTACTTACATGCCATAGAAACTGCAAATGTCTATCCTTAAATCGCTATAATTTCGTCATTTTAGACCTGTCGTGAATTAAATGTTTAAACGCTACTTAACGCGCTACATTCAATATTACAGTGCAATATCAAAGACATTTCTTCAACACACGAGGTTTATTTAGACAATTATTATTTAGATTTGTGTATTAAATATTAGAAATTCATCACAATAATACAGACATGGGAAATGAATGTATTTTTATCATACGTGTTCTCAAAAGAAAAATTGCCATTAATAACTTTTACGTCCCCCTTTCCTAAGCTGCCGACTTGTATATTTTAGTCTTTGACCATATATACAGGTTAGTAATAGAATATGTCTAGAATTTGGGAATGATTGACCAATGCTGGAAAGTGGAGAAATACATCCCCAATCCCCAATCGTGGGCAGAAAATCTTGCGCCGTAAATTGCACCATATTTGCATTACGGGAACTGTAGCGTTATGGTCAAAGACTAAAATATAAAACCATAACGCTACAGTTCTGCAGTTACCCTTTCCTCTGCCGTAATGCAAATGCTTACATTACGCTTCATACTTAACGTAAGTTTGACAATATACATGCAAAGCATTGCTAGGGTTGTGTGTGAGCTTCTCTCTCTCTCTCTCTCTCTCTCTCTCTCTCTCTCTCTCTCTCTCTCTCTCTCGTGTGTGTGTAATGGAACCTGTTCAAATAAAAAAAGGCTAAAATATTACCAAAACGATGTTATCCCAAATATGCAATTTATGACATTAAAAAATCAAATGTTAATTTTATCAGATATATAAGGTGTTATGTATGAATCTGATTTGATTGAAACCTCAAGAATTTTTCGGTGTTAAGTGCAGAGCGCTGAGAAGTATTACTAAAAAAAATTGTAATGATTATTTCTTACAGAAAATGGTACGACTGTAGAAGCAGTGTTCATAAACCATCGGAAAGATATATAAAACCCCGGGGTAGTGTTGCATGTTTTTTGTATCTATGTCCCGTGATGACGTCATCCTACAGTTGCTTTATGCTCAAAATAGTTCTCGGCATTTCAATCGTTATACTTGTTTATTGAAATTGTACATATTCAAAGCATGTGTAATTACCTCAGTTCAAATGGTACGGGTGCTGCCCTTAACAATGTCGACATGTTCATAAAGAAGATAATATGCTTTGTTTGAATCGCAACTTTTCCAAAGGCAAAGTTTTTGTTTTTTCTTTAAAAGTGAAATATCTATGTCGTGTTTTGAGTACGAAAACAGGAATAGACAGAAAAATTTTGCATCGTCTCATCTTTGATACATATTATGATTATGATACTACGTAAGGGAAGAAATATTAACTTTGCAAGCTTGCAGTACCTGTGACCATCAAGACCAGGTGTGAATGTACTGTCAAGACACTGTAAATGCACTTTATGTTCATTTTTACACAGAAGGCTACAAGGTCGCCGAGTGTTCTAGTATGCACTCATTTAACACAATAACATTATACCACTTGAAGATGGTAACATTTCAAGCGTAAAAAATGCTTTTGTATGTAATGTTTTTATTCTCTTCGTGTATCACAGTGCAAGAGTTTTACGTGCCCCTGCTAACCTAAATATGTGGTAGATATTTAAATACTTATTGACAGTTTGAATTGTACAAGACAACAATACATTATCCTTCTTCAAGAGATTTGAAGGAAATCACTCGACATTAATACCATCATACGCCCGTCACATATATCCAAACTGTACTTACTGAAGGCCTGCGCACTTTAAAGAGAGATGCCATTTAGGTTTTTGTATTGGGGTAATAGTTAAATGGAGGTAAATATTGGTGCAAAAGCTACAAGATGTCTAGACAAACGGTTGCAAAAATAGAGGACAATATTCACTATCATATTTGCAAACATAAAAAAGAAAATGAACTTGAAATTACCCCGTATCTTTATGGAGTCTCCTTTGGAGCATCGCGTTTTAAATAACGGAGTATGCGAGGATCTCGTTTATGTTGGTTCAAGGAGTCTGCTTTGGAGCATCTCGTTCATGCATGCATTGTTTTAGTTAATGGAGCCTGTGTTGGATTATCTCGTTTATACTGGTTTCAATAATATGCAGTATGTATCAATTGAATTCAAATCCCGCGGGGATCCGAGTTAGAATAAGTCTTCAGTACCGCCTGCTAATCGTAAGAGGCAACTAAATGGTCCTTTGGATGAGACCGCAAAAACAGAGGTTCCATGTCACAGCAGGTATTGCACAATAAAGACCCCTCCCTGCTCAATGGCCGTAAGCCCGAGCATAGGCCTAAATTTTGCATCCCTTTATGGGCAATTATGACGTCTTCATGTAAATGAAAAACCCTCGAGTTGGACATTAAACAATTAATTGATTACCTGAATTCAAAATCCTGAATTTTGATAATGATTTTATTTTTTGTTGAAGTAAGAGTTTTTACATTATTAAAGTATGCCAATATTGTGCAAGAAAAGAAAACATTTTTCATATTCTCTTCCTTTCTTCTTTCTTTTTTTTTTAAATTTCGTCGATCGCCCGTATACAAAATGCAACGTAATATCAATAAATTAAATGTAATGTGCCGTCTGTAATAGACACTCGGCCAGATCTTATTTTAAACTATTGGGTTAACATCTTAGGGTCAAAAGGGCAACAGAGGACCTATTCAGTCCTCAGTTTCTAAACTTAAACAGGTGCGTTAGGTGTGGATATTTTTGTTCACGTGATGTTCTATATAATCATTCGATCAAAGACGCATTTTATATAGATGTAGAATTTATTTCGCCTTGGATATTTACACAGATAATACAAAATAAGAGTGCAAATTAACATGTGATTATAACACTCTGGTTTGATTTTGATATGCTTTATAGTCGTTAATGTCAAAATTTCCACGCTTTTAACCAATTTTGAATTGCAAAAGTGCATGTTACAATGGAAGGTATCATCCGAATAAACGCGCTGCTTTAATTAATTATTCGACGACATCGTAAAGTACATACCATCTGCTGAAATATATTAATTGATAGATATAAATCTTTTTGTATCATGTCCAATTAAATTTTTACAAATTTGAAAAAAAAACTTGAAAGAGGGGAAAAAGTGCAACTATTAAATCTGTCTCAATCTACTTCTATGACTGACAAGCTTTGACCTTGGAAACCGGAAGTTGATATTTGTATGTGTATCGGGTATACAAAGCCACACAGAAGGACAGAAAGATTCACAGATAATGTAACTGGGTGCGGTCGATTTTATCTGTGACCAAATCTTGCCCCTGTCATAAAATACACTGAATTAATGGGTTAACTTTGATAGTTTTGATATCATGTATGTCAAGCGCATTTCTATACACTCAAATTCGTGCCAAAATATGCTCTCGTGAATCATCTTGCGACCCTGTTATCCGAGTTCCAGCTAGCCGCTATTGTGACCCCTAATTTCCTAATGAGGTGGCAGGAAAATTAGAAATTTGCGTAAGCAATCTAATTCTGTAATTGGGTAATAATGGCAATTTGATTTTTGAAGTCAATGATGAAAGGAAACTTAGTACCACGAAGACATCGGTACACACAAGTTATCGCTTTCTGGAACAATAGGACGATTTAACGGTATCAAATTCAGGATCTGTGAAATGTTTAAAAAATCATCATTCAATATGTTAAATATATTTCACTTGGCCCTTTAACAAGGTGATAATTCTTATAAGTGAATAAAAAACAATAAGCAGTCTCGCGCCCCACATTCTATATAACTTATTAATATTTGCATGCAAGCATAGTCGGACACATACTAGTACCTATTTTTGTAAGTGAATAGAAAATTGGGATTGTCTTGTAATGAAAGCATACAAAGACAACATTTCCAGATGTAATTCAGACATCCGCTTCATTGTACGATGACAAACAATTAAAAATATCAAAGTACAAGCAAATGTTAGTGCATAAGACTATATTTTATGTCTCTGAAATATAATTAGCAAAAATAATTCATATTTCAAAGAAACTTTTTAATTTGAAAACATTTTGTCATACACTGGATCTACATATTTTCAATTTATAATCAGACGTACAGCCCACATCGCTGAACCCACACTACAAATTCGGTCACTTTCGATCTTGTTTGTCTATCGAGTGGCTATAACCAAAAGTCGGGAAAATGAGACAAACAGAGAGGAATTAGATGAAGCATATTCCATGCGTTTAACTCTAAAATACCGAGACTTTCTTTCGACAACTACCAGTCTCTGACAGACATGTACTTTTAAACCCGTTTTGTCCATCATGAGTTCAGAGGACATTTTCCGGAATGTGACATAAGGAAAGATACAGATAACGATCAGTAATCAATTTCATGAATCCTGTAAGAAATACGAAATAGATAGTTGGGCAAACACGGACCCCTGGATATACCAGAGGTGGGATCTGGTGTCTAGGAGGAATATGCATCCCCTGTTGACCGGTCACACCCGCCGTGCTATGATTTAATTGCTTTCATATTGATGTCATTTAAATAATAAAATGCTTTTTTGTTGTTTTATCAGGTTAAGAAAGTACAAGAAAGAAAGACATTTTATCATGTACATTTTATGTACTTTTAAATATAAACTAATGATAAAATATAAAACTATGATAAAATATAAACTTCAGTTAATTAAGTACTAAAATATCGTATCGTTCACTCATTCGTTACTTTAAACGGAACAGCCAATGTACCCTTTCAATTGAAAACACAGGGGCTTCTGTGGCCGAGTGGTTAGAGCATTGGTCTCAAAATCACAAGGCCTCTCATCTATAGTTGGCGCGGGTTCAATTCTCGCTAGCGCCGATATATGTCAGAACGTTTGCCAGTTTACTTTTGGACGGTTGGTGGTCTCTTCCCGGGTACACTGTATCTGGGTTCTCCACTCCACCTACAAAAACTGGACGCCACCAGATAACTGAAAAACTGTTGAGTGTGGCGAAAAACAACAAACAAATGTGCCTAGGAGGGGTAAGCATCCCCTGTCGACCGATCACACCCGCCGTGAGTCCTACATCTTGATCAGGTAAACGGAGCAATCCGTAGTCAAATCAGTATGTAAAGTACGAACTAACAATAGGTATGAAACACATCAGACAGCATTTGACCCAATGACAAATTGTATTGGCAAAATAGATCGTTATAACGACGATAGAATTTGCGAAATGCTGACTTTAAATGAGACTGTTGGAATCTCTGTAACATCAACTTGTTTGTCAGTAGCCTGCGTCGATTCAAAAACTGATCATACGCAGAACAAGCTCTTGCGTATCGAATCAGTTAAGAGACATAAACACCACATTCAGATGATAATGAATGGTTGGTTGTATATTGTTTAAGGTTCCACTCAAGAATTTTTCACTCATATGGAGAGAAAGGGATTTTTATCATGTCACATCTGCTGTGACACGGGACCTCGGTTTTTGTGGGAAGGGGGATCATTACAGGTTATAAAATTGTAAAATAATGGAATATTGCTTCATAAATATGGAAAGTTGATGATGGAGAAGCAGAATTTATCCCGTTTGTCATGAAGCCATTTTTCTAAATGAAATGGTTGAAAAGAATATAAAATAATTTTGTAACCAATTCTAATTTTTAAGAAATTAATCACATATTGTTGATTGTGAATTACAGAAATATTGTATCTATTTATTTATTTTTATTGACGTTTTCTTGCCATCCCTCGAAAACAGCATCGCCAGAACATTGCTCAGTGAACGAGGCTAACACAGAATTTTTGGCGTGCTTCAATGCCTACATTTCCGCGTTGTTAAAACTATCTATTGAAGATAGGAATGTTCTCTGCGTGGTTTGTTTTAGAAAATGTTCCTGCTAAAGTTGGTGGTAATCTGACGTCAGAAATTGGAGGAAAAAATGACACCGTCTACGTATATTTGAAAGCCAAAGGCAAACATTTTTACAACTATGAAAGAGCTGTATTCATTGTATTTTTAGAAAGATAGCATTACATATATTGTTAAACAAGTTATTGAAAATGTGCCCGAAAACGCGCACAGAGACAGTTTTGTACGACCCAAAATATATACACTGTATTAATGGATGTTCACGTGATTCTGTGCATCATTGTCAGTTGATGTAAGGTGAATATCGACATTATGAATTGGTTGCGTTACAAGTATTCTAATTTCTCTCGTGGATATATATAACCAATACAAAGTAATAATACTATAAAATCTTTAAGTGAAATTCCATCTCCCAATACAACACACATATGTAGAGGCAATCGACCAAGACTTGAAACTTCTTAGAAAGTGTGGGAAACTGGCCTGTTTATATTACATCCTTAAAATATCTATCAGTATTGCAATTATTTAACAAAGAAATAGTCAAGTCATTGGAACGAAGAGGTGTGTGTGTGTGTGTGTGTGTGTGTGTGTGTGTGTGTGTGTGTGTGTGTGTGTGTGTGTGCTATATATATCGCGGCAAACTATCAACTTTATGACAAACGGGATGATTTAAATTTTTCCATCGTCACTTTCCATTATCTAAGTGGCAATATTCCATCATCACCTGCATATGGTGTCTATATCTCTCAACTGATTCGATACGCAAGAGCTTGTTCTGCATATGATCAGTTTTTAAATCGAGGCAGGTTACTGACAAACAAGCTGATGTTGCAAGGATTTCTACAATCTCGTGTAAAGTCAACATTTCGCAAATTCTATGGTCGTTATAACGATCTAGTTTGCTAGTACAACTTTTCATTAGGTCAAATGCTGTCTGACGTGTTCCATACCAATTGTTAGACCGTTCTTGACACACTGATTCTGACTACGGGTTACTCCGTTTACCGATCGACAGGGGTTGCCTACTCCTCCTAAGCATCTGATCCCACCTTCGGTATGTCCAGGGGTCCGTGTTTGCACATCTCTCCGATTTGTATTTGTTATAGGAATTACGAAATTGAATACTGTTACTTATCTTCACCTTTACATATAATTATAAATATAACATCATTTACGTTGATACCACATGCCAACTTATATTCTATGTCAAAATGATATTTCATTTTTTTTCAAAAATCAACATTGTTTTAGATGAAATAAAACGAACCTATTCTACTATTATTATATATAGAGCTGACGAAGACAGATTCAAACAGAGGAAAAGAGATCATATATTAGAGGAAAGGCTAGATAACACATTAGAGGAAAGGCTAGACAACATATTAAAGGATAGGTCAGAGAACACAGTAGAGGAAAGGTTAGAAAACATATCACAGAAAAGATAGTATAAATCATTTTCATGTTGTCGACTCCAGGAATCAATGACCACAAACAGCTGCTATGTTACACTGCTTCGGTGTTATAAAATATGGACACGAATTAATATCCCCTCCTGAAGTAAATGGAAATCAGAACCATGAAAAAAAATCCACCACGAATATAACCCATCACACAGTTATATTCCTCATCAAGATGCTCAGGGTAACATCATAGGAAGATTAGAAAATAACACAAATCTAAAAAGAAAAAAGCTCAGTTTTCCTATCATGAGAACTTAGCAGTATTGTGCAAAATAATGAATTGTATGAAAAATACAAAGAGATAAGAATATCACCTGTTGTCAGAGTCTCTGTTGTGTGGACATTTCTTCAACAACCTTTGTGAAAGAGGAAACAAAAGCAAATGTTCCATTCTGTTGACAGTCTCATTAAAATCCTTTCATCATAATTACATTTATCATTTGAAATACATGGGTCGAATGCTGTCTAATGTGTTTCATACCCATTGCTGAGCCATTCTTTACATACTGATTTTGACTACGGATTACTCCATTTACCTAATCAAGATGCAGGGCTCACGGCGGGTGTGACTGGTCAACAGTGGATGCTTACTCCTCCTAGGCACCTAATCGCGCCTCTGGTATGACCAGGGATCCGTGTTTGTTCTCTTAATGTTGTATTCTTTATAGGATTTATGATCATTTGGTCGTTTTCTTCATTAGTTCATTGTTAATAATTTAACTAATGGACATATTAAATATTACATGTGTAGCCACTGAACTATGATCATGCAAAGTATAGTAAATTATCAATAACCCCAAGAAGGCCTTTTGTTATACCATATCTAACCCTGCCAAGAGTTGGTCATCATTAACTTTAGATTAACACGTTACAGTCCTTTAAAAATTCCACACTGATCGATGTTTATTCAATTAGTACCATAATAAATGCAGAAATGCATTCTGTTAGATTTGCGGTTTCATGAAGTGTGATGTAACTAGATTTCCGGGGAGGCTATGGAATGTCTATCTTCATGTTTTTACCTTGAGAAAATTCTTGCTAAATCACGTGACTGACATCTTCTCACGCAGTTTACTTCCTGATTACTTGCATACACGTCTTATTTGTGTTAATTTGGAAAGAAATGAAATTGCAGCATTGACATATATCACACCAGAATTGATTTAAAGACGATGTGTTTTCTTTTTATGATGTTAAATGAAGATTTATTTGATATGGTGTTAGACTTATGAGACTCCAAAATCTGAGAAGTCTTTCAAACTTGCTTTTAAGTTCTTTATATTTTTATTATCATTATTTATTTATTTCCAACCTCTAATCAAATCATATCTGACAATAACGTTTTCATGATCAAATCAGAAAATGACAAATCTATTCACATTTTAAAAAATGGGTTATGTGGCTTTATTATTAGAACCGAAGGTCGATTGTTTGACTCCTACTTAACATGTTTAGTAGACCACTTTGCAGCACCTTTAAATGTACAATTGGAACGCATGCGTCACACACGCACACACACACACACACACACACACACACACACACACACACACACACATATATATATATTAAAGCAGATAAAGTTTTGTGAGAGGAAAGATGAAACTGAGAAGCTATTTGTAGCTCCCACCCCCACCTCATTTTTTTTTTTTTAGGAAAGGGGGTCCTTCTCTGATAATATTTCCTAGAATGGTTGCAAAATGTTCTCATATTCACAATATCTTGCTACAGATATATGATTTTACAAACCGTTAGACAAGCAAATGACCTTCGAAGACTTTTTGTTGGTAACTGACCACAAATAAGGAAATGTGTAAAAGACATGATATGGAGGTTATCAACAGGTAGACAATTTGTTTTCTGTTTTATTCACTGACCCTTACCACTGTCTGCAATCAGTCAATTGTTTCATTTATGAAGACATATATATGTCTTTCTTTGCTGCAGAATATATATACAATTAGGGATATTACTGTGTTCATGTGATTTCGCATCATTTGTAAAATTAGGTCAATGTACCAGGAACGAGCCATGCTTTCTTAGAATGCCTTGTCTATAAATCTCATAATTCATGGTGTTGTCTTTGAAAAATGACACTAATTGAATGTTTGATATGTCTAAAAATATGACTGATGAATCTATGCTGCAGAATTGAAATAAAACATGTTTATTCAAAAGGTCTGGAATATATATATATATATATATATATATATATATATATATATATATATATATCTGTGTATATGTATGTATGTGAGTATATTCTAAAGATATGACTGATGAATCTATGCTGTAGATTTAAAATAAAACAATTTTATTCAAAAGGTGTGGAATATATATATATATATATATATATATATATATATATATATATATATATATATATATAAACTGTGTGTGTGTATGTATGTATGTATGTATGTATGTATATTCTATCACTCAATGATAGCAATTGAAACATCTGGGGACTTAAGTAAATATCATCTGACTATCGATCACCAGGTGTGCATGACGAACAGCACAGTTACATATATCCCTGTACAAACACATGCATATCGTTATCTATTTAAAATACAATTACACATTCATATCAACAAAGACGATTACTTGTCTTCGGTGAGTAATTTCCGTAAACAAATTATTCTTTCTGTCGCATTTAGACGGTATACAATGCAGAAAGGTGACATCTGTAATCTTTACTTTGTTGTGTGGAGTTTGGGGGCCGCTTACTTACAAAGCTCCCCTTTGTTGCAAAAGGAGACCCTGAATAGGCCGCTTACGCATTTGAATGGGATGAGGCTGTAGTTTAGTCATCTTCTACACAAGGCATCATCTGTAACAGTTAATTAAGGCCATTTTCAAATATAGTACAGGTCATTGAATTAATTTACCTACTATGTTAGAAAAATTTAATTCAGTTAGAAATCCAGTTCATTAGAAAGTCCCAAAAGCTAGACTTTGATAAAGCACGACATGTTCAGTTAATTGCAAAGAAATCATGCATTACCGGTTATTCTGTAGAATCCTTAACTTTCTCCGCGGTTGATATACATGTATTTATCGCCCATCCTCACACGAACAATCCACATCAGCATGCTTGTTTATCTCAAATCACAAAATTCTAAGCACGTGAAGAAAATTCATTTTACAACTAACAATTACAGACTTTAGTCATTCTTTTTGGATAAAATTCGCCACCAAAGAAACCGTTGTATGATTGCATTACAAATAAAGTATTAGTTTTAGCATTGTTGTGTAGCACTATTTAGGATCTGTAGGATTTGCTTAATCTAGACGATTTCAGTATATTTATAACGAAATATATTGAAAGAATATTTGCAATTTTTACATTTTACCTTTTTCTTTGTTTATTTGTTGTTTACGTCCCAATAGAGAATTTTTCACTCACCTAAAAGACGTCACCAGCTGTAGGCCAGAAAGTTTGACCTATGCATGATGCTTAAAGATATGGTAGTGACGGTTCTTTATCGTACCAACGCCTACCGGGACACGGGACACCCGTTTTTGGTTGCTGTTTTTTGTTTGTTTTTTTTGTTTTGTTTTTTTTTTCAAGTTATATTTGAAATACCCGTGACTTCCACGTCTAATTCCGGGGTTTTTGCGAATGAACAGTCACTACCTATATTAAAGGTTATAAGTTTGACGAGGCGCCAGGATGGAGAATCGAACCTGGGACCTCCCCGTATGCAAAACAAACGACTCAACCACTATATTATGTATGCAGCTTTTGCTTGTCTGTTCTCCAGTATGAATATCAACATACATTTACTTCAAAATTTCATGCATAACCTCTATACAGTATGCCAACAAAACAGTCAACTAGACCTATTGTTTGTTTGGTTCAGTGATTGTATACATTCTTTGTTATACTTATCGCGGCTTTTCCAGATTAAAACACGTGGACGTCTTGTAGTTCTAGGGGGATTACCAAAAAGTTACCGAAATAAAGATGATTGCAATTAGATGCACTGATGGTATCACTTGCATTATTTACAGGTGGTAGGTTTTTGTTCAAAATGATTAACAATTTAATGATAAGATACGAATGTTGGACAGGTAAGTTTAAATGAACTTATTTATACTGACCAAACTAACCTTTAAATAAAATCAAAGGATCGTTCATAAGAATTGATACGAAGCCGACTTAGTGATTCAGCAATGTCACTGAAACAACTCCGTACGTTTTCGTGTTTACATGATTCAACATTTTTGTAAACTTTTCGCACCTTCAACCCTCAAATACCCTCCTTCTTTTGTTATGATTATTCAAAATGCTTCTTGTATATATGTGTGTTATGATGACTTGCGGTTTTTTAAAATGTTTGTACTCTTGTCGATTATGATGCTAGTTGTCTTCTGCTGTTTTGTTATATCATGCTTATAATTACCCTTTACCCTTGATTCTTCTTAAAACGGATATCGTTACTATAAATTAGGTGCTATGACAAGCTATAAATTAGGTGCAGTGGAAAAATGTAATTAAGGTGCAATGACAAGTTGTAAATTAGGTGCAGTGACAAGCTGTAGATTAGGTACAATGAGTGTACGTCTGTCACATATTAAACGACTTCTCTGCAATGTCAAAACCATGTCTCATTTTTTCTATACATCTTAATAATGCTTGTGTGCATGATTCCAAGTCTCCTTACATGAGCCCGTGGGGACCCGGATTAGAAAAGGTCATGAGTACCCTTTGCTTGTCGTAAGAGGCGACAAAACGGGGCGGTCCTGCGGAGGAGAACGCAAAAACCGAGGCCCCGTGTCACAGTAGGTGTGACACAATAAAGATCCCCCTGCTCAAAGTCCGTAAGTGCCGAGCATAGGCCCAAATTTTGCAGCCCTTCACCGGCAATGGTGACGTCTCCATATAAATGAAACATTGTCGACAGGGACGTTAAGAGCACACAATCAATCAATCAATTGATTAATTCCTTCCAGGTACCTTTCCTTCCTTTCGTACATCAACTGTTCAGAATTCCAGACTTTAAAGGACTAATCTCATTTAATACAACCGTAGGCCGGGAAAGACGAAAAAGGTTCGTTGAACTTTACACAATAAGACGCTGATTCTTGATGCATGAAAGTGATAGGTTTTGTCCTCATTAGATCTGCATAAAATACTGAATTTGTAACTCTTACTGCTTGTAGAGGATCATTTTGGATGGTAGCATTAACTTTTGCGGTTTTTGAAAAGATAAAAATCGCTCCACATAAGAATATTTCAAGTTTCATGAATGGCGATTATATAAATCAGTTCCCATAATTAAGACCCTTACCTTAATGCCGATGATATTGTAAGTCATACATAATTGTAGAGGAGAATAAAGACACATTGTTTGGTTTTGTTGTTGTTGTTGTTGTTTTTTTGTTGTTTTTTGTTTTGTTTTTGTTTTTGTTGTTTGGTGTGGGGTTTTTTGGGGGTTTTTTTTTTAAATTTTGTTTTGTTTTTGTTTTTGTTTGGTTTTTTATGAAATAGGTGCCATTAAGGGTTTTATATATATATATATATATATATATATATATATATATATATATATATATATATCACAACGTAAATAAATTTAAGTAAAAAGAAAATGAATAAAAACAAAAGTAATATCATTGTGCTTGGCAGTCTAAAGATTCTGAATATTAAATAGAAATTACTTATCATGAGTGAACAAACGTAACTGAAAATCACAGTCTTATATATTATAAAACAAGTCAGCGCCATAGCACACATATATATTTCCTCATTCCAAGCCACTAACGACGTGTTTAATTTATGTCTCTCCTATGGTCATATCTTTGGATAACAGGGTTTGTCAGAATGAAATATTTAACATTTCGATAAAATTATAATGCTCATTCTTCAAAAGCCACATTGCTGAATGTCATTTCTATTTATTCCAAATTCTACATTACCAGTACCTTAAAATCATTGGAAGCAGATTTGTAAATACACTTTGAAGATCGTCTTGAAATTAGCTTCGTAACCCTATAAAGTCATCAAAAATGACAGATTGTTGACCTTGGGAAATGTCGTTAAATAAAGGGGTTAGTTTCTCTTCTTATAATTCAATACATGAATAAGAAGAGCAAATAAAAGTCATGTAAACGTTTGTTTTAACGAGATTTATAGATAGCAGATGGAAAACAAAATTTATTGTGATTTACGTAACAGCTTTTCAATTTATTTTCAAATCTTTGAACCAGCCGTAAGTCAAATTTTGAAGAAACATTTGTCTACCTTCTCTGAAAACTCTTAATTTATGGAAGAGTTTCACAAGAAAGGCGTGATTTATTGAAGCATAATTCTAATGAAATGTAATATGAATTGACCGCAATATACGAAAGTTTGTTCATCATTGACAAAGATTGCAATGTTTGAAAATGTCAATGTTCTTTATTAGTCTATTCTATCACGAACAGATTATTTTGTAAAACGTTATTCAAAGGAAGGTAGTCGTATCTTGATTATAATCAAGTAATCACTTCAGATGTGTTGTTCTCATAATCCAACAAATTGTTTTACTTCAAAATGTCTATTTCTGTCAAAATATTGAATTTAAACCACGGTATGATGTTATATGAAACACAGTGCCCTAGGTCTCTGCCAGTAGTGAAGGAGAAGAACAATTCTTTCCTTTTTTTTTTTATTTTGTCTACTCTAGTACTGACAAGATTACGTTAGGGCGTTACGTATAATCTACATATGTCTCTGAGACGCAAGTCTTGTCTGAATGCATTATGTAATATTTAACATAAAAATCAAAGCATTGTTTCTTTACTCTCTTTGTAGACCTTGAGATGAAGTGCAAGATTTCTTTTGGAAAAAGTCTTAATTTAAAAAGATATATATATATAAATATATTTAGATACAAATATAACTTTTAAAATATTTATGCTTGTATCCATAATTTAGCAACTTTCAAAATTCATTTTGAGGCTTGCAATACACAAATGATGTGTCGATTAAGAGGAAGTGTTAAGTAAATTAACATTTATTTAACGTTTTGGGTTACTGTGTTAAAGTTTATTTTCAGATTGTTCAAGGTTAATATACTTGAAGAATAAATTAAGGTTAATGCTCTTTTCTATTTTGGCCTTCATTTCCACTGTAAGGATAGACAAATCAGCAGAGGAATATGTTAAACTTATCATTGACTGCAAGACACTGCATCAATCAATGTAATAGGATTTAATTGTTAATCACAGAAAGTTAAAATAAGATGCAATCATCTTGTAAATAAAAAAAAATAGTAGTCTAATAATAGAATAATAGTCTTTTTTTGTTTTTCAATGAAATTTATTCATTGTTACTGTGAAATGGTTACAATAGTGACTGACTTATCGAGATTTCATAGAAAGTTTTTAAAAACATATCACATAACCACATAGTGATTAACTAGCATTCTATAAACATTTTTTTCTTCTTCCATGAAATCACTCCCTTTAAAACATTTTTCTACGAATTAGAAAATTATTCCACCTACATCTTTTTTAATATTTTGTTTTTCAGAATTGTTTCTTTGAAAACCCATTATATTTAATATGCTGATATAAAGAAATCTAATAATGATGTTTTTAACATATTTTGGGAAACAAATTTACAAAAAATAAAACGAGATCGATCATTCATTGAAGTTTATAATTTTGTTGAAAACAGGAAGTGCAAAAGAATGCTCATAAAAGCAACATATTAGTAATGCAATTCACTTCGAAGATTGTACAAGTATATATCTGTTAATACTGGCTTGGATTGCTCGAAAAAAAAATCTCACACTTAAGTTTAAATTTTCTTTTATTTGAGCAGTCAAAATTTTAAGAAAATCTGAGACTTAATAAGTTCGAGTTTCGACTTAAGTTTATTTCTAGAAATCCAGCCCAATAATGAAAGTAAAATCTTTTTTTTTTCTACGAGTTCTTACAGTATCGAAAGAACTTTACATTCCTCTCTGGTCTTGTATCTAGATGGATGGAGAATATCCCTTTAACTTGCGTAGATCTTCAACGTAAATCAGCGCTTGTGTGATGGTGTCGTTTTCAGTCGTTTCTGAAATAGTACCCCAATGGGCACGCGAATGATTTTTTTTTTATCGCTGCAGTTTCGTTGTAGTTTTCCCGGGGGAAAAGGAAGCACAGGGTGGTTAAAATGACCCCTTTTCACTGCTACGTGTATTAGCAGCAGTGCCAGTTGTGTGCCCTCTCTTGTTTCCGGATTTCGTGACCGTAAACGCAAGGAATATCCTTCATTAAAGTTGTTTATAAAATCTTTATTTCTTATTCTGCGCATATAGATTTTGCGGGAGAGTTTTATTTAAGTCTCTGACTCATTTGTGCATTGTTGGAGATATGTAAGGTGATATATTAGGTTGCATTTAGGGATGCGTTTTCTTCCGTTCCAGATTCATAAATCTGATATCGTCCTACACTGACTGAATGACAATTGGCTGGAAAGTGAATCCACAAGCTTCGTCTGTGGCTTCCTGTCTAAACCTTTGCTTTACAATTAGGTGAACCTTGTTCAGGAACTGACACGTGCATGCACACGTATCTTGACACTACTGAATGTTGCTCACATATAGCTAAAATTAACGATGACATAAGCCAAAAGTTGGTAGGTATGAAATTGAAAATCATTAACCTTTCAATCAACACACATATATACAACACAATGGTCTGATTACAAAGAAAGACATAACAATATGGTACATTTAGATATAACAAATACAGTACGACGTAGACCTTTTCTTACTTTGTTTAGTGTTATTTTAAGACTGCGGAACATTAATTGGTAAATTGTAAACATGCAGCATCTGTTCCCGTCAAAACACTTGACATCACAAAGAAAAGGAGAGGTACGATTCAGAGAGGACGACCGTGAAAACATTCGATCGAAATTGCAGTTTTAAAGTGAATCTCAATCCAGTTTGTTTTTACTTATACTCAACAAATATAAGATCGCAGAACATTAACCGGCAAGATTGAAAATATACAGCGTTCGTGACTGTCATCTGTTACAGTGAAACACTTGGCTTCACGAATGAAAAGGGCATGTGCATACAATTCAGCGCGGACGACAGTGAAAACATTGGATTGAAATTGTACTTTTAGAAGTCAATGTCGTAACTTCAACAGGTGACAGTCACGAACGCTGTATATATTTGCAATCTTGCTCATGATTTGGCGCTCGATTCGCAGATTAACTGGCACTTCACCTACTGCTGGTTTCGTCTCTAAGTGAGTGAAAAATTCTCAAATGAGACTTAAAACAACATACAAATACATTTGGGGCATTAACGTTTTATATTTGTAATGGGAGAGGGAAATTTGAACTGAGTATATCAATCTAGTGCTGTGTGTGTGTGTGTGTGTGTGTGTGTGTGTGTGTGTGTGTGTGTGTGTGTGTGATATTTGTATACATGTCTACATATGTATGTGTATGCATGCGCATACGTATGTATTGTATGTTTGATTACTGTGTAAAGAAAACTTCACTGAAAACCTCCCTCAATATCACCTAACATGACAAAATCTGTCACACGGATTTTGGAGAAGAATCAATCATCTTCGGAAATCAACCTCCCGCGGTGCAGTAAAAACTCTCTGTTCGGAGGAAAGTTATCGCGATTTCTCTCCCGCGCGCTTCTCCGAGCGAGACTTGACACCGATCGTCCCGATATCGGTACCTGCATCCTGAGTTTTAATTTACGGTACTACGGTCGGAGCTGTGAGAGAAGGCCTCCTGCAAGGTTTGTCTACAGACAAATGGAGAAAAGACGATTATATGATTATCACCTGGCAAAATCTACTTATCGAAAGTAGTTCCGTATACAGCGTTTCCTCCATATTGAAGAGTGCAATCGACATAGACCCCCTCTGTCTGTGACAAATTCATCATCTAATGACATGAATCATATATCCATGCAGTGAACTTAACATGAAAATCGACATCATTATAAATTACACATCTTTTCCTATTTTATCATTATGTAAACAGAGGAGGCTAAAAAATTGATCCCTACACCCGGATCGACCAGGTTGTGATTCAAATAGTCTGGTATATTTGGGTATAGTGTTGCCTTTTCTAGATACGGTTAGATTTATCAAATGTTAAATTTGGAAACGTACGATACGAATTTTCTTTAAATGTACTTGTAAACAGCTGTTGAATAATGACTGTTTGTTGTTAATTGAAGATAGGAATCGTGTTTTCCTTAGTGCCCTGTGAATAACCTAGACGGCAGAACAGTTATAAATGATCGGTGTGTAAGTTTCTTAGTGTGTTCTTATCGCGTTAAGATTTCCACTTTAGAAAGGGTTGTCTCCCATTGACTTTTCTGAACCCTGGGGGTGTAAACAATATCCTCTTGAAGTGTACCAGCACTGAGGCACCTGGAAATTTAAATACAGTGACAATCATATTATCTTTCATTTCAGGAGTAATTTACATACGCTATAATCCCTCATCTTACAGCATCACAACCATTCTCATCTATTGCTTTACATAGCATAAACGATGCCACTGAAGTCAATTTCTTTACCATTATCATCTATTGTTTTACATGATATTGGCGATGTCAGTTCAGTTACAGAGTTTCCTTGAAGTCAATTCTTTATACATGTAACTTCTACCATTGTTAAAGACTACCCCGAAGAAAAAAAGGGCATGTATAGCTCTGTTTGAATTGCCGTGAGCGTTATGATGAAGTTAAATAAAAGACAGTGAGGCTGGACACCAGGGAAGAACTGATGGCGATAATCAATATTCCTATGCAGACAAACTACACGCGCAGTTAATTTCCGTGGGGATCCGGGTTAAAATAGGTCCCCAGTATCCCAATGTTTGTCGTGAGAGGCGACTAAATGGGGCAGTCCTTCGGATGAAACCACAAAAACCAAGGCCCCATGTTACAGCAGGCGAGGCACGTTTACGATCCATCCCTGCTCAAAGGCTGTAAGCGCTTGGCATAGGCTTAAATTTTGCAACCCTTCACCGGTAATGGTGGCGTCTTCATATGAGTTAAAATTTCTCGACAGGACGTTAAACAACAACAACAAAAAACAACCACGCGCAGTCATTAAGTCTATGTACCAGTTTGATACGCCACTGAAAGATTCCGGGACCAATTCCCGGCAGCCATGTCAATCCTACGACTTTTGAAATAGGTAGTTTAAATTTTGTCTCAAACTTTACCTATTTAATAACAATTAACAAACAAGATCTACAACTTATATTAATGCCTCTCGTTGGATATTGAACAATATTAATGTTCCATTGATGCGGGAGGAAAACGGAGTACCCGGAGGAAACCCAACATAGGGAATGACTATTTCTTTGCCAGGTTCTGTATTAGATGTCAAAGTCACGGGGCCCGCGACACGATAGGCGTTGGTCCATTGGCGACACGGCCTTGGGCGCCATTTTCTGGCACTTCTTCCAATGGCATCTTTATAAGAATGCAAAATTCTCAAATCGAACGTAAAACAACAGACAAATAAACAAAAACTCACGTAAGATTTTCCAATTCTTAGATTTAATAAACTAATAGAACTTTTCTTCAATGAAAACGTATCAAAACTTGATAACTTTAAAGTACAACCAGCATTCATTGACATCGTACGATGTAGTGTTAAAAGTCTTCGTTGATTGCAATTGATCCATGAACCACAAATGGTAGATAGTATTCTTAACAGTTGACACCGTTATTCCGGCTAATGACAGAATGCAAACCACAGTCATTTTTTTCTCAGGGACTGTATCAATTTATTGAGATTTCCACAGAAGATCAGATAATTGTACGTATCTGAAACACAGAAAAAGCGAAAATCCTTTGCAGGCTAATTGCCAGAAATGTTAGGGTATATTATATTTACATTAAGTATCAAATTGGTATATTGACCACCACGGGAGTCAATTACACTACCCCCACATACGATGTGGGGTAGCTTTGAACATTGTTTATTTATTTTGTCGGTTTTAATCCTTCGTTGGTGGTTAAAGCCGCGATCATTGCAGATGAAACAGCGATAATCTCATCAAAACTTACAATAGGTTCCTGCATGGAGGAACTAAGTTCAAACTTTTGTGATATATTTTTATCGGTCATTATCAAGGGTCAATATTGCTGAAATGACAAATTGGAAAAATCGGAAAACACAAAACGTGTGGGCAGCAGTGGTTGGGGTCTTGAAGGACTTCCATGTTTTGACCGAGTGTTATATAACTGTTAAGGACCTTTAATTTTGTCTGTACAAAATACAAACGGTTGAAACGTTCATTAACATGAGTATTATTATTGTATGGACAACTAGAAAAATGTTATCATAAGACATAAATGGTTTTTTTACCAGCCTTAAGTTTAAAGGCCACTTTATCAAGTATAAAAGATAATTATATTAATACCCTCCACTGTTTTGTGAGGATGTAAAGTAAGTTTAGAATGACAGAGCAAATAGCGATATTTGCAGCCAAGAAAAACAATTCAACAACGTCATTCTGTTTTGATGTCTTTTAATAAATGATGATAGTGCAGATTTATCTTCAAATGTAGAAGTGCATAGTTCAGCTAGGTAAAACACATTCCTAGACAGTGCTTTTGCAAATTCGGTCACTGTTTGTATTTTCTCAATCATTTGATTTTAAAAGGTAAAATAAGTTAAAATGCATCATTTGATGTGATGTAAACTATTTCTCTAAATCTGTTATTTACATGTATCTAGAATGATGATCAATGTTTTGTATGGTTCCCCAATGGGGGCTATAACGCTGAAAGGTTTAAAATGTATTGTTTTTCATCCTTCTCTTACTTTCCACGCTGAGGAAGACGAGAATCGTCATCATTCTCTTATTCTAACCTCCACCTCACAAGGACAAAATTCATACAGGAAAGAAAACTACTACTTTGAAAACCGTCTCCGATTGGACTTTCTAATTCAGCTTATTAGTATACACCATCTGATTCTGAAATCTATCGAGGGTGTTTTAATTTTGGAAATATGACTATAGGTAAAAATATTTTTCTCTGTACTTTATTCTTATGAATCATATGTCTTAAAATTGTGTTCAATAGGGCGCTTCTGAGTATATACCCCGTGGAACGTCCGCACGTGTGACGTGCAGATGGCAGCGGTACTAAACGCCATAATCAAGCTATTAAAAGCTTCCAAACATTTGTAAAATGAACTTTTTACCAGGAGAAAGTCAATTGTACAAAAGAAGCCACACTACATGAGAAGCAAAGATCAGGTGTTGATTTAGGTGAATGGAATTCGCTCTCATGCGATCGGTAATTCTAGACACCAGGGACGACTCCGAGCTTCACATCTCCTGAGAATACAGCGACCCCTACCCTGGCAAATTGTCCAAGCATTGATCACCTGTGCAGGTGCGGGCAATTATGATTGGTTTTCTCTATTGGTAGTCAACTTTGACCACAAATTCCATTATACATGTGGTAAAAGTGAGATAATTAATACCGATTTAATCAGTAACATATTTTTCTTCTCTGGGAGTCTTAAGTTTATTTTGTCACGTTACTACACAAAAACATGGGTCGGGAATGTGCAACATTTAGAAGGGGACCTGTCATTATGCATTTGATACTCAGTTTGGTAGAGTTGTTTATTGCTTATGAAAACACCCATGTGGTTAGATGGTTATCGAGGGATGTTTTTGCACGTCAGTGGCGGAGCGAGTTGACTGTGTATGGGAATAAGTCGGATTTCAAGAATATCTATAAACGAAAATGCACATAAAACCATGCAATTTTCAAATTTCCGTGATTATCATTTCAAAATTAAATCTATTAGTGTGTGCCCTGTACAGTGTTTGGCATTCCTCTTTTGGGATAAAAGATATTGTATCGCAGGAATCATAATTATGATTTATACCATGACGTGTGAAAAATAAAATGTAGAAAAGTGCCGTTATTCTTCTACTAAACAGAATTTCTCATCTAAACCAAATTAAAACAAACAAAAAACAAAACAAACAAAAAAAACCCCACGAAATTCGAATACAAAATCATGCATTTTACATGTCCTTAATTTGTCAAAAAAGCGGAGTGAAAATCTAGATAATACCTTTAGGGAAGTTAAAAATTTTGAAGAAAACTTTAGAGAAATTTCTGGGAACAGCAGTCCTAATATGAAACATTTCAGTAGATTTAAAACACAACAACATAATTAGATAAATGCTTGACGGACATCATCCAGATCAACCTGGAGACGTGTGTTCAACGAATAATCTACCATCCCATTTTCGGGCAATATAGTAAAAAAAAAAAAAAAAAAAAAAAAAAAATCCGGTTTGTTTTAGACCTAGTGTCCTTGAAAATGGTCTGTGATATAACACACATTCACTCAGGAGGCAGGTCTCTTGTGTATTACATTTCGAAACTCGACGGAGAATAAAGACTCTTTATTTTCATTTTTCGACTAAAGTGCAATATGTACAAACACAACTATTGTTTATTTAAAAAGAAAGACTAAATATATGAAGTGTGTTTTTATTATTTGTCAGACAGTCGTTTTTCTGTGCCCATTTTTGCTTGTTTTAAATTCAAATTTCACGCTGCTTATTAATCAGTGAAAAATAACAAAACGTATTTCTTTTTAATTAGACTAGATATTGAATTTATCGTTGCATTGTTTAATTTATGATAATGAGGACCGGTTATTGTAAAGAGCAAACACCACCTAGCGTAACCAAAGCCTTACTCCATCAATACGAGATCGTGTCGGGATCTGCACGTTGTGTAATAACATCCATTACGTAAAATTCGCTCACCGATAGGTGTGACAATTAAAGAACATCAATTGACCTCAAAGATTTTCGATTTGTCATTCCATGACAAGACAATGCCTTCTCAACATTTCAGCACTATAGACTATCCATACCAAGCCAGAATATTATTCATAACTTTTCTGAAACCCGTACCTGTGAAGTGAGGATGTTTAACAACTTTTACTATCTCTCGGCAATGTGAATTTGATCTTCACCTTTTCACCGCAGAAAACAAAAAAAACATAATAAGATTTATCTAGCAATCGTCTTGATACAATGAAGCCTCACTACATTGCATCATAACACTGCCCTAAATACAGCTAAGTAGTATTATCTAGAGTAATACATGTATATTATGTCATGGTATTGATTGACAATTTAGTGTGTGCGTTGATTTACTTCTCTTCTTTATAGAAACATTGTCTTTCAAGATACCTTAAATTTACCTAAGAGTACATAAATTTCAATCTCTAGGCAAATTTATAGCCCGTGCTCTTTGTGTACTCTGACTACTACTGCCACAGAGAGTTATAATTAAATACGATCTTTTATTAATTATTGCATTTAATTTCTAATTGACCTTAATTGTCGTACTGAACGGACTTGGATGAAAAATCGTGTGTGTTCTTTTAAAATCTGATCAAAAGTTCAAAGCAATTATTTTTTTTTTTCTGTTTTATTTTGAGAATTTGATTTGGTACCCAGTCGCATATTAGCTCAAGGGCATTAACTCGTGCACTTTTTTTCCACGATTTAAAAAAAGAAAGAAGATATATTAGTAGAATAGCGGGCACATATAAAACTATTTTATACAAACAACAAGTACCAGTTTAGTTGATAAGTATACAAATATTAGTATAGCCTATGCAAATAAGATGAAAAGTCAACAAGATAATAATAGAAACAAATCTTCGTCAAAGCTCAGATATGAGTAACAATTCATAATCTGATAAAAAAGAAAAAAAAGCGCATCCGGTTTGTTCTTTATCAGTGGGATGGAGTGTAAGCAAACAATAAATGACTGGTGATCAAGGACCTACTAACATTTTCATATTCTTTTATTCGTGGAATATTCAGTTGTTCTGTAGATTGACGCGAACATAAAGAGTAATGTCCTGTAAAAGCACCATTCTCTATGTTCATCAGTGAAAAACGAACAAACTCTTTTTATTCCTTTTCTTCATATAATCACACACACACACACACACACACACACACACACACACACACACACACAAATTATGTATACAATGCGGTAGACTTACTTCTCAGGGAAAAGAGAGGTAACTGCTTTTGTTCTATCAGTTCTTAATACTTTTTTCAGTACTTTATATCCAGTACTTGATAATACTATTCAGTACTTGATATCCAGTACTTGATACTATTCAGTACTTGATATTGTTCAGTACTTGAAATTTAACTTCAGTACTTGATATTCAGTATTTGATCATATCATTTAATTCTTGATATTGTTATTCAAGATTTGATATCCAGTACTTGATAACAATATTCAATGCTTGATATCCAGTACTTGATAACAATATTCAATGCTTGATACTATTATTCAATACTTGTTCCCCAATACCGTACTTGATGATACTATTTAATACTTCATATTCAATACCAGATACTACTATTCAGTACTTGATTATTTTTAGACATATCATAGTAGAATTACATCTTATATAAAACTTTACCCTAACAGGTATTTGGGTGTTTTCCCCCGTAAACTGATCATAAACTCAGCTAGACGTGAAATTCGTGGTGGAGAAAACGGAAAAATATATCATTATATGTATGGTACATATTTGAAAAGCCAATATCATATTTCAAATAAGAGATCGTTCTAGTAGATAAGGACAAACAGCTTTTTTAGAATATTTTATTCGGCATTTTGACCCTGTCAAAGTGTGATCAAAAAGTGATTTACCTCCCAAAGAATCTGGGGAAATATGGCGCGATGGTTATCAATATTTCACTGACAATTACCTTCAGATAATGCTTACAGCACCGTCTCTTCTCTAAAATCCCATATCCTGACATCAACATAACGTGATAGAGAATATAAAACACCCCCTTGACAACACCAGCTCTATTTGCACAAGATGCGTTTATGAAATCTGAGATTCAGCAGAGAAGTTAATAACCAAGCTATAAAATTTACATCCATTCGGGTGAGAAATTGATGTTTAAAATGCATGTAGGGTAACTCCTTGGCCTTTCTTAATAATATAAATTTGACATTTTTTGGCAACAGATCAAAGCTCAATATTTTGTTGTGTGTAATTTAGAAAAAAAAGATACATTTCACAAATTTTAGAATCATTTAAATAAGATAACGAGAGACTAGTCTACCGTCAAAATCGCCATAACCGATATTATGATTGATAGTAGACTTATGCTGGACACGTGAGAACATATAATTATCAATCAAAACACGAAGAAATATACAGTATCCCAATATGAATGTGATTTGTTGTAATAATAATAATTGAATAAAAGTACGTTTTGAAAAGCCCACGTCAATACCCTGATCGGCAGTACTTATAACACGCCCTACTCTTTTACTTTAAATGCAGGGAAACTTCTAATTCTGCAGAGTCTCTCAGATACAAACACTATTTTCTTTGTTTGATTTTAAAACATGAAATGATTATTTGTCCACTTGACGCCCGCGCGCTTTCAAAATATCCAGGTATCCGCCCCCGCCTCCGTCCCTGTTCTGTGAAATTCAACATGATATGAATTGTGGTGGTTTCGTTCCCAGATAGACAAACTGTTTCAAAACTAACATTGGTGTCAAATAGTTATCATATAGGAAAAGAGGAAGCCAAAGAATTATCCGAGTTGCAAGAAAAAAATTCTGTATTGTGTAGTCACATCGACTTTAACCGCTCGACATTATAGGCAAATTACGCAACACGATCGTTGAAAGTGAAAGTTAATTAAAGAGGACACAAGCTACAATTTTATTGAAACAATAACTATCATGTCAACAGTGTTAAGCGAAGTAATATTGTATCACCGATCGACCAATTCGTTGTAGATTTCGCAAGAAAGCAGACTATCTCTATCAATTGTTAACGCTGAATTTCAATCAAATGAAACAAGGACAACTCAAGACTCATCATTTCACGAAAGAGCTTTATGTTGCAACTGATAAAATTGAAATGAAATAATGATTTAGAATTATCATTCCAATGTTGTGTTTGTTTGGGGGGGGGTTAAATCATGTTGTCAACTCTTGAAAATTTTAAACAAAGAATGACTAGAATGATTACAGTTACTGAGAGTATTGAGAAATCATTGACAGGGTAAACTGTCTTTTGTCTCAGTTTTTCGTGCGACATCCGCGAAAATTGAACCTCTAAAAATATGATTCCACATTATTCAAGGTCGGAGACACTGGTTGGGTACCTCCAGGTTTAGAAAATAGAAGACCATTGCTTCTAAAGAGAAAGAAACGAAAGTTGAATTTCATATATAAAAAAATCACGAATTACATTATCGTATAACGTCGTAGTAGCCAAGTGGTTAGATGTTCGTTTCGCAACCAAGAGGTCAATGTTCGATCCCAGCGCAATGCCAAATATACGTTTACCATAGGTACCAACTGTTTCTTCACAAAGTGTCTGGTAATGGGCGTAAAAGTCGTGCATCCTTCAGATTTGACCTCAAACGCGTTGATACGATAAAACGACCCTGAGCGCCATGCAGGGATCAAAATTTGTGATATTTCACCTAAAGCTGGTGATGTCTCTACGTGAGTGGAAAAAATGGGACCTTAAACAATATTCAAACAAACATCATCAAAATATTTTCTGAACCGACATTCGGTATATTTACTTACACGCAGATGGTTAATCTATATCGTTATTGCACATAAACTATAGAAATTTATGCGCAACTTCCTCCGATATTATGTAATCAATTTCGTGTTTACAAAATCACTTAAATTGGACTTCGACAGACAATAACATATCTTTGAAATTATTATTGTAATTTATTCATATTATTGGTCTGATTTATTGAAAATTTATTGAAGGCGACTCCAGAAAGGGTTTGTAATTGTTGAAAACTGTAAAGAGATCATTTAAATGTACATGATTTTGTCATCTCAAATCATAGATCAGCATCATTGTTGAATTGCATTAATAAAAATTTGGATAGAATAAATTTTAAGCATATTTACAACTACGGTACATTCACTTAATAACCTTTTGACAAATATCATGCAGGATTTCTGCTTCGGCATTTTACTGCATGTGGACTGTTACAAAATTATCATTCCATTGTGAAAAGTATGGATGATCTTTCGGATATGACCTTAAAAACTGAGGTTCCGGCCCATGTCGCGGCATGCGTTAACATGTTAAAGAACCTTCACTGCAACGGCCATGAGCGCTAAGCATAGGTCTAAATTTGTGGTACTTTATCTACAAGTGGTGATGTCCTAATATGGATAAAACATTCTTGAGGGGACGTAAAACAAAGAATCAATCAATCATTTTGGTCTGAATGCACAAAGCCTGATATAAAAAATCTAGAAAAGATTCAGTTACATGCGCCCCGTGGGGATCCGGGCTCTTAGAATAGATCCTCAGCACCCCTTGCTTGTCGTAAGAGGCGACTAAATGTAGCGGTCCTTCGGACGAGACCGCAAAAACCAAGGTCCCGTGTCACAGCAGGTGTGAAACGATAAAGATCCTTCCCTGTTCAAAGGCCCTGAGCGCCGAGCATAAGTCTAAATTTTGCAGTCTTTCACCGGCAATGGTGACGTCTCGATATGAGTGAAAAATTCTCGAGCGGGATGTTAAACAGTTACATGCAGTGAGAATAGTTACATGTCTCTCTATAATAGGTTTTAGAAATTCACTGTATTTGGAAATAGGAGAGGAACTTAGGGAATTACTAGTACAAAGAGCCCGGTCTTTTTGTTCCAAACTTATAAAAATTTTGTTCCATCCTTGTCTCAAGGACGATACTTTCTTGTATCAGAAATACAACACTAAAAATTCCTCAAACTACTCTCTGCCTAAATGTAAATTAGAGTCTTCCCTACTTATGTGATTTTAAGCAATATCTTCAAAGTCACGTTGTTAAACCCCTAAAATATTTTTTTTTACATGGAAAACGATTTTTAAACATTATTCATACAAAACTAAGACCCAGTTGTGTTTTAAATTCTGATCTACGGATGTGATTTTACTGCAGACTCAAAGTGTTCATGTAGACTGATCGATTAATTGATTGATTGTATATTGTTTAACGTTCCGCTCGATAATATTTCACTCATATGGAGACGTCACCATTGCTGGTGAAGGGTTGCAAAATTTAGGCCTATGCTCGGCACTTATGGCCTTTGAGCAGGGAGGGATCTTTAACGTGCCACACCTACTGTGACACGGGACCTCGATTTTTGCGGTGTCATCCGAAGGACCGCCCCATTTAGTCGCCTCTTACGACAAGCCAGGGGTGCTGAGGATCTATTCTAACAACCCGGATCCCCAAGGGCCTAGACTGATCGAAGATGTACACCATTTGTTATGAGTGTGTTAAAATATGCTTTAGCAAGACAGTCTTTAAGGTATAGCGTTTTAGTACTTAATTCTTAGCGGTGTAATCTTAACTATTTTTTTATCTATTACAAATGTGCTTGTGATCCTTTGGAGTAACATTAGTGTTTGTATAATGATTAATGTACCTGCTGGTGATTCAAACATCTAAGTACTTATATCTCTTATGTAGGAAATACCAAGCCCCTGTTACGAAATATAAATATTCATCATCTGTACAATTCAACTCTCTCCATAATATGTTATTTTACCTTACACAGTGATTAATGCTGAATCCATAAAGACTTGCTAATACATGTTTGCATTCTTGTTTGCAGGGATCCAAAAGGAATAAAATTCAAAGAATTACTTTTATTAAATTTTTGCAAAATGATGAATTGTTCTTTTAATCAACATTTGATTTCCTTATCCCTAGATTTATCAGTAAGGACTAGCCTGATGTCTAGGTCAAGCGCTGGTCCAACCATAGTGAACGCATTTCTCACTTTATGACGTCATAGTTACTACTTCCTGTTTCCGATGTAAACAGAATTTGAGTCGTGTAAATAACCGCGGGAGATACCTCGTTCACGTTTCCTTATCGCGGTTCTCATTACCCGGATGAAGTGTTTGTTTGGAAGTTGACTATGCACTCGATAATTTGGCCATTTCATTAAATGTCATCATCAGTCGGATGATTTTCATAAACACCAGAAGGAGAGGACAAACATACAGAAATTGCAAGATATTTGTTCTCTTCAAAATGAAATTGTTTGGTAAAATATATCATCATGCTACAAATTGAAAAAAAATAACACACAGATACATTTGGCATAAATTTGAGGTATGTTGCTGAATATGCTAAAGAAAAGTTGACATCTATTTTTTTATATATGAAATTATTAGTTTGTTTTTTTTTATTATTATTATTATTATTTTGGTTTTTATTTATTTATTTTTTTTGTTTTTTTTGTTTTGTTTGTTTTTGTTTTGTTTTGTTTTGTTTTTGTTTGTTTTTTGTTTTTTGTTTTTGTATTGTTTTGTTTGTTTGTTTGTTTTTTTGTGTGTTTTGTTGTTGTTTTTTTTGTTTGTTTGTTGTTTTTTTGGGGGGGGGTTGTTGTTGTTGTTTGGGTTTTTTTTCTTTTTTTTTTGTTCTGGTTTTTTTTTTTTTTTTTTTTTTTTTTTTTAGGTTTTTTTTTTTTAAACATCCGTTCGCAAAACATTTAAGAAGAATATTTCGGATTTCAAATGATCTATTCATTACGATCAATTTGAATTCGATATGTAATGCTTGCGACTATAGTGCGGCAATTTTATCAATAGTGGGTGGTAAATCTGACATTTATTTGTAATGAATACCATGTTTGGGGTTTTATTCCAAATTTCTCCAATTTCAAATTAATTTTTGTTCTTAAAATTACACACGCAGTCGATCTCAAATGATGCCGTTCTTTCTCATCTGATCCCCGATAACTCTTTCAGTCACTTATATAACTTATCTTACGTCAGAAAATTTGATGATGATGATATTCTTTTAATGATATTGTTTTTGTACATATATTGTTTACCTGTACTTCAACATATTTTTTTCTTAACATTTACATCTGACCTGTACAATGTTCATTTGTAATTTATAACTGCATGCACCTCGTGTACCACTGTACATAGTAGGAGTGAATAATCTGAAATTGAACTTGCCACAAACTAAATTTCCGTAGAATTTCTTAAATCGAGTATGAAAGATCTTAAAGCGCAGTCTACCAAGTATGAATTCCATATCCCTTTCCATGGAACTCGTAGTATATATTTCAATAATCCAGACAGAAAGCTCGGGTGTAACTGGTCAACAGGGGGCGCTTACTCTTCAAAGGCGCCTAATGATTTCAAGGTATCACACCGGTAATTATTTTCACTATATAGTACTATAGAGGGGAAAAAATCATTAAAAATCAGTTTACAAAATTGATGCCAAATAACGCACTCGGAAATGTTCTATGTTACCTCGCTCGTCTTCTGACACCAGAAAAAAGACACCCTTCACGGCATTTTCGAAATAATTTTACCCGCAAACAAGATTACTCTCAAATCCACGTGTTTTTCACATGTGTGTAAATAGACCGAGTGCTCCTCAGGAAGAAGCCTCAGCTACCAGCATCAAATAGTTCCACAATAAACAACTGATTATTTCTACAAATTACACAAAAGTTCCTAATCAGGGGTACAAAAATAAGAGAAAAGAAGAAGGGGAAATGAGAAAAATCACGCATGAAAAAAAAATTATTCTTTTAAATATACGGAACTACAATTGACAAAGTTCATTTTGATTGGACAATTACCGGTGTAATACATAGAGAGGTCCGCGTTTGCCTTACTCCAAGTTTTGTATTCTTTACAGGGTTTGTAAGATCGACAACTGTTCATTACTTTCACCATTTTCATCAAAGAAATCTTTTCTTGGGGAAGGTATTCAATACAGATATAGGTAGTAAATCGAACGTTTAATGAAATCTACGAATCAATAAATGATTTTGATTACTAGAAATGTTTATTATTCACATCCCAGTATTTACAAGGTGATTAATGCAAATAATGTTCACACTCAATTTTTTCTTGAGAATTCTATACTGGACAAAATAAGTTAGGGATCATGGACCATTTCATTGATTAAAACTAAACCTTTGTACGCACATGACAGAATAGATGAAACACAAACGCAGACATCATTTTTCATCAATATTTAATCAGAAATCTCGATTTCATTTATTGATTCTTTGGGTCATAGTACAAAAAAAAAACCGAAAAAAACCCAAAATGCACACACACACACACACACACACACACACACAAATCCCAAACAAAAACAAACAAGCAAACCAAAGACATATCACTGAATGAAGTGAAGAAATCTGGCATGAAAGACAACATAAACTTTACATAACATGTCCAAAATTGACTCGGAGTTTCACCAATACGTGGTCGTGTTTGCTCTCAGAAAAGCCTGGCATCGGCATACTCATTATGGGATTCACAATGTTCTGTTGTGGGAGATTGTTCCATTCCTCTATCAGCGCGTGTTCAAGGTCATCCAAAGTCTGTGGTTGGTTTGAACGCTGTGAAAGGTGATGCTGAAGGTTGATCCAACATATGCTCGATGGGATTCAGGTCCGATGAAACAGCAGGCCACTACAAACGCTCGATTGTTTCCTTCTGCATATTCTCCTGAACCACATGACCACGATGGGAGCGGGAGTTATCGTCCATAAGAATGAAATTTGGTCCGATTGGACTTGTAAGCAACCTGACGACTGGGTGGAGAATTTCATCCCGGTATCGGAGAGCAGTCAATGCGCCGTTCCTGATGGCTACCATGTCAGTGCGACCCGCCAGAGAGATTCCTGCGATATGCCAGAGAGATCCCACCCCAAATCATCACAGAGCCACCCCCAAACCGATTATGATCAGCCACCAATGCCTGACTGTATCTTCGTATGGCCTCTCCGACCATCATGGAAGTGCATTTTGAATTGGGACTCATCTGTAAACAGTACCGGCTCCCAACGTCGTCTATCTCAATTCATATGTTGACGTGCGAATACCAAGTGTGCTTGTCGACGACGTGAGAGAAGTCTGGAACGCACTACTGGCCTGTAAGACCTGAGATTAGTAGCTTGAAGCCTGTTTCTCAAAGTCTGGGACATAATGTGCAGGCCTGTGGCAACATCAAACTGACGAGTCAGTCTTGGAGCAGGTTGAAAACGCTGTCTCCGCGCCAACGTTACGATGTAGCGGTCTTGGCGTTGCGTTGTGGCACGGAGCCTGCCACTCCTAGGCCAGTCTATGTCCAGAGTCTAGAGATTACACTTTGGGACACACCAAACCGGATAGCAATATCTCGCAGCATTCCGATTGCTTGATTGCGCTCATTTGCCTGTAAATGACGTGTTGTTTGTGGTGGCCTAACTTTACTTAAGTCACTTCAGTCGCTATTCACTTTATCAGTAACGTAGTTGATTGATTGTTTGTTTATTTTACGTCCCGTCGAGAATTTTTCACTCATATTGAGACGTCACCAGTTGTAGGTGAAGTACCACAAATTTAGACCTATGCTTAGCGCTCAGGGGCGTAGCAGTGAGGCTTCTTTAACGTGCCAACGCCTACCGTGACACGGGACCTCCGTTTTTAAGGTCATATCTGAAAAACCGTGATTCTCACTTCGAAATGCCGAACGTTTGGCAATCTATACCTATTTTTCGTCTTGGGTTTGACGCGGCCATGGTACGAGCGGAGCTCGGACTCACGATCTCCCGGTTACGAAGCGAACGCTCTAACCACTGAGCTACCGCGATCTGCTGACTCTCTGCTTTACACAACTACCCAAAGTGTTCCACGTTTTTATCGTGCAGCTCATGGGCACGTGCAAATTGTGAAGAAGCATATTCAAGTCACAAAATGCTTTCTCAATTCATGTATATGTGGTATTTCACGATTTCTTCCAAAAACTTTATATATATATATATATCTTTTGAAGATTGCCATTCCACTTCAGTCTTTGACAGACAGTGTCAATTATATACTGGACAAAAAAAGTTAAGGATCATAATTTTGACCTCAAAAATTTTTATTAACCAAATAATTATTTTGACAAATTTTAACATGTATAGTTTCTCCAATGTGTCCTTAACACAATAGATTTACCTGGTTTCATATTGACGTCATAAGTGCACGATTTTTTCGCCCAAACACAAGCAAGGGGTCAAAATCAAAGTGTGCCAACGTGTATATTGAAATTGAAAAATTGTGATTTTCATTTTATTGTGGGTATTTATTGCTCAAATCGACTCTTAGGTGAACAATTATTGACATTAAAACCCATGAGGCGCCATTTAACTGCTCTGGAAGCTGGTCAGGCAGTAGGTATGCTTCAAGCTGGCCAAGTCCAGAAAACTGTCTCTAGACATTTTAATGTGTCCCGAAGTGTGATTTCAAGGTTGTGGAATCGTTTTAGGCAGACAGGTAATGTTTCTGAGAGACCGAGATCAGGTCGTCCAAAGTCCACAACCGCTCGCCAGGATCGCTATATGTCACTTATGGCTCGTAGACACAGGTTTCAGAGTGCTGTCCAACTCAATACTGACTTTCATGCAGCAAGTGGGGTGCGCATAACACCACAAACTCTCAGACAGAGACTTCATGCTGCTAACCTTCGGGCTCATCGACCTGCTGTTCGTCCCATTTTGAGGAGAAGACATCGTGTAGCACAACTCAGTTGGGCTCAATATCACATAAACTGGCAACTGCGTCATTGGACGCCTGTTCTTTTCACAGACGAGTCTGCGTGGACTTTCATGACGGTCGTAGACGTGTATGGCGCATGCGTGGAGAGCGGTATGCTGATTGCTGTGTAGCAGAGCATGATCGTTTTGGAGGTGGCTCTGTGATGATTTGGGCCGGAATCAGTATTGGTGGATGTATTGACTTGCACGTGATTAATGGCAATCTTACCGGTGCAATTTACAGGGACGAGATACTGCATCCATTTGTGAGACCTTATGCGGGAGCTATAGGCAACGACTTTGTGTTAATGGATGATAATGCTCGTCCCCACAGAGCACGTATAGTGACAGACTACCTTGCTACAGAGACAATTGAACATATGGATTGGCCGAGTTGTTCTCCGGATTTAAATCCAATAGAACATGCCTGGGACATGTTGCAGCGAGCTGTTTCCAGACGCCCTGTACTTCCGACAAACCGCCAGGAGCTTACGTTAGCTTTACAGCAGGAATGGGCAAGGTTGCCACAAATTGCGTTCCGCAGGCTCATCAGAAGTATGCAGAGGCGTTGTCGTGCCGTTATACAGGCTCAGGGTGGACATGCACCCTATTGATATTGCCTTTATAAAGATTCAATCATTTGTAATGAAATTTGCTATTGTTGCTCATACCGATTTTCAAACTGTTTTGGGGGTTACCTGACAATGGTTGCTCTGGCTGCTTAACGTATTGATGAATTTGTAAAAACAGGTTTAAAATGTATTGTTCGATTGTCGTTGAACATTTTAAGTATATATTTAGCATAATTTATTTGGTTTTGTTATGAATAAAATAATTCTGAAATCATGATCCTTAACTTTTTTTTGTCCAGTATAGATCAACAAAGAGAAAAGTACCCAAATTCCAGTTATAGCACGTTTCACTGCCGGTACAGCTGCTGTAGAGATATATGTCTGATGATTGTACCAGCGCTACACCAGAACCACTGATCACAAATTGACAAAATACATTTTTTTTCTGCGCTTGTACTCTATGAAAAGGTGAAGATACGAACAATGATCAGTCTAATAAATCCTATACGGAATACAACATTACGAGTAGGACAAACATGGCAGCCTGGAAACACCGTAATGGGATCAGGTGTCTAGGGAGAGAAACATCCCCTCTTAACAGGTCCCATTCACCGTGATTTTTTAAAATATTTTTTTCACTTTAATTGGAGCAGGTAACAACCTCTGTTGAAGATACAAAAATATTCGAACAATGCACCATGTGTTCCCTTGGGGCTGGTCAAGTATTCCGTTCAGTGACAGACTATATATATTTTGTAATTTTAAGCAAGTTGCCAACGAATTTCACTATGTTGTAGAATTTCACAATGTTGTAGAATTTCACTATGTTGTAGAGTAAAGCTTTGTCATATTCATGCTAACACTACTTGAACAAAATATATTCGTCTTCACCCAAAACGTATTGTAAAATTTTCTGATCTGGTGTCAACAAAACTGATGTGAAGTCACTTGAAACCTATACTTATATACTCTTTTATGATTTGGTCTTTCAATTTCTATTCATATGTCTCTATCATATCATATACCTATTTTACAACATTTACTGTGCCTCACGAACTCTTGTAAATGCATGGTTTAAGTTACTATAGTGAACTGTAGTTTTCTAAAGTGAATAGCAGTTTTCTTTTAACAGCATATGATGGTTATGTAGCAGAAATATTATTCTCTGTTACATCTGAGTATGTGGCATTCATTTCTCTGTATCAATGTTACTATACATATATCTTTATTTAACCCCGTGAGGATCCGGGTTGTTAGAATAGACCCTCAGCACCCCTAGCTTGTCGTAAGAGGCGACTAAATGGGGCGGTCCTTCGGATGAGACCGCATAAGCCGAGGTCCCGTGTCACAGCAGGTGTGGCACGTTAACGATCCCTCCCTGCTCAAAGACCATAAGCGCCGAGCATAGGCCTAAATTTTGCAGCCCTTCACCGGCAATAGTGACGTTTCCACATGAGTGAAAAATTCTCGAGCGGGACGTAAAACTATATATAATCATTGATCATTTTACATGTTCTGACTTTAGTCAGTTTAAATCCTAGTTAATGTAAACCTATCTCATGTATAGTATGTTTCATCGATTTAATAAGGCCATGTACAATTAAAAACGTATCTGTGTTTTCTCCTCCAATAAAACCTGGACGCCACCAGATAACTGAAAAATTGTTGAGTGTGGCGAAAAACAACAAACAATCAATTAATAATTAAGAACAAGCATTCTGAGTATATTGCAGGCAATAAAAAGTCCCCTACTGGTAGGATAATTCAGTCAAAAGTAGTCCCAGCATAACAAAACTCAAACTTGATCTGTAACTCTCCAAGACAAAGCGTATAAAATTTCAGTTAAATATATTCATCCAATGTGGAAAAAATTCCGGAAAACTTCAAGAGGAATGACAGACAGACGGACGGACCGAAGGTAAACTAACAGTCCCCTCCGGCAAAGCAGGTCAAGCTTACTTTTCACCCAACATTCAGTACTACATGTACTATTGGGGAGGGGGGTAACTTTTTAATGAATTTCCTTTGCATATTGCTTCACACGAAAGGGAATTTAGTTTTCCCAAATGCATGATTTGATCGTAACCAGTTTAAAAAAAAAGAGATACTTATTTTTATTTCCAAACAGTGTTCCCACTGGACCAAAATATCCTTTCGCGCTTTTGTGCGGCGCACGATACGACATATACCATTTCTTTAAACAATTAGTTCCATCATAAAAGTTGGATAGTAATTTACTCAATTTTGAATATAAACCATGTAAAATGTACTTGTGAATCATTGTTCTACTCGTAAACGTGTAGCCATCTAGCATCACCTAAAATATATCATATCCAAATAATGCAACTAGCATTTCCTCTCTAAAGAATAAAAAAAATTTCAAGTGTTCAATAAATTTTATTATGTTTTAAAGGGACTGATATAACATTCTGACTGAATGAACAAACAGGTGGAAAATTGAAACTCGAGACATATTTTGACAAACAATTGATTGCAAAAAACTATTTTTTACCACTTTTGATTTTTCTTTTTTCGCCACTTTAAAAGAAATCGCCACCTGTCAGGCGAAAATAGCAAATCACAGCTTGACTGTTTCAAAATCATTTTTTTAGGACTAAATTAAAATCTGGCGAAATATATGGTATGTATTTCCCAAATTCACAAGGTTTCCGCCATATGTAAATCGGAGTTTTGCAATCAAGACCTATATACATTCAAATGATGGGGAAAATAAAGAGTAAATGAATATCAAGGGTATATGAACAGCTTTCTCTCAATGAATATCACACACAGTAAGAACTGTGACGGGTTTGTACATAGTATCGATAAAGTGATCTACCTTGCAATAATTCCAATCATCAAGACGATCATTATTTAAGAAGTTTGCGCTTCGTGAAAAGTATGCTGGCGTGAAGCGCTGCAGTTCATACCCGCATGCATCTTTAAAAAATGAAAGCTTATTTCTTGTATTTGCGTTCTTTTTCTTTCTGTTTCTTTCTGTCGGAATTCCCAGCCGTTAAAACAGATATACTATATTCAATACCTGAATTTATACACACATTATTTAAATTGCAACACAATCGTGAGGCTATCGTCACAATATGTAACGACATCCAAGACAAAACATTGTGAATGTGATAAAATGTCCCGGATGCTACCGCTCGTCTCTTTTGAAATTTTGTTGCATCTCATTCTTCAGCCTAAAAACTTGTATATTTTGACACAAAAATTTGGGTATTCCACTAACCACAGATTGTCCGACTTGTCAATGGATATTCCATATGGATTAATAATATCCCCTGCTAAAAGGAAAGAAATGAATTTTCCGTCCTTACTGATTACATGCAGGGCATTGTTTCTAAAATCCGAGAACAAGATGTGTCCTAGACTGTCAGTGGCTATTTCACTTGGCGAAAATACTTTATTTCTCAGATGCCCAGTTTTCCCGTGATAGTTAAATCGGAATTTTCCATCCATTTTGACCACTACCAGTTTATCAGGACTTGCCCAGTCAGTCACACATACATCCCCATTTATGTTCTCACAGACACAGCATGGATTACTATAAAGCTTCTTCCCGTTGTGATCGCACACTATCTCCCGGATCTTCTCTCCGCTGTTTCTGTATCTGACCAATCTAGCTGAATCAAAAGAACCTGAGCAGACCAGAATGTCTCCTGATTTTGTACAACACAGTCCTCTTAGATCATATTTGTCATTTATAAGCGTCGAGATTTGTTTATCATGAGATACTTTAAGGATGGTTTTTCTATTTCCCGTGGAAAATATTAAACTGTTGTCAATCATTATAGCAAGACCCGATGGTATAACCTCAGTGCTGATGTTTTCAAGCTCTTTTCTTAAACTGTCAATCAAGAATATACCAGGACCATTCCCACTAACATAAGCTTTTGTTTCATCAAAACACTTTACAAAACATAATTCATTTCGTTTGTCCTTGATATCTACCTTCTGCAGCAACTCTGGTTTTACAAGTAACTTTTTGTTTGTTTGCTCTGGTTTCAATGACTGATCCCCATCACCTGTGATAGCTGGTATTTCCACTTTCTGATATGCTATCTTTGTCTTGAGAAGATTCCCAAATTGTTTCATGTTCAGCAATTTCCCAGATTTAAAAGAGGGAGGTGTTATTTCAATTCTGTCAGGAAGTGTTAAATTCTGAACTGTGTGGGGATTTTGCTTTCGGTATAAGATTAAATCGGCTGGATGACCAATTTCTGTGAGATTTTCGTATTTCTCAATGATCTCCTCAACTTGTTGAAGGAAATCTTCCAGTTTTGCCTCATATTGTGATATTTCAGCTTCCTCTTCTTCCTCTTTATCTTTTGATTCTTCGAGGGTTTTGTTCAACATTGCAGTGATTTGGTCGATGAGTTGTTTCACTTCTTCACCCATCCTTGATCTCAAGGTCTCATAGCTCTTCTTTAACATGGATTTCCCTGATTTTGCTTTTACCAGAATTTGGGTGACTTGCAATTTGAACTGATTCTTCAATTGATGTAGTTCTTTTACCATGTAGTTCTTCTGCTCTTCATACAAGTTCTTCATCTTTCCTATGGTGTGTTTTCCATGTGTTTCCTCAATGCAGATCACACAGACAGGGACTTTACAATCTTCACAGCACACCTCGTATGGTTTTGTTCTGTGTATTTCACACATCTTTATCATATTTAATGGATCATGCCTTTCTGAAAAAGGAATGATTTTGTGCCCAGAGGGAACTTTACTTTTAAGATGGAAGACCTTACATCTACAGCAAAGTTCATCCCCACAAGGAATACAGTGGAAAAGGGCAGGCTCATCTTCACAATACTGACAGCGTACAACATCTTGTGCCTGTGCCATGTTATGCTGCAGAGTAAAAACAGGTGAATATTTACAGATACCATACACTAACTTGAATTAAAGTTTTAACTCAGATTCATGCAAATTGATAAGGTTGCTTATTTTGAAAGATTGTGGCTATCATATATGATTTCATCCTCGAGTTCTAAAAGGGCAAATTAATTTTTATAGTTTTCAAAGAGGGTCCATTGCTCAATGCAAATAGTTTGCCTATTTGATATCCAGAAGTAAACATGTTTCTAAACATGTTGCATTTTCAACATATGATCATCTAAGCCCCACCCTGGGGTCTGAACCCAGGGATATTAAATTTCACATGGCTCAATATGATCATACAAACAGTCTGTCTGTATAACGTCCAGCAATAAAGATTTTCTATTGTATTTTCAATACATAATGTATAAGACCAATCTAGCACCACCCTGGTAACCGAATCCTGGGGTTAAGAATTTCTCAATTTTGGAGGTGGGCTAAATGCATGTTATAATCATGCAAACAATTCATCTCCTTGATGTCTGGAAGTAAAAAGATTTTTCTATGATATAAAATATAATTTTAATACATGACCAACTTTGTCTCACACTATGGCCTGAACCATTTCACAGTTTTAGTAGTGGCTCAGTGCTAATTACAATCAAGCAAACACCAAACACTCTGCCTCCTGGATGTCTAGTAGTAAAGAAGCACAGGTGCTTGGGTTCAGGACCCCACCCCCACCCCCCTCACTCACAAATTACTTACATGAGTTGATTTAAATTTTTTTTTTTTGTTATTTGTTGTTGTTGAAAATCTCTCTAAAGCATGTCAACAATGTCTTGTATACCTCAAAAGTTCAAAATAACACAAAATAAGCCGTTTTTAAAAATTACTCTCACTGGATATTTTAATATAACAAGTTGTTAGATTCTTTTGTTTAGATTTTTGAAGCTTACATTTATTTTGATGGTTGTGGCCATACCCCTCAAACCCAAACAGGCATGGTCCGTGTTTTTGTTCCTTTTTACCCCTATATACAAATATACTGGTAAGCTGAACGGCCGACGCACGACAACGAACAAACACAGATAGTCATAGGACACCTCATGCCTGATAAGACCATTCTTAGAATTTGTTTTACCAGAGACATTATACGACTGGTCTACAAAACTTCGACCTCCCAATATTGTAGAATATTGAATAAACCAAGGCTCAGTTGTTATGAATAGTTAGAATTACATGTAAGATTATACTTCAAGGAGGATTTATATTGCTCGATAGTTAGATTAAAGAGGTGATAGAAAGGAAACAAAGAACATATTCACCTTGCACAGCATCCATGTTTGCGAAATGGCACGTACTAAAATATGGAATGTAGAGAGGAGTGGAGCAAGGTATTGAATATCAAGGTCTCAGGTCTTAATTCACACACACACACACACACACACACACACTTGTAAGCACCTGAATCTCACTACACATAACGTTACACCTGAATTACACTACATTACTTTCCTAGTGGAATTGAAAGGAACAGAGTTCATAATCCTATTATTTGCTACGCTCTAATGACATTGTGGGGTTTGAAATTCTTTAAACACTAATAATAAAAATTTGACATTTTGCCTGAAACCCACTACTTTGACCACGTGATCATTTATATAAACACACATGAATCCCACTACCGCAGAAAAAAAATCAGATACACACAGAAAACTGACTACATATTCGATAATAGAATTATTTCTACATCAAGTTTTTTATAAACTGTGCAATGAATCCTTTCTAATCTAGTCTCGTATAGTTAAACGGACAAATATAGACAGTAGCATATCCAGGGAAGCGGGGTCCAGACACCCCACTGATATTTTGAAATTTTCAAATTTTTACTCTGTATTTGCACACAGCTCTCAAAATGGAACCTCCTCCCCTGGAAAAATTGGATTTCTACATAAATCTAGGTATTGAATATTTGATAGGCGTTAGCGTGTGGATAGATAGCTTCTTCATTTTCTTTGATGATTAATCAAGCAATGTATATATATATATATATATAGAGAGAGAGAGAGAGAGAGAGAGGGGAGAGAGAGAGAAAGAGAGAGAGAGCGATTTGCAAGTTTTGATTAGGTTCAGTATATATATATATATATATGAATGATATTCAAAACAAACGACAGCTCTATGGAGCGCCACATTAACATAAACTCAAATAATTAAAGATATACATGTATTTAATTATTTGAAGATATCATCAATTCAATTATTGCTATCTTCAATTGAATTAATGCGCCCATCAAATCAATCATTGCTCATCAATTGAATTACTGCGCTATTCAATTCAATTACTGCTCTCACTAAACGAACTAATGCGCGCATCAACTGAATTAATGAGAGAAATAAGTGATTTGATGGGCGCATCAATTCATTTATTCCTCTCATCAAGTGAATTGAAGCGGGCATTGAGTCAATTGATGAGAGCATCAATAGGGTGGAAATATTGCTCGCAATAATTAATTTAGAGCTCGGTATAAATGATTTAATGATCTCTTTAAATCAGTTGAAGATATCTTTAATGATTTACAACGATTTTGTATAGGGAATTAATACACGTATCGATTCTTTTAAAGAAAGCAACAGTTCAATTAGAGAGATCATCAATTAAATTGTGAATATCTTGAAAATATCTCTAATTATGTAATTGCTCTTCCTAAAAGCATCATTGCGCGCATCAAATTTAAATGAATCAATCATATCATCAAGTCAGTTGAAGAGAGTAATAATTATTGCTCTCTTCAACTGAATTGTAATGTGCTAAAATTCATTCATTGTTATCATCAATTCATCGAAAGAGAGCATCAATTCAATTATAGCGCTCGTCAATTCAACGAAATAATCAATGCCATCATCAATTCAGTAATGAGTGCAATAATTCAGAATGGTACTGTAAGCACTGCTCACTATGAATACCCCTCGCTCACTCCAATCTGCCAAATCCAAAGGGTGTTCCTTTGACCTTTTGATCTCAAAATCAGTAAGGACCATTTTCGTCCCATGGGTAGGTGATATGTGGAATATGGTAAATCCAGGTGAAAAGGATAACACGTGAGAGTCTGGAAACCATTTTGCTAATTCAATATCCAGTACACTTGACCTTTTGATCCCAAAATTGATAGGTATCGCATGGGGAGTCTGTATGGTATGTTGACTCTAGGTAAAAAGGATAACACTTTAAAGCCCGGAAACCATTTCATCTACAGACAGACGGACAACCCGATACCAGTATTACCCCACAACTTTGTTGCGAGGGGTATAACTTATATACATGGGAGGATACATGTTCGGCACTTCCAGTCAAAGAGAGAGAGAGGGGGGGGGGGGGGGTGTTATTGTGCACACCTGCCTCATTCATCCGGTGGACTGCTAATCCCCTTTTTGCAAGCAAGGGGTATAATCAGAGGACTTCTCTACAGACCGAAGAAATGATATATACAGAATATATAATCAGGGATTAATCCAAATTACGAAAAGTAATCATAATTAATTATAAATGGTAGCTATTCCAATAATGTCATCATCATACGGATATAGATGAATTACTAGTAAATGATTATCGTACATTATATATATATATATATATATATATATATATATATATATATATATATATATAAACATTGCCTAAAAATGATTTCATTCAAAACTGAAACATAAGACATAGCTTACTTCCTATATTTTATTTTAAGCAACATTATTTTCACAAATCTGACAACTGAAAAAATTGCAGATACAATTTTTATTACATGTATCATGACAAATTACTTGCATTACCTGAAATTAGGATATGAAGTGCACAAAAACAATGACATTCAATTTGGACAAACTTCCCCACCTACACCACTACTGAAATCATGATTACAACTGTAAGGGGGAAAATTCACTCCACCAAAATATAAGCCAATTAAAAACGCTTTGTCCGATTGCATGACATATTTTATGGTCAGGGCGAAAACAAATTTATTATTTATCTTCAATATCTTTATGCTTTTTCTTAGTAGCATAACGTCATTATGAGGATAGAATCAAATCACAAATGTTATTCGAGTTTCTAAACAGGAACGATTTGTTTAATATCCTAGTACGAGTTCATTCTCTTACACATAGGTATCGCTGCGCTATTCTACGCATTCAGCAACACCTATGTGTAAGAGAATGATTACGAGTTATTGAAGTCATAATCTGTTGGGGGGTGGGGTGGCTTTGAACCTCATTTCGACAGTCTTCAATTTCCGTTATTTTCACATTCAAAGGAAGATAAATTGGCTGATTGCCCCCTTAACTTTTTTCTTAGTAGTATCGTGTGGTAGGAATATATGCTCAAACTGATGAAGTGATTGGATCTATGCAGTGAAGGATCCCACTACCGATTTAGGATTTTAAAATTTGGGTATAAAAGATGTGCTTTTGGGGGGGGGGGGGGGGTGTCTTTGTCAAGAACTTTAGACTATTGTGAACAACCTCTCCGAACACTGCTCTGCTCTCCATTCGTCCCACTTCGAAAAACAATGTTTTGTGCCTGTGCTGTTGCATCAGGCAAGTTAACAGAATCAAAACCATGCTGGCAGTTAAGGACTCTAACCTTCTGCAACAAAGCAAGAATACAGAATAATGGTCGACTTCTTGATGCAGGTAGTAAAGGTGTTGGGATTCCACAGCGTTCCGACTCTGGTGAAGGCCCCGAAGGGTAAAGCCCCTGAATTGTCAGGACTAGTATTTTTACTCTAGTATTGTTTTACAACGTCTTCTACCAGTGAGTTCCTTTTTTGTTTGATTGCTTGCTGTATCAATCCCTAACTGCATATTTTCTGTAGAGCTACATGTAACCACTTTGGTACGCACTGCTTGGATACCAAGAACTTATAAAACTAATTACACGTATATCTGGTGGTCTTTTATTATTATTTATTTCTTTGTTTGTTTTTAAATTGTGAAACGATCACCTCGATGTAATGGTCAATGAACTGGTTTGCAATAACCAGGAAGTCCTCCGGCAATCCCTCGCCAATGCACGAAAGGTACATTAATTCAGAAATATTTTAAGACTTCTTTTCTGCAACTGCAGTTCTTTTGGAGGTAGCTTTTGCTTTGACATCTTCAGTTGTATTGGGACGTTTTCTCGCGGCAAAATCATCAATTCTTATATCGAAAAGAAAACAAAGCATACAGCGGCAATACTTTAGTGTAGGTTACCACGCAGATGTATTCTAATTTTATCGCATTCATTCATTTTCTTTTCATACAGGTTCCAGGTATACAAGGAGTATGGACGTTAACTGAGATTATTACAGTTAGGAGTCGAATCAATCCAGAAATTTTACAGACAATTGATATATCTTCACTCTTACTAATTTGGATTTTTAAAACTGATGCCCCCCCCCCCCCCCCCCCCCCCCCCCGTAGCAAAGTAATTCCAGTTCCAAAAGTCCAAAAGAAAGGTCTTGACACAAGGAATGCAGACATGAAATATGAATGTCCCATCACTAAGCATTCAAAAGTTATGACCATGTTTAAAGTTTTTCAAAAGTAGGTCAAACTGCAAGATGGACGTCATGAGGCCTTACCAAAGGGTCTTGTCACAAATACACAAGTGAAATACTGAAAACCCTAATAGGACAAACAGACAGACTAAAAACTATATGCTCCTGAATGTCTGATACAGGGGCATAAAAAAAGGACAAGCAAACATATTCTACAGTTTAATACAGATCATCAGACTTTAATAAATATTGCACGCAAATTGCATAATTCTCATTAACAGTAAGAAACAACACAAACTGGAATCTCCATACGAGACCTACTCTAGCCGGTGTTTTGTATACCTTGAACATGCCTAACAGGGTACAGAAAGAGAACAGAATCCTCTCCCTGCACAATTGATTATGTAGATATGAAGTGGAAAAATTGATTCATAACAAATACAGGTACACATTGATTTGGATTCCCTTAATTAACACCTACGAAAAAATTGCACAATCAATACAGTCCTCAAAGAAGAAGTTGTAAATATCACTCTAGCTTAGTTACCTTGAATATAATATATACACTGTATATATATATATATATATATATATATATATATATATACATATATATATATAGCAAGACATGAAATGGATTTCACAGTAAATTAAAAAAAATCTATATATGTAAATAATATTCCAAAATGGGAATTCACAGACCAAATAGAAACTGAATGCAAATAGACGTATGCGAGATCAACAAAATTCAAAGAGCACAACCTCTACATGGAGCACCTGTCCATCTCAAAACACAACCTTGTATTACTCAGCCATTTTTACTGATAATATAATGTGTATTACAAATAACTAGGAATGATGTCTTTTGAAGGAATGCTATTTCAAACTGAAAAACATAATAAGGAATCAGTTTATCTCCTTAGAGACCTAAAATATATCTCACTTATAAATTGAAATTCACATTTTAGACCTTCAATGATACAAGATATGAAATTTAATATAGATCTATACAAAATAAAAGTATAGTTCACACACATGGATCAAACTATACTTCTTTTTTTTTATGTACAGCTAGCATCACATCTTGATGCATGCATGCACACAATCATGTAGATGTTTCCCAGCAGTTCTATTGGGAAGAAAATAATAAAAAAACTTTAAATATCTGGAATTGTCACTTCCTAAAGAGTGTTTGATATCATTAACCATACTTTACTTTAAATTGAGGAATGTAGTGGAGTTCTGGAAAGAAAAACAGCCATCAGAAACAGAATTGTTTGAAGTTGTGATTTGTGGAACAATACAATTATTTGGTCTTACAACTTGGTATAATTGGAATGTCTCAGTAACACAGAATGGTCACATTAATAATCAAAATGCCTATAATTTTTCTCAGATCAAAGTTTCACTCTAAAGAAATCCATCATAACTATAATGTCAATTTTCAATATGGCAGTGTTTTACAGAATATATTCAGGGCATGCTATAAAACAATACAGTTCAAATGAGTTAAAATATATGAACTTAACACAAAAGAGAGTTCTGGGGGAAAAAATATCAGTATAGCTTCTAAATTCTAATTCAAGGAAAAAACAAATCCAATTTTCACCACTGTATTAAGTAATATTTGTAATTTTCAATTTCAGTCTAAAAACATTCTTCACAATGTTTTAAAATACTGGTAAATAAGCATAATTAAGACTCAATGATACCCAGTTTGAAAACACTATGCCCCCAGTTGCACCAAGAAACAAATGAAAGGTTCTTGTCATCAGGAATCTACAAGTACATATATAAAATATGAAAACTCTACCTTTTATATATATATATATATATATATATATATATATATATATACATATATATATAAAGGAGATTTTGCCGACATTAACATTTCTTTACAGTAGGTCACCAGGTCTTGTCACAAGGAACACACATGAAATATGAGAACCATGTCACTCACCATTTAAAAGTTGGAAGCAAAGTTAAGTTTTTATAGTTTCGAATTTTGGGGCAAACTCCGAACTCAAAGATCCTGGTATCAAATGAAAGATCTTCCCATAAGGAACCTATACACAAAATATGAAAAGCCCTACCTTAATAGTTCAGGAGATATTGCCTAGGTTAAATTTTCTTAAAAATAACTCAACTCCAAGCTCATGGTATAAAACTTTGGTATCAAAGAAAGATCTTGTCACATGGGATGCACATATGAAATATAAGAATTTTACCACTTGCCATTTAAAAGTTATGAGCAAGGTTAAAGTTTTGGACAGAATAACAGAAACAACAAAACCAATATGCTTCCCAACCATTGATCGGGGTGGGGGTGGGGGGATTAAAAATAAATAAATATAAAGCATAAAGCCACTACCTTGTAACTATTACAAATATCACTATTTCCATGTCAAGAAAAACTTGGATGAGATTAAATGGCAGTATATAAATAGCAGACATCTACTCAAGTGTTGGTTTCCTACCACTGAATACTATTCCTTATAAATACCTATAATGACGAGAATGTACAATGCACTACATTGTATAAAGAGAACACACAGCAGCAGTATTCCAATGACCTACACATTGTCAAGATAATATCATGTGCATAAATGCTTCAAGGTTTACATCATCTCAACCATTGCAAGTTTCAATGTTTGTGCAGTGAACAACGCTAAAACTGGAGTCTTTTTAAGCCCTGTTTGTTTAAATTGCAGTCATTTGATAAACCTTAATGCATTTTTCTTCAGAATAAAATTGTTAATGGTACTTCCTGGTGAAATTCTGACTTGGAGTCACCTACTTCCTTATAGTCATGGATTTGTTGTCTACCATATATTATAAACAAATTCAAATACCTACAGGATCTAGTTCTCTGTACTAAGATTTACTATACAATCATTTCTAGGTTTCTTCAAAGCAATTATGCAGATATGTTTTCATTTCACCATGAAAACTAACTGGCTGATACACAGCGGATCACAGAATTTCAGACAACTGGCCAAGAATTCAGACACCTCCCCTCTTCCTCAGTCTGACTCATCCCCACTAGCCTGGCTGCCTGTCCCGCTGCTGGCCCCTCCCATAGAACTTCCCCCACCCCCAAGAAATCGTGATGTCTTGCTGTTCTCTGATTGTGTGACAGATTGAGTGGCCTCTTCCACCTGAAAAAAATACAAGACCTAAATAAAGGATATACAGTAATAGGCCATTCATACTTTGAAGCCAAAAGCTCCAGAATTATTCCAAACAATGTCAAACTACTTTACAAAGAATCCGATCTATTTACATGTATGTACAGCTTGGTTATGGGATACTATTTTAAAAGAAATTCCATTATATCCTATATATAATTTGTTAAAAAACAAGATGTACATTACAATGCTCCTGACATTGGTAATGTGCAACTGTGGCAGAATGAACTTGATCTTTATCAATCAAATAGCAATGACCTTCAACTTTCAATTCCCAAGTCTGAAGTCTCTGCCTTGTATATTTTAAAATTTATGAGGAAGGTTAATGTTGCAAAAATGACAGAGGGGTCAAACATACACAATATGTCAAAGGTTATTCTGATTCCAGACAAATAATACCTGGAGTCTACTGCAAATGGTCTGATAGGTTTTGGCATTAAGTGTGTTCTCTGGAACTCCCTGAAGCTCAAAGTCAGAGAAGCACTTCTACAACAAAGAAGACAGAACATTTTAATTTCATCCAATATACAATCCTATATAACTCTGCATAAGTATAACGCTGGCTTACCCTATTGATGGTCATGACACAGGTTAACTGATAAGGGTGGAGGCTTAAATCTAGTCTATCTGATAACCAATCACAGATCATCTTCATTTGACCTGTGTACCATTGCTGCAAACAATAATGTCAAATAATAATATAAATGTATTTGTCAAAAATCATAAAATCACCAACAACATAAGTGCTGATGCCCAGCTGATGTTGTATAGACATAGAAGATAACTGAATGGCAATAAATGAAAATGAACTTTTAAGATACTGTAAAACACAGACAAAATCCTATTTATACCTCAAATATAGAAAGAGTGAACAATTCATCAGCAATCTTCTGTCTCAGTATGTCCAGATTTCCTCTCATGAAATCTACATATGCCTTGCCGAGCTCATTTACAGGTTTCTAAATATACAATTAAGAAATTATAGAACTATTAAAGAATATCATTAAATCAAAAGTAATTCCACCCTCATGTGATGGAATCAGAGTTTGCAAAATCAATGATTTATTATAATGATGCATGATAGGAAGTCATCAGGAACCAGCTAATATTGTTGCAGTTTTTTCCAATAGGTATTGTAAAAAATATTGCTAAATATAAAATATTTCAAAAAACTAACTTATATATGAATAATCAGTTATATGTTTCAAAATATTGAATCCCGAGTTTTCACTGATTTCTTCACAAAGTCCATTATGCTATAGATTTCCTTTATTTCTCACAGACATTCTGTATACTTTTGTAAAGAAACATTGTTTTAACCATGTTTTGATAATGCTGTTGAAGGAAAATTGCAATTTTCTGATGTTGATACACGATTCTGTTTATATATGTCTCGCATCTTAAAAAGTGTGATGACCTAATATACATTTTATTTGACAATTCATTAGTTTTAACTCTAATTAATGGAAATATAAATTACACTTTAAATATTTTTATCAGAAAATAATGTAAGTATGGAGTTACCTTAATGTACATGTATAAAGCTTTGTTTTTGCTTGTTTTCACATTTAAAAAAAATCAAGAAATTTACATTTCATGTTGAATTAAAATGTAAGCCTTTGTATTTATAACAGATCACAGATACAAATATTTATAAATTTCTTTCTATTCATTGGATTGATTCGACTTGTTGCTGGAGAATGAAATCTGTAAACCATTGTAACATCCACCAGCTGGTTTGGTGAGTCATAAGATGAATACCATGATACAGAGATAGAATACACCTACTGTTAATGATAATATAGAGGAAAAGAAAGTCCCTTCATCATATCTGGCAAGTTTACTCAACACAGACTCCAGCACAGACAGCAACTGCAATTACATATATAATCCTCATCCAAAACACCATTCAAATCCATAATAATTAGAAAATTATCCCCTTTTTCATTTATTTGATTATTTTCAATTTCCATTACAGTTCATACATAAGAATTGCTAATCTTATTTTTCTTCAGAGTCTTTCTATGGTTTAAATACAAACCTTTTCGATGAGACATTTGACCATTTGAACTTGGATTCTGTCCAGAAAATCCTCTATCTTTGTATGATACTGATGCTTTAAATAGAAAAAAAAAGATATCTTTACAATCGTTCAAACACACTTGTACACATATATAGTCAAATAAAAAATAAATACCTTATTCTAATATCATATAGCTTAGTCTCTTTACTATCTACTCATCTTAATTTTTAATCCCTCACATCCTATAATAAGGAAAGTTACATGTAATAAAAATTATGTTTGATTTGCATATCCAGTTTTCAAAAAAGGTGTTGATCACTTACAAAATTGCTTTTGCATTAAAGAAAAAAATACATAGGACTCTGATGAGAAACTTTCAAATTCTCTGAGTTAGATATCCATATTTTAACAATGTGTCACAATTTCCTATGCCCATGATGTATGAAGTGCATGTAATAAAGCTAGTAGAGAACTTCTGAGAATATAGCTGCTAGAATTGCATGATATGAACAGGTATAATTCCCAGATGAGAGTTACCAAACACTGCTTTGGGATGTACATCGCATGTTTCCAAAGTATACAAAATTACATGCATTTTGTCTTCTTTATGCATATAGTAATTAATTCTAATACTTAGTTCACCGAAATATTGTGATAATTAGTCATGATACGGATTTAAATCTAAGCCCCAATTTCAAAAAGTCTTGTTAATTAGTTAAGTAGTCATGTGGTTCAGTGACATCATATGCATCCTTTGTCAATCAGCTGATTATAAAAATAGTGTTTGATATATTTGAAAACTAAGTTTTTATTCACTATGGACAACATTTATTTCGATGTTGACAAATTTCCTGAGTCTTAAAATTCAAACCTTATGTTTGAGTCACCAGTGCATACAATTGTAGTGATGTAGTGAGGAAACAGTATGAAATCAGCAATCGCAAGTAAACGAAGTTTACATGGGTCACTGTCAATTTAAATACTGTTTGGTAGGGTTATTCCTTTACAAATGACTGTAATTAACATTGTTTTTATAATAAACTGTGCATTTATTATTCATTTTTGGATTAGAAAAAGTATATGATACATATGTTACATCGTTCCCAACTAATCCAACTGTATGTATTTCGAAAATATATATAAATAAATAAAAAATCAAATCTAAAGTAGAAATCACAATACTTTATTTTCATAATGCAATATTATTTTCTTTTTAATTTATTTAATTATCTATTTTAATTGTAATCGACATGTCATTAAGAAGAGGGAACATGCCATTTTACTTGCTCTAAAAAAAAAAAAAGCATTATAATTCAATTAAAGTTTAAAAGTTAGGAATTCCAATATTTTATTATATACTAACATACTTTAAAAATGCAACACACTTTTTTTTAATTCGTTCATTGAAAACATTACATATAAAACATTTATTGCAAAATTTACACAACGTATATTGTATTGATTTTTAAAACCCATCTCTCGATTTATCTGTGTTCATTGTTTGCGCGTTGTGAGTAGCATCACACGAAATTTTCAGGGCTTTTTTTCAAACAATGGAAAGGTAATCGAGGAGTTTTTTGCAATAAAACAACTTTGTTGATGAAAGCATAGACACCACTAACAGAAAAAATTCAAAACCAAGACTATGCCGCATTTAAGCAATGAAATGCATAATCAGGCACTTGGTATGCTGCAAGCAGACACTGGTCAGTGTAAAGTTGCAAGGCGTTTTAATGTTCATCCTTGTACAGTTAGCCGGTTGTTGTCACAATTCCACCAGACAGGATCCCAAAATGATCGCCCAAGACCTGGTCAACCATTTGTGACAACACCACAGCAACAAACTTTCATACGGCAACATCATCTGCGCAATAGGTTTACGGCTGCTGCGACCACGGCAAGAGAAATCATTGGATGTCATGGAAAGTCTATTCATCCTACAACAGATTCCAGAATTTTGAAGTGCCATGGGATTCGCTGCAGAAGACCTTATAAGGGGCTACAGCTTAATCCGCATCACCGACGGTAAAGATTGCAATGGGCAAGGCAGCATCCGACTCAACGTCAAAATTGGTCACATGTTGTGTTCTCAGATGAGTCCAGATTTAACGTTAGCAACACAGACAGCAGATGTCGAGTTTACTGTCATTTACATGAACATTTAGACAATTGTGTCCTTGAGCACGACAGGTTTGGAGGGGGAGGTGTCATGGTCTGGGGTGTGATTAACCACAATTTTTGGTCACAACTGGTCGTTTTAAATGGAACCCTCACTGCTATGAGGTATGTGGACAAAATCCTGCAACCTGTTTTAGCACCATTAATGCAGCAGCATAGGCAAGGAAATGGGTTAATTTTCCAACAGGACAATGCACGTGCACATATGGCAAGATTGACACAAAACTTTTTTCAAACGAACACCATTGACGTACTTGATTGGCCTGCTATGTCCCCAGACTTGAATTCAATTGAGCATTTGTGAGACGAGCTGGGGAGACATGTGCGCAGCCACCAGCCTCAGAATCCGCAAGAATTAGGGAGAGCCTTGTTGGAGGAATGGCAGAATATTCCTCAGAAGACCATCCGAAATGTTTGTCAATCAATGTCACATCGCCTTCACACTGTCATCACTGCTAAAGGAGGTCATACCCAGTACTAGTGAACAAAACTACATTTTTGACACACCCCTCATTGACATTCATTTCAACTGTAAATAAAATGATGTTCAAAATCAAAGAATAGTGTTCAGTTAACATGGTTTATAATATACCACTATGAATCTGTTTATTAGATATATGAACAAATTTATGATATATAAAATTATCAGGTGTTGCATTTTTGAAGTCCGTCAGTTTATTTTATTATGTATAATTGCAAGTTAAATTATTTTCAATCTCTGCATTTTTTTTTTTAAATCTACGAGTTGGTAGAAATAGGTACCACAAGTATATGTTGTTACAAGGTCAGTTTTTATTCCCAAGATGCAAGTGTGTATTTGGTGAAATGATGAAGACCAGAACAAAATGCATACACTGAATAAAACCATTTTCTCGCAGTTTGACTGGGTAACTGTCCAACTTTTTTTTTTTGAAACGTACATGAACATGAACTGGTGACTGTTTCTATATGGCAAAGTCCCTGTACCAACAAAAAAATTACATCTTTTCTTCACACCTTCATTCGAAAAATTTTTAAACAACTCAGTCTACATCCTTTCTTCTGACAACTAATACACCTTTAAAATGGTACAAAACACCCTAATGCAATGCTATCCCAAGCCGTTAATGTGATAATTGGCTTTTTTGTAGGTTGAATTTAATCTGTTAATGAAATGTCTAACAATTGTTTTAAAAAATAATCTTGCAAATGATGTCACACATAATGGCACGTAAAATATCAAAAGTAAATATGCATATCGGAAGATTTGAATTTCATCACTTTCAACCTCAAAAACTATTCAAAGTACTTCATTTAAAACACATTTGAATTCATTAAGGGCATGGAAAGAATTAATTTTGCTAAAAAAATTAAAAAGTTTAGAGACATGATATTTGTCCTTTAATAACATTCAAATACTGCAGTACATGGACAATGGTCCAGAGGGAATCTTCATTTTAAATCTGATCCATTAGAGAAATGGAGAAATATTAGAAGACATAGCTTTTCTTGGTTAACAATGGTACTGAATAAAAGAGTAAACAGAGTGGAAGCTAGCTAGCATTTAACAAAGCACAAAACCAGGGTTCCCTACCAAAGCCTCATCCATATAAATATGACATTCATTTTCAGCTCCCATATGCTCATACAATCATTTTGGTGTAGGGACATTTCCATCAATTATTAGTTTTTATTCTATCCTCTCCAGCAAAACATTTTTCTGTTTATGTAAAATTCAAAATCTATTATATATAGTATTACAAATTCAGTATTTCAAATATAGCCATTGTTCTTTGCAATCACAAGATTTAAAGGTGTGGCTTATACGTTAATTTGACCCCTGTTGTCATGACTACTGTTTGACATTAATCACTAAGCATGTGTTACAAGAAAGAATTTTAAAAAATACTCAAAATCTATCTAAAAACCTTCACATTATGTACAGCTTTAAAGACATAACTACATTCAGAGGTCTCAATATTGTAATTTAAAATTGCAAAAAAGGTGCATCAGAATAGGATTGCTTTTAACAAACTATGCAAAAAGCTGTAACAAGAAATTTGCAGATTTCATTTCATTTCATTTTTTTTAACATAGTATCCATCATCAGTTAGATACATATGTAGATGAAGAATTCATTACACCTGTGTCCCAACCAGTATACATGACACTGTGTGAATCACACACATTCCTGTAGGATGAAGGATATTGCAGCATCATTGGAATTTTATTTTCATTATTTGTGATTAAGTTCACAACAGCTGCTCTCATCTGTTCTGATATACTTGAATCAGCTTGATGACAGCTGTTGCAAGGATTTAATATGATGAACATGGCCATTAAACTGTGACAAAATCTGTATGTAAATTAGTACTGAAGTGCAACATTTGAGTTGGGAACTAAGGCAAGATAATTGTAGGAGTGATGTGCTGGAAAAATAAAGCATAATACCACAATACCCAATTTTCTTTCTGAAAGAAATAAAACAAAAGATAAATTGTTGATTGAAATTAAATGAACAAAAGGTAGGTGCTAAAACGAAATAAGTAATGCACACAACATTAAAAAGTTACAGATTTTGGAAACTGCAAGCCTCTGCTATGGCACAACAATTCTCCTCCCCCTCTACAAACTCTTGGGGTTCAAATGTTTAAAGGAATTTTAGAATTACAATGACTAAATTTTGTGAAATTACTGTAAACATATTTAATTTCGTTGGGAAAAAATTTCTTTGTTTTTGAAGTTAAGACAATTTTGTGTGGATTAATTTTCATTGTTTGTGATCACTTAAAAACTACATATTATGCATACGATGTTTAAAGCATTATTATTGTATTCTGTTTGTTTATAAATTTCATAAAGAAACTTTACGTACTGGTAGAAACAAGGCTCATGTCCTTGCCCTGTTCGATGTTCACAGGGCACATTAGGACAAGAATACCCTCAATCTGTTACAAAATAACCATATTCAAACAATATAACACTTCGCCATCAAACTGAAAGGAAGAACATCATCCACATGACCGTATGGTTAACAGTAAATTGATATCAATTACTAAGAATACATTCGTGGTATGGTATGCGGCTCAGGTATTGAATCACTTGAAGAAGGAAGTGGATACTGACACAGTGCTGGTGGATCTACATGTCTTAGAAATGGCATTTTAAAATGTGACACAGATGGGTTTTGTCTCCACGGCATATTAGAAGTGTTGCCTTCATGAGTGGCTTTTATTAATACCTAAAGTGAACTGTACCGTTTTGATAGTAATCATTCTTAATGACATTGAACTTTTTTTTAGTTCACCTGAGTATTTTTTGCAATGAGTTGATTAACTATACATTTACACAACAAAGTGCAGGTACATCTACTCATAAGGAATATAATAGTGATGATTACGGTACTGAAGAAATATGTTATCTATAAACAGGTGACAAGTAATGGCAACATAGATATTTATGACTTAAAAAATCAGTATATTTTTAAAATGAAATTTCGTGCTGAATTTAATTTCACAGTTTTTTACAAGACACTAAAATAATGAAATTTAATCTAACATGAATTTAAATACGTTTACAGTATTTCAAATTTTTAAGTAATCTACTAAAAAAGAGATCTAGTTAGAGGTAAATAAAATCAAAAATGATTCATTCTAGTAGACCTTTGCATTTCATTCCATAGATTAAGCAATTTGCTCAACTTACCATATTTTCACCACTGTCAAGAGCACACAAATGCAAGGCCTGTAATTAAAATAGAATGAAAGAGTTTGAATTTTCTTTTATTTGTATAATTCTTACAGTAGTACAAAACACCACTGACTTCCTTGTACTCTGAATTTCCACACATTCTGATTATCCCTCTTTCCAATATTCACACATCCTCTATTCCCACATGTTTAGTCATTTCAACAAAAACAAGATAAAATGGATACCACTAGGCCTGTATTCACAAGTGACCATTTGATTATTTGCATTTTTCTCAATTTCTTTGGCAGTAATAATAAACAAGGTAGCTAGTGTAAAGCAATTTCGAAAAGGGGGGCTGAATTTTATTTCTGGATGTCAGGGTGAAAACTTCCTTCCCTAGTGTATTGTTCATCCTACCCTAGCTTTGCAGTCAATAATGACATTCATCATGACAGCCATCTCAGGATACAACAGATAATCTGTTCCCTTCCCTCCTTTCCTCAGCCATGCCTCAAATGACTTCAGGGTCCTGAAAAAAATCAGTTTCACCATCCTTACACACATTTAGTATAAGCATCATTCTTACTATAAAGCTTTATAGCATATACAAAAGACACCAGCCTGCTGGACCAGAATGGCAAGTATTTACTTGGTCCAATGAAGGTATCATTTTTGCATATACAATGTACTACTTTATTTAACACTAAATATAACTGCTTTTTATATACAGAAGAATGTAAGCTTTTTTTTTTTAAATTCATAAAAATTTCTGAAGTTTACTTCCTACGAAAATAAGCTTGGTTTAGAATTTCTTTTTATGAGTTATTTCAACCATAATCAATAACTGTGAGTGTACTTCAAATTTAATACTTCAACATTAACACTTCAACTTCTCAAAACCAAAGAAATTCAAATTTTCTAATGGAGAATTTAATTTCATCGACTGTGAGTTTTCAAATCAGCAGGCAATAACACCATAAAGTTCTCATATGAGATTGTTCTTATTAGTCTCACCTTTTGGCAGCAGCCTCAATCATGTCAGCAGCCATTAGTTTTAGGCGATGGTCGAGATGATCTGCAAACATTTCATCAGGCCAGTGAAGTTCTCGAATAAAGCTTTGAAGAGCATCAAGCTTCCACAGCATGTCCTCAGATGTTGCACAGCCATTCCTGCCAAAAAAAATTCAATTTATTTAAACTTAGCTGTTTTTAATCTGCTACTGCTGCTTGTTTCAAGAAGCAGTGGCGGATTAAAAATGGCTTATTAATTGTCCCATGTTCAGTGATCTTTTCATCAGATTTTTAAATAAAAGCACCTTCATATTTCTGTATCTAAACCAACTTTAATTTGTGATATCCTTTATTTCAAATTTGTCAATCAGGAAACCAAACAAATACATCTTTAGCGAGAGGCCTAACATAAGTTTATCCTGCTGCCCAATCCCATTCAGTATTGAATAGAATACTGTTAAAATTATATACATCTTGGTTAAATGTGTCAGCCCTTGCCCAGCAAACTAAAACATCTTCCCTGAACTTTATACAGAATTTCAAATTTTATAGGTATACATATCATTGTTTCCTCCATTTCTAGAAAGCATTTGAAATAACCAATTGGATGTCAGCTATGAATAACCGAGATTCAGAGTGGACTTATTGTCCTTCAACATCACAACATGAGTGACTAGTTAAAGATGACAGTTTACAGGTGTGCAGAGGCAGGCATTTACAAATACATATCAATATTTTATTAAACACAATAAGATATCACTTTACTGTGTACCTTTTTCAGTATACAGTTTATTGTATTGAAAGATTTAGTCTTCTTTTCAAATATCATACCCCTGAGGTTCCCAGCGTTCTCGCTCGAAACCCTTGTGAATGGACTGTGCAATAGATGACTCCATCAGATCAACGTATCGGACGACTTGGGGGGCAAACACAATACGGAGATGTTGATGGAACTTTCCACTAGAAAGATTTTCTGTAAATGACAGGATAAATTCCAAAGTATACAATAATTCAATATTCAGACATTTGTCAGTTTTGTACATAAGTATTACAATCTCTATAATATCTGTTTCTCTTCGGATACCCCCCACCCCTTGCAAAAAGAAAAAAAAAAAGTTACAGAATTTTGTGAAATTATTTGTAAATGCTAATTCCTATATTTATCACAAAATTTTTAAGTGGAACAGCTTTTATTTTTGCACTTAAGGCAAAAATCTTTCCTTGAAAATTCAATGGAAAAACATTACCCAAAAATTAAAATCCTTCTAAAACATTTTTTATTGATTTGATCTTTCATGTATTAAAGAACAAATTACATTGTTGTTTGATCAAATAATAGAATACCCCACATAAAAACAACAAAATCCTACTTCAATAGATGTGTCTAAAACTTTGGGTATTTTATGACCAAAGTAAATACCCTGACATGATTTAATGCATTTTAAAGACAAATCACCCCCAAATACTAATTTACCATCCACCCCACCAGTAATCTGTACCTACCATCATTTCTGAGGTAATCGTTTAAGAGCTGGAACAGAGGAAAGCTATCCCAGGTATCCGGGGGCTGCATTTCCAAAGTGGAGTCCATGTCAACGGCAAACAGTGACCAGAAAATCTCAGCATGTTCTACCAACAAGTCACTAAACCAAGCAAATGCCTGAGGAACAAAAATGAGACATTGCTCACAAAAGTCCAACTTATCATGCAGCAAAAGCCATGATTAATGATGTTACTGATGTTACTGAATGATGAGTGCTAAAATTTGGCATATCAAATAGAATGATGTAGTATTTCTCAGTAAATATTAGTAAATTGTCAGCCAAATAAATAATTCAACATTACATACACTTAGCAAAGTTGTGTGAGAATTATAGCTAGCAAACTATTAGAAATTGTATAAAAAGTGAGACTAGATCAAAAGATAAAAATCACCCCCATAAGCCCCTAATTTTCATTTTCAAAAAATAAAAAAAACCCTTACCATGAGATCTACAGGAATAGATATCAAAGCAGTGAAAATTTCAGAAGAAAAGGTCATGATAAATGTGGAAAATTAGTAGAAAGACATAAAGACTACTTAAAGGTAGCATTGTGTTCATAAATCCATTGAAGGTAAAAAAAAAATCTGAAACATCCAATATCTTCTAAATATCAACAGAACATCAGCAGAATAATCTATTACAATGATAGACATGTTTCCAGTTATGTTGAAGCACCATCAAATATGAGGTGTAAGAAAACTATCGGCACAGATTCCTTTTCTTATCCATTTTCAGTCTCGAGCCAAATAAAATATTTATAGTGCATATACCTAAAAACAACTTCACATCACTGCTTTGTCAGCATAACTAAAGTATGAAATCTTCCTTAAGGCAATGAAACACTATTTGATACAAATAAAATAAAATCAATACAAATGTGCAACATTTTCTTTGATTTTGAATTCTGCACACCAAAATATTACCATAAAAGTTTGAAAAAAAGACCCTGCTTAACCAACTCCTTTCAATAAATATATATAAAAATTCTGATACATGTATTTCTCATGCTTTGGAGTCCCTAATCCCCAGGCATAAAAAAAAAATAGAAAAATACGGCAAAATGATAACCATACTTTTTGAATAGAGAAAAAAAAATTATTTTCAAAGTATCAATCATTCTTCAGCAATAAAAACAAAACTGTTGTCAAATAAATGTTCAATTCCTAAGTATCCCAGCAAACAGAAAATGATCATCACCAGTATCAAATTCTCACTTGATTAAAATTGTTTGCCTTATTCTTCTACAAGAAAAGAGATATTCAGTTTACAATTATTTAATGAAACATTTTCATAAATAATGTGACTTGATCCACCTAAAATCAATAACTAAAAAATTTATATTGGAATTCAAAATTCAGTTTACAGTGTATGCATACATAAATAGGCAAGGATATACTGTGTAAGATGTTCATTACAGGCAAAATTGAATGTGATGTTCAAAATCATGGTAATGAAATTAAACTAAAAAATGAAATCAAATATAACTTGCACACAGGTTAACAGCCTCTATCATAAGCTACAGTGGAAACACCTTAATCTTGCATATTTAACTGCTTGCAGGTGATTTGCACTTAAGATGCCTTGATTTTGTAAATATTGTATGACAGTTTTAAGCTTGTATGATGGGCAAAGGTCTTAAAATAGTACATGTATTAAATATTTAGTAAGGTATTAGTTTCATGACTGCAGTATTCTTATTTTTGTCCCCAATGGTTTTTTGCTACAGTGATTTTGACCTCTGAACTTTTGACCTCAAAGAAGCTAGATCTCATAACATTTTAATGCCAATTACTACACAGTATGAAAACCACTCTTACTTAATGTACATTTTTCAAAATGGAAAGGGGGAGGGGGGGAGAGAGATAAACTGCTTCAAATCCATTGTTAAAACATACTCCCAAATGCTGATATCTACTCGCCAATCCCTGATTTAGCAACTCAAACTAAAAGTTTACGATATGTGAAACACAACACTATATGACCTCTGTTTTATATTTCAAGCATAGTGCAGATTCCTCATCATTATGGACGTAATTCATGTTTGTGAGAACCATGTCATGACATCAAAGTCTTATCTATTACTTATTTGTTGAGATTTTATAAAGTATTGAGCACCTGCCATATTACAATAATCACAAACTAAGTGCTGAACTGGGATATTGCCACATTAGTACTTGTGTTACACAACGAATCTTCAGTATTTTTTAAATCAAAACATACAGCACAAGTAAAGTGAAAGTCTTAATATCAATAAGGCCTCATTGTATATACCGAATCCTAAAGTAAATCTCATGATTAATGCAGTCAAACTGTATATATAGAATGAATAGAGAACACTGCAAAATGCAAATACAAACTGTAGTGAGATAATTAGGTCTAACTGTATATATAGAATGCCTAAAGAACACTGCAAAATGCAGATTTCAAGAGATTAATGAGATCTTACTGTATATATAGAGTAACTGTACATATATAATGTCTATAAGAACACTGCAAATTGCAAACTCCAATTTAAAAGCAATGAGGCCATATGTATTTATAGAATGCCAAAAAGAACACTGTAAAATGCAAACTCCAACTTAATTAAGAGCAATGAGACCATTATATTTATAGAATGCCTAAAGAACATCGCAAAACGCAATTTTCAAGATTAATGAGGCCTCAGTGTATTTATAGAATGCCTAAAAGAACACTGCAAAATACAAGCTCCGAGATCAATGAGGTCTGTATTTATAGAATGCCTACAAGAACACTGTAAAATGCAAACTCCAACTTAATTAAGAACAATGAGACCTCACTATATTTATAGAATGTCTAAGGAACATTGCAAAATGCAAATCTCCAGATTAATGAAACCTATCATTATTTATTGACACTGCAAATGTAAATCTCAAGATTAATGAAAGTGACACAGAAAATGCTAGTCTAGTGCAGTTGTTTCACATATAAAGTTACAATTGATACTGAGAAGGAAAAGTGAGGCCTTATTCTTCAAATACTGCATCATGAAGAAACAACACAAAAAAATTCATTTCAATTTATATATAAATTATTTATATATCTATAGAGTCATGTATGGCTAAAAAGAATAGTGAATATTAATGTTTGATTAAATGCATTTTCAGAATTTTTGAGGAAAACTATCTTTAAAATAATTGTTTTAAAATGAAATTTTGAGCTGCAAGAAAAAACATATTCTATTGGTCAGGTGAATCACTCTTAATTTCCAAACTTCATTGGGTACAAGCTGTGTACCAAAAATTAAAATGAATTTGTTAACTCCTTCAAGTGTACAAAAAACTTTTCATATTTTTATTCTCATTGTTACTATTAAAACTAATCATAAAGCACATTTCAATGATTAAACATACAATAACATAGTTTGTACTATATATGAAAAAAAAATTGTACTGTGCTGAGAATCACAAACAAATAATGACTCACCGTCACAAAGGCCTAACAATGCAGGGAGAAAGCACAAAAACAATGTTAGTAACATGCACATGTCAGAAAAAATTCAGGACATATCATATCCAAACCATCATTTCAAAGGGATATAACTTAGCCTGGCTAATGTTTTGCTATTCATTACAACAGAGATCTGATAATCAAGGTTTTCATTTCGTGATATTATTGCCAAGTTATCGAATACCTCCAACACCCTTATATGGCAGACACCTCATGTCATCTTTTAAGCCTTTATCATCAAATGTCTAATCACAGTGAAAATCAATTAATGTACCCCTTAACAACACCGCTCTATCTATCCCACTGCATACATCTCAAAACGCATTCTAGTCCTGAATATTTTGAAATGTATTGCAAATTATATACACTCTGTCATATCAAACTTTTCTGGTGAAGCATGACATTGAATTTATTCAGTAACCACTGTAGAATCTTTAAATATCACAGGGCCTTGGTCTTCATAGATTTTCAAACCATAACGGAATACACAATTTACCTGATGTCTCAATGTTCAAAAACCATTTACTGTAAAATTTTGGCAATCCACAAAAAGTGGCCTCTATGAATTTAACCGATTCCTCAGTATATGGAGTTGATACACCTATACAATATTGTTTCTTTGTGTACTTTTCCAATAAATGAGAATCTGATCAAACACTCTTAAAAGGAACAAGCATACTGTCCTAAACTCAGTACTGCACAAAACAAAAGCACTGTAAGGCAAAGCATCCCTTCTACACATACATTATTTTTTGAGTATGACCTTAACCATTGTACTATGAACTTTTGACCTAAAAATTAATCGATATCTCCTCTCACAACTTTTTCACTCTGTAGGGAGTTGGAGACTGTATTCTACAATGGCATGAATCATATGGTGTCCACACACAACCACACTCAAATCCAATGACATGCTTCACATGGTGCCTGCAGCACTTACACCAGATACATGTGTGTACGCACACACCCACACTCACACACATGCATGGGTAAGATAATTATGTAACGTTTCCTTGAAAATTTTTAAACCACGAAAATCAGTTGAAATTGTTTACACAATACATTCCAGAAACCAGATTCAACACAAATAACTACATGTATTAGAAATATCAGTGCAGATAACCATTGCCAATATCAGTGTGTGCTAGAAATCATGAACTTCATGACTTTGTTAGATTGTTAGTAATACAAGTGTTTGTGAGCAAGCAGTATGGACAAAACCCTTTCTTAGTATCAAATTATTAAATCATTCAAAATCCCTCATAATATAAATTGAGAGAATTAATAGTAAAGTAAACCTCATAACTCACAAAATCAACAGAATTGTCTACTGTAACCATGGTAACAGAAGGAAAAACTTAATTAAATGCACCCTACATTAAATTATTCCACTTTATTTTTTCTTGCAACATTTTCATTCTTGTCCTCCATTTCTATACAAAGAAGCAGGATACTGACATTAAAGAAACACATCCAATGAGTACAGTATAAACTAGTTGCCATGGAAACTCATTACATTAAATACCTTTTTGTCATGACAATACTGACCTCAGCATGGTGTTCCTCATTTTGTTGTAGAACCTCAATACAAAGTTCTGCAAGATGAATGACATCATCGAGACGCTTCTTTGGTGACACTTCTTCATTATAAGAATCTAAAAATAAAATTAACTGCCTAAAAAAAAAAGCCTAACTTTGATATCCTTTTAATAATCTTTTCTATGAAAATTTTATATAATCATGTAAAAGTTTTTACACATCGAGAAAACAAATTTAATTTATAATTATCATAATTCTTAACGCAAGTCTTAAATCTTATTAAAAAAAAATTATAGCAGATCCATTAAGATTAAAAATAAAGAAAAATCTTTCTGAAACTTGAGAATAAACAGTCAAATATCATAAACAGAGCATTAGTAAAGCTACAGCGTTATAAATATACACATGTATGTTCACAGTTTCCATCCACAACAATTTTACAAATATTTGATGACTTCCATAGCAAATAAATTTAAAGTAATGGGCACACTTAAAACAGGCAAAATAATTTCAAAAATTACAAAAATCTGGCCATAAATACCATAGTCAGTGGGAGTGATGGATTTTCAATCAACAAAAGATATATGGAGGTCAATTTTCCCTTGTCAGTGAATATATAACCTTTCACTGCCATATGTAAGAAAATAAAATAGGATAACTACTAATAGAAAATAAGAGGGATTTCTTTTACCAAACCTACCCGTAGATCCTGACCCTGGAGAGACAAATTAGGTCAAATTGACACATATATTCAAAATACACTCTTCAACACATTACCTTTGTCAACCCAAATACATATAGGTCTCTTACTTTCCCATTTCTATAAATACCTGATTTTTTTTCACTCAGTTTAGAAAGATATGACAACAAAAACCCTGCCAAAGCATTTTTCCCAAGAAATATATATAGCAGTCATTTTGCTGATTTTAGCACTTCAATTTCATGCAAGTTCAAACCACTTGTTATAACATGAAACTTGCTGGCAGTGAACACAAACATTGTAAATACAAGTGTATAACAAAATCCCTATCACTGTATACTGCTATGAAATAACATGGTTAAATTAAAATTACTTCTTTACAATTATAAACAATATGCTTTTCAGTTCAACAGCCTAAGTTGCTCACATAACCTGCTAAATTCGCAGAAACTTGAATGAAAAGAAAACTTGACTGAGATCTGAAGAAAAAAAGTTAACAATCAAAACCCACAGTGGTTATCAATTCTAGTACCATGGCAACTGGCATGCAACCATTTTGGAGAAATAAATTTTGTCTCAGCCAATCAAAAGTCATGGTACATGTAGCCCTACTAAAAAGATATTTGTAGCAACATTTTTTTTAGTGACCATTAGGACAAAACTTCATTGTACCAGCATACAGGCCCTATAGGGTCATGGAATATTTTGTAGACTTGACTCAACAAATTGTCCAAAATAATATATATCACAAGACTGCTGTTAATTCAATGCAATGAACTTAAACTGTTATGTATCTGTAATCAAGGAATTGTTTAACAACAAACTATCTGATTTACACTTGCCACAAACAAACAAAAATTACCTTTTTCAAAATTGATGAAAACTATATTAAAGTTTTTATTGGTAATAAAAATGAATGCAGTTAACTGTATGACATGTAATTTATTCCCAAGATTTTTCTATTAATTCCAAAAACAGTGGGGAAGAATTTGTATCGTTATATATAGCAAAGGGTAATTACATAGTTTTTGATTTTATCCCTGTGGGGATCCGGGTTGTTAGAATAGATCCTCAGTACCCCTTGCTTGTCGTAAGAGGCGACTAAATGGGGCAGTCCTTTGGATGAGACCGCAAAAACCGAGGTCCCGTGTCACAGTAGGTGTGGCACGTGAAAGATCCCTCCCTGCTCAAAGGCCATAAGCGCCAAGCATAGGCCTAAATTTGCAGCCCTTCACCGGCAATGGTGATGTCTCCATACGAGTGAAAGATTCTCGAGCGAGACGTTAAACAATATTTAATCAATCAATCATTGATATTTTGGTGACAGTTACTTCCCTTTGTCCACCATGGTAGTGGTTGACTTGCTCAAAATCCCTTTATTACATTGTTAATTTCAACTATTTATACTGACCAATTAGGGATGTATGTTAATCATTGTTTTCCAGAAACAATTATACATTAGTTAGAACTTTAACTTCTTTACAATTTTTATAAAGTAATTATTTGTTTTGCATGTTTAAATATTGTTTACACAATGAAGAAATATCCTCCTCTGGACCACCAACATGGTGGCAATGGGAAATAACTTTTGGTAAGATGATGTCATACAAAATCTCTCTCTATATATATACATGTATATATATTTCAACTTTTGAACAAAATAGAAAATTTACAATTATTTTTTTAAAGAATTTTACATTTGTACTTATTACAACCCAACTAAGCCAAAAGATAATGCATTCGTTATTTTGTTTGTTTGTATCAAGTGTCCTTAAAATCCTGTTATCTTGCCACATTAAACATGTATTTCACAACTTAACAAAAACAAATGAATTCATCGTACAAGATGTACGTATTCAAGTGCAACCTATCTATTGTAGTTAAGATATTTACTGTAAAATACATTACGGGAAAAAAAAACAAAAAACAAAAAACAAAAAAAACAAAAAACTATGATAACGTGCATTCTACTTTAATGTGTCCAATATTTACAAATTAATTGTAAAACTTTTACACTGTCAGTTCAAATGAACACCATAAGAGAAAACACAAAATTATGCAGAGAAAGCATGCTTGTGAGTCTATATATATATCAAAGTTTATCAACCAACTACCCAAACAAATTATGTAAACTAAAAAAAATTTTAGGTAGAAAATCAAATTAAAGCAACTTCTTTCACCTTTCCTTCCTAAGCATAAAAAATAGCATTGATAATTACAAAAAAATATTTACTGCAGGTAGACAAAGCTTGCATATGAACATTGTAAGACATTTAAATTGAATCTTTCCGATTTATTTGAAAAAAAGAATACATTCATATTTCTTAGCATAAATTTACCTTCAATCTTGGCGTATTCTGAAATGCGAGTGTAATTAACGAGCGCTGCATTTTCCAGACATTTTTTTATAACATTCCTGACTTCTTCGGGTGGTACTGGGGTTACTATATCTTTCATTAACACCTAAAATTTACAAGAGAAAACTGTTGCTAATGTTTCATGAAACATCGCCCACTAATTCTGAAGAATTGGTTGGGAAAACAATGACACAAATTCAAGTGCATTATGTTTATCAACTCTACATGTAAGTGTTGGTTTGGATATTGATAGTACCAGTCAACAACCAAGTGTTGTAGGTTATTCTGTGATAACTGTTACAACAAATGTTTTCCATTACAAAATCATAGCCTGGAAAAATAATAAACTTGGCCTTGAGCAAATAACTTTTTGTTCAGATTATGATACATTTCGTAAACATAAACAATCTGTGTGTTAAGAAAATCTCTCCATTGCAAAATTACAGTTTATGACAAGTATTTCTAATCCCATTTTACTAGCAACCCTGACATTGGAAGTAAGAATTTCTATTATCTCTCAATTACAAAGACCAAAAAAACACACTTTTTTTTTTACTAACCTTGACCTTTGTTAAAAGACCTTGATTCATGTGTGATCAAAAGCAAGCCTTTTGCAAAGTATGCACTTCTAGTGTCTTTCAATTACAAAGCAGTGAACATACCAACAAATATTAGCAGTTTTTTATTGTCTACTTTAATTTTCTCCAATAGCGTAGATTTAGATTAATTGTATCCAGATTATAGATCAAAGTTTTAATCCAGGTTATTAATCATGGTTACACATTGTTTGGTCATAAGCAACCTTGGTGATCAAGCATCACCTACTGTTTCTCCATTACAAAGCTATTATACAGACATGGAGTGTGACGACAGAAACAGAAGATGAACAAGCAGATAGACAGACATACTGATGTGCATCACCTAATCTTAGTTTACAATCTGCCTTGTGGACTGAGCTCCTGAAATAAGGCTCAAATGTTGCACAAATATGGTTGAGGCTCTCACACCTATGATAACTATGTACCCATACTCTCTGCCAGATGTTCAAATGTAAAGATTTTCAAAACATAATTCATTTTAACTATATGACACATGTAACCCTGCCTTGAGGCTTCAAAACCAAACCCAGAAGTAATGAATTTCACATGTTTGAAAGGGGACCTTAATGATTCATGACTATGCATATAGCTTGTCTGCTAAATGCTTGCCAGAAAAAGATTTAAAAATTGCGTCATGTTTTGAAGTTTTGGCCCTGCCATCATCACAAAGGGAAACTCAATTTGTTTTGTTCCTCTTCACTCAGAAACACTATATTCTAAATCTAATAAAAATTTCCACAATAGTATCTGAAAAGAAGTTGACAGCTTTGCACAAAATGGAAAATGACAGACAAAAACATTGATCACAAGTTTCTTTAATACTTCGTATTCTGAAAAAGAAACATACATCAGGAGCATATTATATATATATATCAAGCTTGAAATACAATTATACAGAAATATATTTTGTGTTTTCCACGGACCTCTACACAATAAGTTTATTTACCCTCTCTAGGAGTGACAGTGTGGCCTTCAATGCACCCTCTGGTCTCCCAAATGGAAAACAGTACCTAAAACATAGACAACAACCAACGAATTTCCAGTAAGGCATACAGAAAATGCAACACAGCCAATGATATTTCAATAAAATGACATCCAATCAAATGTAAGGAAATAGAATTTTAAATACATCTGTTATACATATACTATGCATCATAATCTGTTTACAACTCTGTTTCTGAGCTTTATGTAGATACTGTGAAAATAAAAAGATTATATCAAATTAGTTGGTTTGAAAAGGAATACCTAAAGTGTGTAATTTGGTTCTCTAGTAAAATCCTGAGTCGCTCCTTGATTTCATCAAACTGCAATTTTTCTTTCAGCAACACAGTCCCAATGCCATCAGGTCTACAATGAGTAAATATCCAGTGACTCTTTAAATAATTTTTTTTAATAATGATTTCAATATTTTCAATTAGTTCATTTGATATGGTATTATTTGATTCACAAAAGTAAATGATACATTGCAAAATAATGTAGCATAAAATATTAATACATTTTTTTTTTTAAATATAACAGCGAAACTTGTACTTGATATGCATCCACAAACTGCAATATGAAAGTGCAAAGAAAATCTGTCTGTGTACGACAGAGAACAACTGTATTTATATTTAGTGTTTAGTAACTTTCTGTTCATCTGAAAAATTATTTCCCTTGAATCAATATGTTGTGTTTACAATCAAACATAAAGTTTACCTTTACACAATATAATTTGTTTGTATCTTAGTCTTTTCAATTGCAATATTGTCCCCTTGCACAATTATACAATTATGCTGTAATGCACTCATAGCTTTCAATCAAATATGACATCTACACAATGCCGAATCTGCCTTTAAGCTAAAGCCATTATCTTGAACATGCACTTAGAGTATGGAAATACATGTACACAACCTTATAAGACATGATTCATCCTAATCTACTTCATAATATATGCAGGTCTGTAGCTCTCCAGTCATAAAACTTGGGATGGAGTACTGTAGAGCTACAGATCTGCAGTCAATTTTATACAGTGTCATGCAATTTGTTAATTAGCCTCATGCAATCATGAATTAGTAGTAAGCCAGCTTTATTTTGCTCTCCATACCCTGATGAATAATTCAATGTACATAAAGTATGATATCTGAATGTCAGAGCTAATGATACTGGACTTTGAATGTTAACATAAAAAACTTACTATTATTTCCATCAGACCTAGATTAAAATATTACTGTGTCTCTTTGTGACCTGCCATTTTGACAGCTGGAAAGATTCCTGTACGTAACATTTTATTTATAATATTTTTTGCACAAAGCTGTAAAGTAATTGTCATCAAATCTTTAAAAGAATGTTTAACTATCATTTATTCTATGACAATAAACAAATATTTCTCAGCATTTATTAATGTCTCTTCTTGGTTTCAATATTAGTGCATCATGTCATTGGTGTGTGATAACGAAACTACCCACAGCAGTTCAAGAGAGCAACTGCCATACCCTCTCACATATATAACCACTGCTGATTTTGAAAATTGAACTCAGGTTGCAGAAATGAGATGCAAGTATGTTAACCACTATGTTACATGAACACCCATATTTAGATAGAGCAAACAAAATTTATGATAAAAAATATTTTCATGACAGAAACAGCAATAACACTTATAAGTCAAGGCATTTTTCTAAGCAAGTTAATATAAGGGGGAAAAAAACAAATTTCCAACTTGAAGGCCTCATGATGGTAATTTTTTTCTAAATTCTAAACCTTAAATCAATCCAAAAATTACTGAACATACTTCCATGTTATACATGCAACTTAGAATACTGTGATTTAAGAATGTTCATATCGACAGTTATAACTCATAAGCATTCCTTTCACTTTCAGTTGTGTTTTATACATACAGTCAGCAATGGAAATCCTATAGTAAAGAACAAATATTGGCCCTCATAACATAGCTATTGTTGTTTAGGTGTTATAATCAAGTACATACATGTCTAACAATATCTATGAAGAATGGATGTTCTACAAGTAAATAAAAACTTTAAAGAAAAGTGTTTCCTACTTAGATAGTTTATCACTTAAACACATTGCACAATACTGAAATCAGGTGAAACCTGATACAGATAATTTGAATCAATATGAACTTTATAGATGTTTATCACTTGTAAATAAATATACAAGACTGAAATGAATGACTTGAATCTATCATGAGTCTAATAAACATTAGATGCTTTAACTTTTCTGGATTTAGGAACATTCATTTAATTTTAACACCCATGCCTATCAGTGATAACTGACACCCAGCACAGGTGTGCAGGTTACCTGTGTAAACACACTATACCATCCATGAATATTTTGATTCTAATTGTAGTCTACACACCTAAGTTAATGTAAGCCTCATATTTCATTAAAGACATTAATGCAGTTTTATTATGACAGTTGGGGGGGGGGGGGGGGGGGGTATAAAGTGGGACTTTATATGCTACATGTTTCTGGGATTAGTCTGGCATGTTTTAAGCAATAAATGACAGTTTTATCAATTTATTAGCATATTTTTGGGGGCACATTAGTCAAAAGTTGCAGCAGAAGTGATGTGTTTCCTTTCATGAGCTTTCAAACCATTGTTAATCTCAATCAACTGCCTTTCACTGATATTCGGAAACCTACACATGATTAAATTTCACAAACTGTTTTTGAGCCAATGTTTGCTTCAGAATACTTATGAACTTTAGGCATTTTAAAAGTTGCCCTACATTTGTTGAGTAGGTAATACACAAGGATAATAGTACCGATATCAGTGATCATCAAAGTTCAATATCAAAATCTACCAAATTTGATGTTAACCTTCTACATTGTAATATGTTTAGAATTTGATGATAACTTGCTGATATGTTGAGATTTTGATGTTGACCTGCTGAGAGTTTGTTGGTTAGAATTCATAGATCACATATCATCATACCTGTTTTAATTCCCATATGGATTTTAAAGTCCCTGATAGATCAGCACCCTTAATCGAGTTCTTCTGGGACATGAAAAATTTTCATGCTGTTATTGAGAATTCAAACTGGTCACCAATATTGGTATTTGTTTAAAGTCAGAGTTAATGCCCTTGATTGTTTTGCTTGAAAACAAAGTCTTTTAAAAAAAGTGAAAATATGCAATGGATTTACCACTGAGTGATATTCACACATGTAAGTATATCTGATAGCAATATTTTGTCTAGGTAGAATTCAAATCAACTGAGGAAAATGATATAGATTTCTCTCAACCAAGTATCATCCAGGTTACATTTCCCCACAATTGTACATGTACTCTGAAAATTTATAGATTAGGACAAGTGGAACTAAAATGTGCACACTTATCTTACACTCATTCACTTCATGTACATTGTGTCAAGTGTTGCCTGAATGACTGCACTGCTGGACCTCAAAAATCAACATCAAGATATGTAGAGCAAATTCCTTAAGCCGATAATTTAACTCGGTTATTTTGTGGGTTCTTACCTCTTTCCCCGCTTTAACTTAATTTTGGCCTCAAAACTAAAGCACACAACAGTAAAATATGTACAACTGGTAAAAAAAAAGGGAATCAAGCAAATTAACAAAACACACCTAGCTGATGTGACAAGTACTTGTACGTACTTAAAATCTACCATCCAAACACACTAAAAACTGAAGCTTAAGTGTAACAGTACCAGTATGACACAAAGGAGCTTGAAAAAATATTACTAAATAAAGCAATAATAAAGAAAAAAAAATCATATCTGCAGTATGCATGCTTGAACATTTATCACTATGAAATTTGAATACATCTACATGTAATGCAAGTTCTATTGATAGATCAAAATGCTATATTTCATAATTCACCATAATTCAAATAATGAACAATCTTTTTGAATCACTATAAAGCATATTATCTAATATATTGCTTACGTTCACTGAGTGTTATGCATTTCACGTGCATATGAAACAAATCTCTATGCAGAAAATTATAAAATGGCACAACACAACACACACAAACACACGCATATCCTAAAAAAGAATTCCGCAGTTAGTCAGGGAATTCTGGATAAGCTTGGATTGGTCCTCCTTACCTGTTTCCGTGAACATGTGATGCACAGAAGGCAAAGCTGTAGTGAATGAGAGTGGGGTCTATCATGATTCCAGACTCAGCTCGTTCTAACAGGTCATTAAGGTAACACAGATGTCTGTGACAGCCTCGTACACCGTACCTTGCACAGTATTCATCCAAAACAAACACTTGGCCTGGACTAAACCAACCCTGTGAACAACCACAGTTTAAAATGTAAGGTATTGTTAAGGGCACTAAAATCATAAAAAAAAAATTATTTCATTAAAATTACGCCTACTTATGCTTGTATTTTCATATAACTAAAGACCTGGGTAAATATCTTTGATAATGATTTTAATACCAAATACTACCACAGTTCTTTCATGGATGAATCTAAACATGTGATTAAGAACTCAAATGCCTATTGAACTTGAAAAACATGGTTTCTGCACATTTCTGATCCATAATTTACAAGCACTGTTGCAAAGTGACTTTTTTCTTCCAAATATCCACAAAACCTTGGGTCTTAATGGTCCTCTGAATAACACACAACAACTCTTCAATGGGCAGTTCATTCATATACAGTGCTAAGGTATTTTTTAAATGGAAACTAGTAGTCCCCTTTGGCTCCACCAGTAGGTAACTAATAAATTCTCCTTAGTTTTTCAAATTTTTATCAAGATTCCTGTACTGTATGAATGACCAAAGTCAAATGACTATTCATAAGTAGTTTGAGCCCTTACTAGACATGTGTAGGCATCATTGAGTCGGTAGTCCAGGGTCAGGGTTTGAAGCATGGCAAACAGATCATGGTGGTCAAACATGACAGGATTGGCCTGGACAAACTCATCCAGGCCATGCTTTCTGGCTCTGTCAGCATCTTCAGTAAAAAAAAAAATTAAAAAAACACCACTTACACTACTCTCATGTCAGCTAACATAAACCTCTAAATTTTAACTGAATAAACTGCATTTCACTTTTAAGCTCACATTATATTGATATTCATGTAAGGATCATCTGATATTTTCATTATGAAGACAAGCCACCCTTGATATACATGTAGATTTGGTCCTTAAACCCTGTATGCTGGACTTCAATATTTTCACTGTTACATGAATTAACTGGAAACTTACCTCCTTGCATACGTGAGATTTGAGTATTGGATATTTTATTGGTCTGTACAACAGGGGGCACTGGTTTGTGTGTTTGTCCTGTGGCTCTATAGATAGCCTGCACCCACAGTGTACGCTCATTCTCGTCGTCAGTGGCAAACGTCACATTGTCACCCTCCTTCACACAGTTAAAGAAATGCTTCCCTCCAAATACTTCAGCATCTGAAATTCACAATATTTCTTTCCATATTATTCCAAGTAAATATTTTATTTATTCCATAACATTTTGTGTATCTCATGCAATACATTAAATTTTAAGAGTATAATTTTTCGTGGTTTGAATCCAGTTCTCACCAGGAATTTGTTCACAGTAGTCGACAGTAAATCCATCTAACTGCATCATCTCTGTGGGGTCTGGTTTCTTCTCTCTGTAGCTACACATGGCAAAAGTGTACTGGGAAACCTGACTCAACAAAAAATTACAGTAAACTATATCATCTGATCATATATACTGAACATGTTTAAAGGCATTTGTGCTGTATTGAACAGTATTTTTTTTATGTTGGAAACTAGACCAAAATTTTGTCAGTATGATAAACTACATAAAATAATGGCATCTGATAATTTCAACAAATCATTGATTGGTATTAACAAAGTTCTAGTCTATTCAATGCAAGGTAAAAACAGTGATTTTCTAATGCATATTTACGAAAGATTAATGGCACAGAAAAAGCACTATTAGAAAAATCATGAATGAGGAGGATTTCATTTACAGTATTTAATTGTAGTAAAAGTGATTTTATGTTGAAACTAATTCTACATTTATGCTACATGTAACTCCCCTTCACAGGTCCACTGCTGAAAGTGGTTCTCCCTACCCCATTCCCTGTCTGTCTTTTAATATGTTTTGAATCTGTTTTGCTAACAGCCTGCAGGCCATCCACAATTTCAAATTCAGCTTAAAAATGTCACATAATCATGAATATTTCAAAATGGAGCATTTATTTCCCTGTTAGGATAATGAATAAATAAATAGGAAATTATTTTGATTGCTTTTTTAATCTGATCAAGTTGAATTGTATAATTTGCATAAAATGTATAATTTATATTGTTGATAAAAAATACATACTTTTATTTTTTTTCATAGCATTCAATTAATGAACAGCACATATACCTTTATATTACTTCTAAACATTTAAAGGTCTAAGTCAACTTGGAATACTGCTAAAAGTTTTTTTCTTTCTCTTTTAAACATTAATTATGGATGTCACTCAGCCTAGATTAGTGTATTGAGAAAATTAAAAATCTGCATTGCTTTATCAAATAAAGCTTGGTAAATATATATGAACACTTAAGGACTGGTCAAAAAAAGTGTGAAAGACAGAAGAATGAATTGTCAAATGGATAGAGTACAGAAATAGATAAAATCGTGAAATAGACAAATTGGGGAGACAAAGTGGGGGAAATAGAGTAGGGAAATAGACAGAGTAGGGAAATAAACAAAGTAGGGAAATAGACAAAGTGGTGAAATAGACAAAGTGGGGGAAAGAGAGTAGGGAAATAAACAAAGTAGGGAAATAGACAAAGTGGTGAAATAGACAAAGTGGGGGAAAGAGAGTAGGGAAATAAACAAAGTAGGGAAATAGACAAAGTGGTGAAATAGACAAAGTGGGGGAAAGAGAGTAGGGAAATAAACAAAGTAGGGAAATAGACAAAGTGGTGAAATAGACAAAGTGGGGGAAAGAGAGTAGGGAAATAAACAAAGTAGGGAAATAGACAAAATGGTGAAATAGACAAAGTGGGGGAAAGAGAGTAGGGAAATAGACAAAGTAGTGAAATAGAAAAAGTGGGAAAAAAGACAGAGTAGGGAGATAGAGTAAAGAAATAGATAAAGTGGAGGAAATAGAGTATAGAAATAGACAAGGTGTTGAAATAGACAAAGTGGGGAGAAAGAGTGGTAGAGTGGAAAAAAAAAACAAAGAGAGGAAATAGACAGTGGAGAAATAAACAGAATGGAAATCTAGAGCAGGGGAATAGAAAATAAACTCTATCTGCATAGAAATGTGACAAACAGGAACAACCCATTTCTGGAACAAACCATTTCCTGTAATTGTACACCCACCTGTACCAACACAAAGTATCTTTTCTTGTATTTCTTCCATACTTTCTTTCCAATGCCATACAAATACCTGTAGAAATAAAACATAAACCTTCACAAACAAGATTAATACAATCAAAGAAACTGATACTGCATTGTTTCAAAGTTTAATGTATGCAAGTATATGAGGAATCCTATATCTGTTACTATATAATAAAAGTTAATTTGTTCATTGTTATGTATTAAACAATTAAACCCTTATTTTCACCACAAAATATCCTCATGAAATATGCAGAAATTAATTAAGAATAAAAGGTTCCTAACACGATTCTGAAATATGAAAGATTTATGCACTAGCTACAATTCATTTGAAGTCTGAGAAGAAAATACATCCACCTACATCAACTGTAAAGAGATGTTACCTACTGTGCATCTCTTTTTACACACAATAATTAATATTTGTAATAATTTGTGAGAGACCTCTTTTGTGAAATCAAAATCCTCCCTCACATTCATTCATCACTGTAATCCTGTTATAGAATGAAGTCAAACAGAATACAAAACACATTATTTTATATTCACATTCTCACAAACTGACATTGAGTGGCGATTTCCTCAAATTAAATATTCACATACTATAAAGAATCTCAAGTAGTCATGATTTTATTAACCATTGATGGTTCTTGCAAAGTTGTAATCAACATGATGCACCATACATTGAATGCCTTACCCACAATGCTTCATGTTTTGTGGCTTGTCCATTCTGACTGCAATCTTGATCTTGAGGTCATCAGGACAATTTTTTGTGGTGTGCATGCGGTACCACTCTGGCTGGCGGCTACTGTTGGCAGTAACTGGTATCACCACCTACAAGCCAGTGAATATTGTCAATTACATATTTCTACTGATAGACAAGGAATATAAGCTAATTACAAGTATTTACATTTCCAACACTTTTGCCTTTGATATCTCTACAAATTATAAATGATAGCCATTTCCTCCTGAACACATTGCAGTTGTAAACAATGTGCATATGAATACAGTTAAATATAGTTTGTCTATTTTAAAGGCTGGGAAATCCTACAGAAATAAAAGTATAAAGTAAATATAAGAAATTAACTTTCTTTTTGAAATGATGGAATGAACTTGACACTTCATTCATACATAAGGTACATTTCATGAAGTACTGTATACCGTGTATACTCGCCTATAAGTCGATCCGCCTATAAGTCGGTTGTATTTTCTGAGGTTAATTTGAAGGAATTTGCCATTGACCCGACTATAAGTCGGTACAGTTTTTTGCCAGAATTGGTCAACAGACTCAACAATGATAAATCAAGGTTCTTCTGGTTTTACCTCATTTCAAATTCTATTTTGTGCAATGACACCACATTTTGTGCTTTTTTTAATAATTCAATTTTATATCATAGCTGAAATACATTATTCACGCATGTTTAACAGCTCAATAAACTTTCTCCACTTCGTCCATGTTTTAGTGTTAGAGTTATATCCCTTATCTAACATATTTTGAACACTGATCTTAGATTTTTTTTTCTACTGGTATCTAACGTAGTTCATGTTCTTCGTAACTATATTGATAAAAATAAAATATGTCAAATTTAGATCTTTATCTCATGAATGAAAATAAAAGCATCCATAATCATTGTGTTGGAATTATATGCAGATGCATCAACATGATGATGTACAATATAATAAAATTTTAAAATACCTGACAGGTGGTATTTCTGAGCAATTTTCTTAAATATTTTTCAGTGCATTACCAAAAAATATCATGTGACCACCTGTCTTTGCTGTTCCATCTCATATAAATACTTACAAATCATATAACATGTTCTACAGTCATTTTACTTGGTGTTGATCAATGATGTAAATATGAAATGTGTTTTGTTGTTATTATGGGGGAAGTAAATGCTTATCATAAATGTCATATCCCCAGTAATGATAATAAAGCAATGCTTCTTTGTTTGAATATGAATACACTTGGGTTGAAAAAAAATTAATTTCAGGTACAAAGTTCTGGTTAAAATATAAGCACATTCTTTATATATATATATATATATATATATATATATATATATATATATATATTATTCTAAAATTTCCAAAACTGTAGCATCTCTAATTTGCATGTGTATTACATTAATGTTCAGTGATAAAATGACCCTGACCTTCCCAAGCTCCTTGTCCTCAAGGCTGAGCATGCCTGAACTTTCTGTGTAGAGTTTGACCTTGACGACAGGAAGTGGATGTGTGGTGGTAAAGTCTCCCTGAGTGTCCCAGCTGCAACAGATATTGTATGTAAATAAAGACAATAAAAACCATAGCATTTTCACATCAAATCAAATACACTAAACATATTTTGATTCAATCAAAAACCATAATCATCATATACAATTCTAATCTTAAAACTGCATTACAAAATAACAAACAGAACATTAAGTTTACACCTTTCAAACAAATTTATCTCTAGCATTAGTTCAAAAATACAAGTAAAATTTTATCAATTTTGCCTTACTGAAAAGTGTTTCTTATATGTTCATCACTTTAAACCATCCATGATGTTCTTCATTTATTGCATTTCCTCTTAACTTATCCACATGACTGATTTTTGGTGTACCCAAACCATGTGTCGATAACAGGTTGCTCTCTGGATTTTATCCCTTATAATTAGACCCTCTTCTGTCCTTAATTTGTCCTTTATTGTTGTGAGAACTTGAACCATATTTCTATATTGCCCCCTTCCCCACATTTAGGATTAACTGCTGTACACACAATGGGTCACATGTTTACCCTGGTCTCCCTTGCCATCCCTTACACTACACTGTGATGGATTGTCACCTCCATTATATCTTGTCTTCCATTCATATCATGGAATCAACCTTCACCCCTGTAATACCTTGTGCCCTATACATATCTTCATTCTGTGTTGAACTTCCACCTCTATACAGACCATGGTTATTACTACCAACCCTCTAATATCTTGCAATTCGAATACCTTGCTCCTCTATACTATACCATAGTTTTATTTTTAATTTTCAACCCTTGTAGTATCTTGCCCCCTTATAATGACCATGGTCCTGCCTTGTATCCCTGTAATACCTTACCCCTTTCCACCTCATACTGCCCAGTGGGGACCCAAGTTAGAATAGGACCTCTTTACACATTGCTTGTTGTAAGAGGCAACTAAATGGGGCGGCCCTTCAGATGAGACCCAAAAAACTGAGGCCCTGTGTTGCAGCAGGTGTGACATGATCCCTCCCTGCTTTAATGCTATAAGCACCAAGCATAGGCCTAAATTTTGCAGCCCTTCACCGGCAATGGTGTCATCTCCATATGCGTGAAAGATTCTCGAGAGGGACGTTAAACAATATACAATCAATCCACCTCACACTGGCCATGGATTGACCTTTCATCCCTGTAATACCTAATCACTATTTAATTATTTTGATACTGACCATGGCTTAGAGGCCTCTGCCTGGTCCGTTTGTAATTTTTCTCCTCCTTCAACTTCCATTGTACAGTAAACAATTTTGTTGTTGGCCAGGGATTTTAGTCCTTTTACCTCAACAACATGAACCTGGAAAGAAATCTCTAAAATCTAATCCAGAAATTTTTGTATTGATATAACCTTTCAAAACTGGGTTAAAATGCATTTATTTTCTATTGTCACAGTTTACAAATTTTGTGAATGTGAAATTTCTTGCTAATTAAAAGACATGATCAGTAAATTTTTAAGAATCAATTTTTACCAAAAATATTTTTAAGAATTCAATAGTCCCTAAAAGTTACTTAATATCAATTTAAAGGTAAATTTAGTATTTGATATACTGGGAAAACCTTTTTCAATCACTTCATTATGAAAAACCAATTAGCCATTCCAAAAGCAAAAAAAATCTTACCTCTAAAGTGAAGGATAATACAACATCTAGCTTTGAAAGCCCAGAATCTGTTTCATCATTTATGTCCATCTTAGACAAGGAGGAGTGCTGAGTCCTGTAATATTCATACAAAATCTGTTCATATTTACACCTATATAGCAGCAGATTAATTCTTTTATACAGCATCTAAAACTTTTGAAAAAAAAAGAGTTACTGATTATAAAAGATTTCAAATCACATCCAGCATGAGTTAAAACATTGTCTAACAAATAAAATAAATGTTATTGAAAATAAGTTTTTGTAAATCATATAGAATAATAAAGCTTAAAGGAACATTCATTTTTTTTGCATTAATGACACCTGCTATAAACAGATCTTTTTCCAAAATGATGAAATTGAAAACTAAATTTATGTTTTTATATGTTAATAAGTACAATTTAACATATGAAATGACATTTATTTCAATGTTTTCTCAATTCCAGATCAGTGAGGAAAAGTTATATAGAGTTATATTGGGAGTAGTAATATATTACTTAATATATATAAATATAAATAAATAAATATATATATATATATATATATATATATATATATATATATATATATATATATAAGTGTCTTAAATGTAACATAAAGTTAGAGAGGATCAAAGAATTCATAAATAGTCCCACGACGGGCTTAAAGGTCACCTGAGTATCTACATTTTTTTATCTTTTAGAAATAAGTGTGTTACCTGTGTGCTTTTTACACTTCTCCATCTCTATACAAATTCTTATACTTTGTATTAGATATACATGTAGATCTAGATATTTGAACAACTATCATATACCAGTACATTTGATCATATCACAGCAAAATGTGATTTTTTGAGTTCTAAATGAGCAAATGAATTTTTACAAGGAAATCATGCAAACAGTTGCCTGCTCAAGATTTTTCTAAAATACATTGCATTACAAAGCCCTACTCTGGGGTCTGAATCCTCAACACATTGCTCATTATAATCATACAATGTAACGGTTTGTCTGTTTGATTTCCAGTAGTAAAGAAAATTTTCAATTGTATTTTCAATACATAATGTACATGGCCAATCTAGCCCCACCTTGATACCTAAACCCTGGGGCATGAATTTCACAAGTTTTGTAGAGGGCTCAATGCCCATTATAATCATGTAAACAACATAGCCTCTTTGATGTCTAAAAGTAAAGATTTTCTATGATAATCATAATGCATTTTCAAAATATGACCAACATAGTCCCATCCTGAGGCATGAGCCCTGATTCCAGAGGTCAGGAATCTAAATAGTTTGACTGCTTGATGTCCATGCAAGAGTAAAGGAGAACATTTCTGAGGTTGCATTAATTTTGATGGTTTTGGCTAAACCCAGGAAGGCAAGGTCCATGAAATTCATTTTAGTTCCCCTTGACCCATAGACGTGATATACCAAACTTAGTTGAAAGTAGTTCAGCCATTCCAGATGAATGAATATGTTCTAGAAGATGATGATTTAGACAACTTATCAAATGTTTATGAACTAGATTTGTTAGGTATCAGTAAAATCCGTAAATCTCTAGACAAAACAAAGAATAATTATGGAAATTGCTTATTGGATTTTTGTAAGAATAAGAACCTATATATTATAAATGAACGTCTGGAAGATGGCAATTTTACAACAACCAAATCAAGTGTGGTCGACTACTGTATTGGTACTGTAGATTTTTTAAAAATAGTGAATACATTTTCTATTCTTGAATTTAGTAAACTTTATTCTGATATACATTTACCTCTATCATGTGTTATAGGTAAAGATAGTGCCGCAATATGTGCAAGCAATGATTTTGAACGCGAATAAAATATCCCAGAGATGAAGATAAAACCATGGATAAATGACAAATCTAACAAGTTTTGTGGAAATATTGATAAAGATAAATTAAATACAATTATTAGTTATCTAGATATACTAGGAAATGATATAGATAGTGTAAATAAAAAACAAATCGATGATGTATTCAATGACACGGTTGAACTGCTTTTGACTTCAGCTGAGAACACATTAGGTATATCACAAATCAAGAAAATAAATACAAAAGACTGTAAGAAAAATAAAGAGTGGTTTAATAAAGATTGTTATAATGCTAGAAAAAAATATCGCAAATCAAAAAGATTGTATAGAAAGTATGGTTCCAAAGTTTTTAAAGTCGAAATGGTTACCACAGAACGTAAGTACAAGTACACAATGGATAAAGCAATGAAAATTTTCAGAAACGATTTAATGAAAAGAATTAAAAATCTTAGAAGTTCTGACCCGAAAAGTTACTGGAAAATAATAAATAAAAATGTTAAGAAAAAATGTAATGTAGATATAGAAGACTTTTATAATTATTTTAAGAATCTTAATGCAGGAGATATAAATGACAATGAAACAGAAGTTGATAATAATCCCACAAATGTTAATTATGAACTAAACAGTAGTATTACAGAAGATGAAATAAAGATAGCAGTTGCTAACCTAAAAAACAACAAAAGTGCTGGAAATGACAAGATAATTAATGAATATATAAAGTCCTCTATTGTTTCCATGCTTCCATTATATGTGAAATTGTTTAATGTTGTATTCGATACTGGAATATTGCCAGAGGCATGGCTTGTTGGAAATATACTGCCTATATATAAGAACAAAGGAAGTGACTTGATTCTGGATAACTATAGACTGATTACTTTATTAAGTTGTATAGGGAAACTATTTACAGGAGTGTTATCTACAAGATTAACTAGTTATGCAGAACATTATGAAATTTTGTATGAAAATCAAGGTGGTTTTAGAGCTAACTGCTCTACATTACACAATATATTTACTTTGCATAGTTTAATTGAACTATCACTCATGATGAAAAAGAAATTGTACTGCGCATTTATCGATTTCAAATCAGCTTTTGACAAGGTATGGAGAGTAGGTCTATGGCAAAAACTCATTCAAAATGGTATTTCTGGTAAATGCTTTAGAGTAATAGTGAACATGTATAATTATAGTAAATCAAGAATTTCACTAAATGACACGTTTTCAAATTATTTTCCATGCAATATAGGAGTACGTCAGGGAGAAAACTTGTCACCATTTTTATTTGCTCTCTTTTTGAATGATGTAGAAACTTTTTTACTGGAAAATAATAATATTGGTGTTTCAACAATGTCAAAAGAAATCGAAAAAGAAATTGGGATTTTAATAAGAATGTTGGTTATATTATATGCTGATGATACAGTATTATTGGCAGAATCGGAGCACGACCTGCAAAATCAGCTTAATTCCTTTTTTTCATACTGCGAATTATGGAAACTAGAAGTTAATATTGAAAAAACAAAAGTAATGATATTCACAAAAGGTAAATTGTCAAAAAACACTGCCTTTTTTTACAATAATATTGAAATCAAAATAGTCAAGCATTTTAAATACCTTGGTGTTATTTTTTCACATTCTGGTTCTTTCATGGAAGCCAAGAAATATGCTTCTGAACGAGCTATTAAGGCAATGTTCGGTGTCTTAAAAAGGGGTAGAATATTAAATCTTTCTGTCGACGATCAGTTACATTTATTTGATAAAATTGTTGTGCCAATTTTGCTTTATGGTTGTGAAGTATGGGGTTTTGGAAACACTAATATCATAGAAAGAGTTCACTTAAAGTTTTGTAAAATGCTCTTAAATTTGAAAACAAGCACACCAAACTTTATGATTTATGGTGAATTAGGCAGATTACCTATGAGTGTACTTATTAAAATGAGAATAATAGGTTACTGGTCTAAATTACTCATTGAAAAGCAGTCGAAGTATAGTTATATATTATACAAGCTCTTATATGTAAAATTTAATAATAATCATGAAACAAACTGGCTGAAGAATTTGAAGTCAATCCTCGATAACTCTGGATTTAGTAATATCTGGGTTCAAAATCAAGTTTACAATAAGAAATGGATAGTTAAAAGCGTTAAACTTAGACTGGAAGACCAATTTCAACAAACATGGGAAACTAACTGTAATATGTCTTCAAAGGGTATTATATATAGATTATTTATGAATAATCATTTTGAATGTCAATATTATGTGAATTCCTCGTTATGTAACTACAAGAAACGTATTCTCACAAGATTTCGGACAACGAACCATAGACTCCCAATTGAAACTGGTAGATGTGGTAAAATTGAAAAAGAAAATAGAAAATGTTATTTATGTTTATCAGATGTTGGAGATGAATATCATATTTTGTGTTGCAACTATTTTAATGATGTAAGGAAATTATATGTACCACACTATTATATTTTGAGACCTAATGTACTTAAATTTCAGGAGCTATTCGCTACAAAAAATGTTATATTACTTAACAAATTATGTAATTTTATTAAAATTATCAACGAGAGGGTCAACCCTCCAGGTTAATTTAATATTGTGCATGTAAATCTTTCTGCTAACGCTATTTAATTGTATGATATTTCACTTCTAATGTTCTCTATGTTTGTAAACTGTAAACTGTAAACAGAGAAAAAGCTGAAAATGTTCCAAAGTTTATGAATGACAAATGATGATCACACGACGTAGGAACAAAAACTGATAGCAATAGGTCACCAAAGTGACTCAGGTTACCAGAAAATCAAATTAGTGACTTAATAAAAAAATCATTAATAAAAGAATATATATAATATTCATTTAGTAATTTCTTTCAAAAGCATAGTATAAAAGGCACAAAGAAAATTGAAAGAAATAATCAGGATGATATAAAACAAGGCACATATTTACTCAAAGATATATTTTGATATTATATTACTGTACATGTATATAAAAGCAAATTCAGTGCATTTATGTCCCCTGCTTAAATCATATTCATTTGCATCATAGTAGTCTATTTCATGGTCTGTATAACCTTCAAACAACAGGATCACTTTCAGGTCACAAGTTTTAACAAGAGCTCCACTAAGTGGGGCGTCCACTCACGATGTAAGCAATTAGTAAATGCAAGTATGAAATTCTCATAACCTTGACCCTCAAAATCAATAGGGTTCTTCCTCTCTTGATAACAAATCTACATGTTAAGTATGAAATCAATGGAGCAAAAAATGTGGCTTGTAGAGTGTCTTCAAGCATTTTTTCATGAAGTTCTGAAGTGCCCTTGACCTTTGACCCCAAAATCAATAGGGTTCTTCTTTTCTTGATAATGAAGCTACAATCAATTGAGCAAAAAATGTAGCTGTAGAGTGTCTACAAGCTCACTGTTAAACACACATGCTAACTCGCATACATAATCACCCACAAAAGAACGGACCCATTACTTTATCCCCTCTTGCAATGATTGTGATATCTTTTCACAAAGTAGCAATGGTTGTTTTTCCCTTTAAGTAAGGACTTATCTAATGTGAATCTTCTTATTTTGGCAGAACTAACATAAAAATTTGGAGACAAAAAGTTACAGCTAATACTCACTCTGCCATGCCAAACCACTCTGGTTTTTAGGATCAATGTATCATTAAATATCTCACTTTCTAAAGTTTTATTTAATTACACATGAAATAAATTTTCAGATATCCAAATTTATGTGATCTACTGACCTTGAATCTTGACCTTAGTGATATCTTTTTGTATGAAGTTTTACAGATGATATTCAAATAGTACATGATATAACACCTGAAAATGCATTACAGACCCAAATTGAAATTTACACCCTCACTAAAGCAGGGGACAAAAATATCACAACTGAAATAAAGAAAGGTATATGAGTTTGCTATATGTTATCTGATATGAAGTTTTCAACAGCTCCGAAAGTTGTTTACAAGCTGTTACCTCATACATAGTTACACCACATGTTCTACCCATTCACAAAATATAATACAGAATAATAAAGAAAAGGAAACTATATCTTTCATCCCTTCAGATCCCCTTTCTTTAATTTGCCTTATGCCTTAGAATTGTCTTCATTCCACTCTATCACTTCCACACAAAGTCTACAGAATATTTTACAATTATTATTAGGGAGCTATTTTTTTGGTTTTTGTTTTTTTTCCCCCATTTAAAAACACATTTTTAGCATATCAAAATATGGCATCCTTAGTTTGTGGGGATCAACTTCTAATATAATGATTTTTCTGTTTCCATTTTGTAAATTATTCTCAGTATTTTTAAGACTCATGCAGGTGAACACCCAGGTCTGAAAACATTTTTGAAACTGATGTTACACATGTTTTATGAAAAATAGCTCTGAAGATTGTGAGTCATTGTTGGTCTGTGAAATACACCTGGACAGTCATTTAGTATTTCACAAGATATCTCTGCATTTTCTCTTTTTGCAATATTGCTTCATGAAGTGAAAAGATTATATAGTACATGCATGAGTTATCCCCCCATTTTAAATTTAATTTAGAACTTTTATAAGTTAACTCCATATTTTACCCATTTTGCAGAAAAGTATATGACATAACTTTGGTCACTTTCCCAAAGAATGTAAATGTTTCACATTAGTACCATGCAAATTAATTAAAATATGAAACATAAACAAAGAAATTTCAAAATACTTTGAAAAAAATTATAAATCAATGGGAATAAAGTTCTCTTCATTAGTGCATGCACTAAATCTGCTTTGGATGCTTCCTTGAAAGATTTCATAATGGGAATTTTTTTATTGAAGTTTTTCATATTTTAGAGCATTTGTGATTTTTCTTCTCTTCAGAGTTAGATTGAAATATGATCAATTATTGGGAAACCACTGCAACAACCACGCACATTGCACAACTTCAATTTTATGACAGATTTCACAAAAATTTGCCACAATTCTTGTCATATCCTGGTATTGCAAGATTTTAAATGTACAAGGTTAAAAAATAAAACTAGGCCTGAATGGATATATCTATGATCTTGCATGCTGGAAGTCATTATATATGCAAATTATAATAGTACTTTAAAAAGTTATCTCCACAGTTAACCATTTTGCAATATATGAAATTTGTAAAATATAGGAAAATGTATGACATGCATAAAACCTATCCCATATTTTAATTTTTTTTTAACCCTGAATCACACCTGCATGATTTTTACAAATACCATCGGTGCTTCACTCAAATGCAAATATCATATCAATTGTCATGAACACTATGCACAAAGAGTAACTGTGAAATGCACAAAAATTGAGCCACCACAAAAATTCAATGAAATCATGGCAAATATTCAGTCAAATAAGTGCTCTTGTGTGTCTAAGGAATGCAAGCTAAGCATAGGATGCCTAATAACACTGCAGCTCTGATTGTTTATTGGGTGTGGATTGTGGAATTCTGCAGAATTTGTGGGATTAATCAGAGAGGAGTGAAACCAGAAAAAATGTCGACTTACAACCAAAATAGGCAACACAGATAATGTGACGTCAAGAGGTTCAAATGTCTGTAAATGACTAAATCAGTCACTTAAAATCATCTAAAACAGGAATCATGAAAGCTATTTTTGTTAATTAATCTACTAAATGCACATATAGGATTTTTATATCACAACATCAGATCATTAACAACAAGACATATAGAGCCTATTCGGATTATATATCTGGATTGCATTAGTATTTCTGTCTCTGAATGCTATCAAATCAAGGTTCTTTCATAGCATCCACTCCAAAACCAGTTCCATTCATTAAAAAAGGTCATTTCACTTAGTATCTTCATATACTGTAAACCTCATGGGCATAGTTCTATCTCCTTGTAATGATTAATACAGTGTATCAGATTAGAATTCTACTTTACTCCATATTGCTTAACTGGGAATGCAAATTATGTTGTAAATTATATCATAATTGTAAAATGGTGGATATGCTGTATTTGTACTGCAAATTCAAAGCAAATTTAATTTTTAAATAATAAATTTCTGACAGACACATATTTTGTCCCTGAACTAATGATTTTCATTCAAATCCTGCAATGTCATACATATTTGATGTGCAAGTTACATGAAGACATTCCAGCTTCCATGCTGAAACTAATATTTCATGCTAGCCTGCCTAGCCAAGATAATTATTTCTCTGAGAGATTCCAGTATTTTAAAATAAATTTCAATTGAAACTGTTCTACCACTTGATTTTATGTGTTAGTCCCATCTGTATAACTCAGGAGTACTTCTAAGGAGGTCCCATCTTGTAACAATTAAGATCATTTTGGATCTTGTTTGTATCTCACAATCTGGATTCCTTTCAATACAGAATCAAAGACCTGTTGCAATTTGAGTTTTGACAGAGTCAATGTGGACATTTTCATATAAAATGTCAAGCCTTTACAATGTATCTGATCCTTATTTAGTATATTGTTAGTGTATATGCAAATGTGTGAAGTTAAAACACCTTTGATGTTAGGTATACTTTGGTGTGTTTATCTGTGACACACAGGAGTATTTATAACTTAACTTGCTGCTCGAGAATATAAATGACAGATTAAAAAGTAAATATCAGAGATAATATTTCTATCTTGAAGGGTATAAGAGGATATTTATCATTCTAAGGAGACAAGAAATAACTTTGCCCTCTAAACCAGATTAACATGTTCCAAAAGTGTGCATCTGCTACACCACAGTTTAAGGACATATGCGATGTTTCTCAATAATACATAATTTTTCATGAAATTTCACATACAATTCATTTGCATTCTATCTCATTTCTACAAAAAAATCAAAGGCCTGAAGGGCCACAAAGGCATCAAGTGCAATATCATATACATTATAGGGTTCTCAATAAATTTAGAGGGCAGGTAAATTAGAGAAAGTAAGAGAAGAAATGTTTGAGTGCCACAGGAGACATTTCCTCATGTTCAAGTACCTAAATGAAGTATTACAATCATTTGTAAAATGTCAGCAAACTGTTTATTTCCATACAAAGAAATAGAGAAGACAGCTTGGGCTGAAGTTGCTTATTCTAACAAATCCATACATGTACCCTCCTCTTGCTAGATAATATCCCCTCAAGACTAGTTACTTTACAAAGACTATTATAAATAAATTGAAATTGCAGATGTAAAATGCTGAAAAGAATGTAACTGCTTCAGAGTGAGACTACTTATTTATAGAAGTTGTATCTTCTGTTCATGTATGGTGTAACAATTATATGGTATAACTCTCTGTTTTCAATGTTTAACAATTCAAAAGTTCAATGTGATATGTAGAAAGGTTATTGGAATTCTGAACAAGATTCATTTCCCAATGAATGCTACCTAGCCTTGATTTCTTCGCAAAATAACCTGTTATTTTCATCGCAATGCACATGCTACTTTCGTTTTGCTTAATTGAGAATCGGAGTCAAGATTACCGAAAACAACACTGGAAATAGTTTTTGTGCTTTTGGAATAGGAACGAACCATGACAATGTACAATCCAATTTAGTATTTATCTGTTTCTACTGATCTGAAATAAGGATTCTTGGTGAAGCAGTTTATTTTGTAAGTACTAAATGATATCGTGCGACACAAATTTCATGGGAAAATCTGTTTTGTAGTAAATCCATCCGCGAATAATGAACTTTTCTTGCCAAACAATCGTTATTTAACTATTGAACAAAGATACAATAATAAACAATGACATCAACAACGGAAATGGTATTGTGCCTTTCAAATATCAATTAAATTCAATGTTTCAAAGTCTTGAATCGTAAAATCGTAAAACATGGGTTTGTTACAGTATCTGTTTTAGAGTTAGCATACTTTGATAGTTCCTGGTTGTTGCAAGTAAAAATGTACATTCAACTCTACTGTATAAATGGGCATTACCATAAAGAGGAAGAGAAAAATCTTTGGAACAAGGGGGTACCAATTGCAAACCTAGGACCCTTATGTTAGAAATTATGTGATCTAACCACTGAGCTACCAGGGCCAATGTAAAAGACTTGGTAATATTACTACATTACAAAATCTAAATCTATTATACAAGAACACTTCATATCGTTGATAATATGTTTTTATAGAAAATGTCAGAAACATGATGAACGTCCTTAAGATAGAAAATCATTTAATTTCTAGATAATGATGGTATATGTATTTCATCTCTTGATTGGAGATTCATTTTCTGAAAACAGACATGACATAAAGGTTGTACCTATGGATAATTACACCCTTATAGAGTGTGCAAAATGTCTGATATTTTCCAAACCTACATTCATAAAGTGTCTTTTCTTCATCTTTACAATTTGTATCTGAGTTAGGAAAGACATTTTATAAATTCATTACATGTATATCCTTTCAAATACCAATACCAGCTGTTGCATTATTTGAGATAACAATCCACCAGTTGTTTGATATTAACAACCTTCACTAATTAGATCTATTACATTATTTGGAATAAATGACTTTAGGAGACATAATTATAACTTCATTAACTGCATAATTTAGAATATTGTACATCTTGGAATATTGTACTACTTGGAATATTGAAGCCATGACAAACCCACCTATTCACCTATTGTATCATCTTAAATGCAGAAGTCATAATAAACCGACCTATTTTATCACTTGGAATATGAAAGTGATAAACATACCTGCACCCATTGTATGATTAAGAATAACACCCACATATTGACACCCATATATATAGTATAATTGAAATACTGAAGTCATAGAACACCCATCTATTGTATCATTTGGAATACTGAAGTCATAGAACACCCATCTATTGTATCATTTGGAATACTGAAGTCATAGAACACCCATCTATTGTATCATTTGGAATACTGATGTCACATAATATACCCACTTATTATATCACTTGGAACACACCCACCTATTGTACCATTTGGAACACACCCACCTACTGTATTATTTGAAACACACCCAACTACTGTACCATTTGGAACACACCCATCTATTGTATATTTTGGAATACTGAAGTGATAACACACCCACCTATTGTATCGTTTAAGTTTCTGGAGACGTGACATAGTTGAGTCATTGCTCCCCTTTGACACGGGTAAGCTCTCCAGATTAGCCATCAGAAGGTTAATGGCTGACTTCAGCTCATCCATGTACATGCTCTCCATCTCCTTCACCACAAACTTGGGGTGTTTCCTCATCTACAAAACAGTCATGGGCATAGTTTCCTACAACCAAATTCTCTACAATAATGGATATTATAAAGTTCTTGTATGACTAAGCAATCAGAAGGCAAATTATTCAGCTTTTATTGAAAAGTACAAAAATGTGGTTAATTCAAATTTAGATAATGCAGTAGAAATGTTTCTTAGTGTCCATCAACATTTTGTTGAAATGCAAAATAAATAAGAAAATAAAAAAAATGGTGTCTCAGCTCCTTTTAGTCTTGCTTTTCATATCCTAATAAAATCTCTTGATCTTTGGAGTAACTGAAAACATGCAAATGTTTATATGGAGAAATCTTTGTGAAATTCAAAAATTTAACTCCCACATAAAATGTTTTTATTGCAGTACATCTATAATGAATAAGACATATTTTATTTCCACAACATTAATCCCAATGTATAAATTTTGTTACATACATGTACATGTATATCATTTAAATTTTTAAAAAAATTCTCCCCCTGAAAAAAATATTCAGATCTGCAATACTCCCGCGTATTCCCAATGTCAAATGGGAACGTCTTGCACAACATACAAGTAATCCCAGTGTAATAAGTTACCCGCGACATCTGTTCTGTAAGCTGTAGACGTCTGTCCAGCTCTCGTCGTACCTGTGCTGCCTGTTCATCTGCACTGTCCAGCTACAAAACATCAGAATAGGCATTCAGCAAATATTTACTAAACATTCAGCAGTCACTTGGCTTTCAGCATAGTCACTATAAGACATTCAGCAAATAGTCAATAGACATTCAGCATATAGTCACTAGACATTAAACATATAGTCACTAGACATTCAGTATAGTCACTAGACAATCAGCAAATTGTTAATAAGACATTCAGCAGATGGTCACTAGAAATTACACATTTAGTCACTAGATATTCTGCATAATCACTAGACATTCAGCAAATAGTCAATAGACATTAACAGTCACTAGATATTCAGCAAAAGTTACTAGACAGATAAACTGACAGGATGATGTCTATATTGGAAACACTGTCTTTAAATCGTGGGTGGTGGTGCTGGGCAAGCATTTATCCTTCAGTACATTCAATACATGAACTTAATTCATTGGTTCACAAAAATAACCAACTGCAGAACTATAGCTCTCCAAAAAAAAATTTATGTTGACAGACCGAAGTATCAACATTTAAATTTTTCAGAGAGCTTCAGTTCTGCAGCTAAAAAATAACCAGCTAATAAAATCAATTCTCTTATATATTGAATAATAAATTTTAAATTTAAAATAATAATAGGATAAGTAAGTTGTCAAATATTGTGGGTGGGAGATTGATGAATACATGATACATTTATACAAAACACTTTCTAGATAATTTCAAGAAATCATTAGAGTTTATAATGAAAGTTTTAAGTTTATGTAATTAGCAATTCTGATCCGTAAATTTCTTTCTAGAACTCCTTTAATTTTGTACTTCTCGGGGTATCATCAGCTATGAATAACTGTTTTCATTACAACTAATTGTTGTTCTAACTGAACCTAACTACAATATTTAATAGAGCAAAGTACAATATACATTTAAAATATATTTTAAACAAGAGGGCAATATATCAAAACAACAAATCAAGCACTTCATTATCATGAGGAACTTAAAATAGCCAAGAAAAAAGATGTCATGATGGACAATAAATCGCTTTATTAATTTCCAGGAGCCAGTTTTATACCCATATATTAGGGGGGTAATTGTATTTTGATGTCAATCCTACTGGAGCTTTCACTCCCCCTGAATTTCAGCAATGCTTTCTAATAAATGCAAATCTTTTACCACATTATTCTATGAGTTCTACTTAAACCCAGCATCATTTCTACTGATTAAAGCCAAAATATTCATTAGATTCTTGAATCAAAAGAACAATGCAGAAAAAAACCATCCAATTGATCACCTAGCTTTTACTTCCTTGCTCAAGAAATGATCAATCAATACCCATTGCCATGGCAACTTCATACATGGAGCCTTTCATCCCCTGTTGGTCAGACTGGACCAGCAGCCAGTAGCACCCCCAATTGATTTAGCAGCTTTCAATAATAAACTCTGTAATTATGTCCTGATCCATCATCTTGCCTTCCCCAAAATACAGTGCCCGACCATAAAAATAATACATACTGTGTCATTATGCTTTAATTAATTCTTTGGTCCCCTCAAAACAGCTGTTATTTGTTTTACTGGATAACATGTTACATCAAAATGTTTAAAAACTTAAAACATGCATTTACAGATGTGCTGAATCAATCTGAATCTTCTAATCAAATACTTTCAAGTATTGAATATGAATTATATCACAATTCCATCCTATTACATGTTAATCAAAATTTGTGATGTAGTCGAAAAATTCATCATTTTATGAATGTTGAACACTGTAGTTTATATATGTCTTGAGTACAATTCCTTTCAATTTCTAGCATTTGAATTTTTGATAAAATCAATACTAACACTGCATTTAAAAGTTCATCAGCATACTCATGCACATACTATAAAGAACAAGATCCTCTCTCTCTTTAAAACTATGCACAAAATGAAAATGACATTGGATGACAATAATTTGATGACAGTTGATAAAACTTTCCGACATCTTCACTCCCTCGCCCCCAAATTATTGAATTAGGTTTTTGGTTTTTTTCAAGTGACATTGATCTTTTATTGTCCCTATACATTCTATTCAAATGTGTTACCATGTTTGCATCCCTCTTGGTTTATACATTAAATATTCAGAAAGAAGTTGCTTGAGCTATATTTTTTAAGTTAATTTTGCATTCAGTGATTGTGACTATTGCATTAAATGGATGCAATGTTTTATTTCAACTCCGCTTAATTGTGTTAATATTTGCCTGGGGATCGTTATCACAGAATACAAAATCAATGCTTTAATATCAGGGTTCAATCAGATGTTGGTTTTTTTTAAATTCTTGATGTATGAAGCAAGAGTATCACACAAGCAGAGTTGGTGGCCATACGAATATTACGTCAAAAAACGCATTGTCTCTTGTGAGAAATCCATATTCTCATATGTTCAGTAAATAATTTAAAGACCTAACATTGCTATATAACATTATAATGATTGAACTATAATATAGTACATATATATTAGTACATAACATATAGTACTAATAGTACACCTGACACTATTACATGATTTTTTTCTTGTACTATATTATACACACTAGTTTTACATATATATTGTGTTTACTCATGTATACAATATATTGCAATATGGTATTATTTTAGTGACCAGACACTGCTACATGATATATATAATTGTACTGTATGTATATATATATATATATAGTAAACATGTTATAATATCATGTATGATATACATCAATAAGCCTGGTACAGGATTTGATACATTGTACAATTGATATAATAGTTATATAGGGCAACTGACAATTCAAATATGACATAATAATCATGCTATGTATTTAAGAAACTAGCAATTCAAACATGATGTAAAAATCATACTATATATATATATATATATATATATAGGACAACTGATATTTCAAATATGACATAATTACACACACACACACACACACACACACACACACACACATATATGGCAATTGACAACTCAAACATGAAACATGACATAATGGTCATAATATATATATATATATATATATATATAGGACGACAACTGACATTTCATATATATACAGTCAGCACTTGTTACAACGACCAAGTTTGTTTCCAAGCATTTTGCCATTATAATGAATCTGCCGTTGTAACGATATGCCGATATTACCAGTACGAGTTCTTCCCTTGTTTATTCGTCATCACATTAACAATGGCAATCTCCGTGCATAGCTCCCCTTTTTTCCTATTTCTATTTGAAGTAAAGAGAGAACGTTGTGATAAAATTAAATTTCTGTTTGATGATGACTTGGCAATCAAATGTTTGTATATCATTTGAACAACCACAACAATGATGCAGTATTCTGTTCATTTCCACATGTCGTTTCCAGCCTGCTACAGAATAGATAACCCTCTCCATAGTTGTTGCCATAGTGTCCTTCTTGGGTTGAATGTTTATTTTATATGAAGCCATTAAACATACCCATGCAATTATATTTTTTCAAAACCAATCCTTTCAAACACTAATTAGTGTATGGATAAATCTTGTCCATGCTTTCCACAAACAAACATTACCTAGACAGCTGTCTCATGCATAGGCATAATTTAATCCTGACATAATTTTGGTCAAGAGTGAAAATAGCTGATAGCTAATTGTTAAAAATGTACTTGTATTAACTCAACAGTCTCAGGTAACCTGTTGTGATACTGGATTTTATGGTGTCAAAATGCACATTTGTTACCGATAATTAATACTGGTGCCAGAATATGAATATGCCGTTATGTCAAGCAATACTAATATTGTGCAGATTTGTTACCAACAAATTTTTGCTGTTAGATGAATTTACCGGCAAGTTGCATGCTGATTGTGTATGTATATATATATATATATATATATATATATATATATATATACACACACACACACACATACACACAATTTAATAATCACAATATATATGTAGGACAAGTGACATTTTGATATATCAATCATTAGATAATTATGCATATTACATACACATATTATATATACTACTAAACTGGAGTCTAACAATGAACTTCAACTTTGAAATTTAAAGTACACGTAACATGTATATAAGGAATTTTAACAGAGTAAACAAATTTTGAAGTTTTTGATCCAATATAAATAAATGAAGTGAACACCATTCCTTCATCTTGATTTTTAAAACCTTTCATATTCAACAAAAAGCACTCAAGTAAATCATCTCTCCATCATAGATCTCTAATTCATGATCTGTCATATACAGTGGAGCATCGGTAATACAGACACCATTAATCTGGATGCTTCACCTTCTGGACAATTGTTCTTGGGAACAGAAATTTTACATGTTATTTTGCATCATTAATCCAGAAAATCACGTTCCAGAATTTTAACATTTATTAAATTTTATTATTTAATTAAATTTTAATTTTAATTTAGACAGTCATTTTTTACTACAAAACATTAAAATGCATTTAAAAATGAACTGCTAATCTGGATGGTAATTTTTTTTTAAATAATTGGTTTTGGTCTTAGCAATGTGTAAATTGTAAAGAAAACACAAGCCACAGTCTAACTGAAGGGATTAGATTACCTGTACCCTGTCAACGCCTCCAGGTGGTAGGTGATGATGTTTCAATTAGGTAGCACATGCTGATTGAGGCATTGTATTGCCAAATTTTGCACATCGTATCTGCAATATGTGCAGCATTGAATATTGTAAATATTAAAATCTGTAGCATATTACTGATAGCATACCTTGATAAATAGTGTATTATTTAATTAAACATCTTGCCGTAATATACAGTGTATACTTCAATCAAACGAATGTATATTATACTACAGTCTACATGGATTTCATACTGTTGCAAGAGTATATTGGCCTCAACATGTTGTAAGTTTTATAAAATACCATGCATGTTGAATATACATGTACATGCACCTGTTTACGACTGATTCTTGTTACAATGCTGTAGAGTTTTTTGTTGGTTTTTTTTTTATTGTATTGGAATTTTTTAACATTGTGTAGTAATAAAGAAATTGCCATTTTAATAGCATTTATCTTTTATATGCACCTGCAATTTTGGTTTCGCCCCAGTTTAGTTCAGTTATTATTGTCTCAAGATAATGAGTGTGGGTGGTTAGATCAAAGTGGTAGTAGCAAGTAATGACAAGCTTAGATAATTTTCCCCCTTGATGTTGGCTTGGACAATTATAAAATTGGCACCATGGCCACACAACCAGTGAAGACAGAGCAAGTTGAAGTTCCTCTCAGTGTAAAAAAGAAAATATGTCAACGTAAAATTGACTATCTCCAGTTACATGTAATTTTCAATTTTAGTGCTTTAAAATGATGTAAATTACTAATTTATTTAATAAAGCAAATGGTTATATTTTAAAAAAAATGTGTTTCATTTACTATACATCAATAAATCGAGCATATTGGCTACTTATATAAAGCTGTAACATATGTGTTTCAGTTATCCGGACGCTTCATTTATCCAGACAATTATGCTGGGAACCAAAGTGTCCGGATTAATGAGACTCCACTGTATTACAACACATATAAATTGCCTTTATAATTTTTTATCATATCCAAACCCCTGACTGAAATACAGATCTATAGTACTTTTGTATGCTTTATAATTTAAAATATCTGATGACAGGACACAGTAAAGTGCTTTTAAAAGGTGTTAAATTTTCTTCTTTTATCTATTGACAAACATTTATATTCACAGTGCAGGTAATTTACATTACTGTGCACAACATAATTTCTTTGATATTTTCTTTTTTTTTTTTTACACAAAACATTCATACAAATCAAATGTGAGCAAAAATGAACAAACACAGTGACTATCTTGTAAAGGACTAGTAATGTTTTAGAGTCTCAGATGATATTCTGTCTCCCCAACAGCTGTTGCTTACAGTAAATGTGTTACCATGCATGATGCAAACATTTTCTGCTTTGAGATTTATAATTTTGAAGAGTTACTATTTTGTATTTTATATTCAGTTTCTTTTGTTCATGAAGGATTACAATTGGTATTCAACATTGTGATACCACAATGTTATGTTAACGGTCGTTAAGTAATAGATTCTTATGACTTTTTTCATACAAAAATTGATTATGTTGTAATATAAAAACAGACTTGACAGTCCTCAGCCTGGGAGTCCAGACGACCAGAGGTCACTTCTAGGATAGTAACCCCTGTCATCACCAGTGGCAATTACGTTCATGATGCTGACACACTACAGTTTAGTGAAGAGGCCCTATCATTTGCTTGTGCTCACTGCTAATCACTTTCACCATTCCCCTTTGTTACTCCCAGTACATGCATTTACTTTATATCTTTAATTTGCATATATATTTCTATGATTTGGTAGCTAATTTGATATATGACAGTGTCAATCATGAAGTTTGCATTACTGCAGACAATTGGATATTTAGCTACATGTATTTTTAGTTCAAGCATAATTAAGCAAATTTGCTAATTAAGAGAGTATGTACCTCAATTACTATAGCTATCAAACTTCACTTTATATTAACACATAACACATTCATTGTAACAAGTATTGTAATTAAATTCCTCATTTTATGAGAGTCCTTAAGTATATATATGATGTTTCTCACTAATATGTAATTTTTCATGAAATTTCACATACACATCTCATTTTCTACAAAACAATTGGGGTTTCCTACCATGTCTGTTTGAATTAGCATATTTTCATGGTTTCTGGTTATTGCAAGTTAAAAAATATAAATTCGGCTCTACTGTATAAATCGGCATTACTGTGGTAAAATCTTTGGAACATTGGGGTATCAAACCTGAAATCCTTGCAAGTTAGGTGATCTAATTACTGAACTACCCAGGTCAATATAATATTACTACATTACAAAATCTTAACAAAAACTCTTCATATCGAGATGATGAAAAAATAATTTTGAAGAAAATTGTCAGAAAGGTCATGTATTTCCTCAGCATCATGAAATGATCAACTTGCAGCTCTACATCAAATCGCAAGAGCATGAACTAGCTGGAGGACTCAGCCTTGATCAAGAATTTTTACCGTGTATTTCAGCACTATAAAATTTCATTTCATGAGTGGCACTTCTCGCTAAATTATGCAATAATAAATTCTTCCCACAGATACAGAAATCATATATACATGTAGGAATCTACTGACAATAAATTCATTGAATTCCAGCCCACTGCTTTCAAAATGTTTGTAATTAGCAGTGAAATCTGAAGCTGGTACTACCAATATTTCAATTAATGATATGAAAATTTGTTCAAGTGTATTAAGTTCATCAGCATTGAAAAAAAAGGGTTAGACTCAGCTATGCCAGCTAGCATCAGCATAAGGGTTTTTCACAAACTTGTCACTGCTTTATTAGCTTTTAGGCTATCACTTAACAGATCAGTAGTGGGCAATTGACTGTGTCCTTGCTTAAGTTGATTAGCAAACAATTAACTAATTAGTGGAAATGGTAACAAATATTTGTCAAAGAGAATCATTTTAAAAAAAGAAACTGGATTCTGTATATTGAAGTTGTGGTTCAGTGTGTCCATTATAACAGGATTAAAATTTTCAGGCCAAAATTGAAACAAATAATGATTAAAAAAACTAATTTACACCATGATTATGATAGTGTTTGTATTTCATCTATATTTATTAATTATCCTGGACACTGTAACCCATCACTTTACATGTACACCAGATAAATATATTACATCAGGTTGATGATGTCTACATAAGCTCTCAAATCTGTTTGAAATTCAGTCATAAACTTCAGTTGACTTGGCTGTGACAGTAAATAACTAGGCCTATAAAATCTAAATATTACCTAGACATCTGTGACAACATAAAATCCTGGATTGTAATATCATCTAGGTCTACATAAATGCAAGCAATGTATATAAAAACTCATATGAAATGACAAACTACATGTAAAAATTTTGTAATAGGGCACAAAATATTCTGGCTATGAATTATTGACTATATATATGTGTACTTGTATATATGTTATTCCTGATCAGAACATGGACAAGTCATTAACACTTCTACAGCTAACTTGCAATTTGATTAATATATGTAATTATGACCCTCACATATCACATGAATAAAATGTTATATGACTACAGCAAGATCAATCAGCCTAAGTTCATATTCTCTCATCTCCAACCTGTAATCACTTCCTGCCATCAAAAAAAGACACACTGATCAAAACAAGAAATACATAGTATAATTTCCTATTCAAGACATGAGAAATACTTAATAATTGATTTATTGATAACACAAAAATGATATAAATGCTTGGTCAACAATCTAAGTATCACAACTACTATAATGATAAGTACAGTCATCAACAGTTCAAGATTACCCGAGTTCAATATCTAGTGTGCCCCCATGAGCACCAGACTACCTGAAAATACCCGACAATGCCTTCCCATAGATGCAATTAAGTCTCTAAAAAGTTTTCAAGTCTCTTAAAACCGTCTAAGAATGTTGTTCCACTCTAACTACAGAGCTTGGACCAGATGTTGTCAAGTTTGAGACAGCAGACGTCTTTGGCAAATGCATCTATCCAGTTCGTCCCATGCATGTTCGATAGAGATCAAATCTAGTGATTTGGATGGCCAAGGTAGAACTTGGATATTGCATCTTTGCAGAACATTACATATAAGACAAGCAGTATGTGGTCTGCAAGTGGCATTATCATGTTGGAATACTGCTCCAGAATGCTGTATTATTCATTATTGCCCTGGCTGTGCAGTTCTGTGTGACTTTCTTTTGTGAGACTTGAACATCAATATACCGTGAGCTATCAAGCACCCTGTATGTGAATTACTGCTCTCTTGCCCGTATAGGATATCACTGCCCGCATCATAACACTATCTCCTCCAAACCAGTCAGCCTCCTGGATGCAATTTTGCACAAAACTTTCATTTTTGTACCTATACACTCTGGATCTTCCATTTATCCTCTGCAGTAAAATTCGAGATTCATCGCTGAAGCAAAAAATCCACTAGCAATGCCAAGACCATACTCGATGAGTCTAAGACCATGACGTCTGTTCCAGCAATGTTTTAGAGTCAGAACAATGCCATGAACAGTCTGATAATCTGTGAATCCTAGGAAAGATAGATGCTGTAGATGGTGCTGTTGTGAATTGTTAACTAAGATGATGCAATCAGATGAAGCTATCCTGAAGTAAGATATACCTGCTCTATGATGATCATTTGTTGCTGATATCTGCTTCAAAGGCAAAATATGGTGCTTTGTGCCACATTAAACTCACTTGCAACTGCAAATTGTGACACACTTGCTTTCAGTCATCCAATTGCATTGCTGCAATGAACATCATTCAAATACAGCATTTCTCAAAAAGCGGTTAAATTTAAAAACAACACAATTAAATATTGAGAACCCTTGCATTTGACAGACTACTGATGCCTGAATGACATGCGTGAAGTTACGAAATTGCTTGTTACAATTTTGAGTTACATTTAGGATTTTATAAATACACATTTTATTGTCCTAAATTTTCTATAGAATATCTATCCAGTAAACTAGCATTAGATGAAACAAGTCTGGGAGTAATCGGGCGATTCATTCAAGACCAAAAAACCAACAAAAAACAAAACAAAACAAAAAACCACCCCGAAAAATGTATGAAAAAATTATATGAAAATACTCAGTGAAAAATTACTAATATGCTTTTCTTTTTAGTCAGTATACTAGTGGTTCTGCTCTATCACACGACCTAATCTCTAATTATAAAAAAAAAATTGTGGCTTCCCTGAAATCTGATTTCAAACTCTACTGCACAGAATTATAATCATAATCTAGTAGTAAACCATTCCAACTTCTTGTTCTTAATTTCTAATTATTAATAAATTTTTTAAAAATATTTTCTTGCCACTGGAACATTTGATGAAATATGATATATTGATGCCATTACAATAAAATGTATCTACTTGCCATGCTTTGGCACGAGGAATAAAACAATACCCATTAGAAGCTTATCTGGCATTACTCATGTAATATATAACTAATATGATTTACTAAATGTTTTTTGCAGTGTTACACTAACTTTGTAAGATTGGCTGTAATATTAGACTATGATCAAAATAACATCATATTTTTTGTAAAACACTATAATTGTGAACAGAACATGTTACTGTATTAATAAAATGATATTTAATCACACTGTAATATTTTTCCCATCAAATGAAGTTAGACTAATCTCATATGGCTTGCAAAAAAAATTTCTTCTGGGGGTACAAAGATGCATTCAACCAGCTCACTCAAACAAATGTGTTGTTTTATGAAACAGCTATCTGTGATAACTGTAATCCACCTTCAATTTATAAATAAAATTGAATATTTTAAAAACAAAAATTATCCCTCACGGCAATGTTTCAATTATAGTCTCTCAATATAAAGCAATGATTAACAAAATATTGATCCTGCAGAAAATACTCTGATGCCACTCAATATTTTTTAAAAGTGCACAAGACCGAATCAAGGACTTTTAAGGAGGAATAATCTGGGAGGATATGTACAACAATATTTTGAAACTGAAAACTTTCAAATTTACCATATTTAGTTTACAAAATGCAGTTTTAGTAAAAAGTATTCCTTGAAAAATTTAAAATCCCTGCTAAGACTCAAATGCATGAACTAGTACAGAATTAACCTACAGTCAGCTACCAACCTCAGTGATTAGATTTAAAAGGTATATACAAGTATGTGCATTGATGATATTATATTTTCATTCACATTTGTAAAATAAGACAGCCATTATGATTCTGTGGGGATCCGGGTTAGAATGGTTCATCAGTACCCCTTGTTTGTCGTAAAAGGTGACTAAATCAGGTGTTCCTTCCAATGAGATTGCAAAAACTGAGGCCCTGTGTCACTGCAGGTGTGGTACAAAAAGATCCCTCCCTTCTCAAAGGCTGTAAGCTCTGAGCATAGGCCTAATTTTGCAGCCCTTCACTGGCAATAGTGATGTCTCCATATGAGTGAAAAATTCTCAAGTGGGGCGTTAAACAATATACAAACAACCAGTCATTATGACAAAGTGTTATTTCTCCTTAATTTCAAGGCAGTTACATAATAATACATCTTTCAAAATTGTCACTTGCCACAAGTAGCAAAAAATTGCCATTTTTAAAAATCTACAATCATCATGCATTTGAAAAAAAAAAAAAAATCATGCAAGACTCCAACACAATATCTATAGATTACCAGCCAAACACCTTAATCTGCCAAGCTTACTTATGGCAGGTCTAGAATTTTGAAAATTAGGACTTTAAAGGATCTTAATTTTTTATAATTATGGCATACTTCCATTTGAAAAATGTTGCTGTTATTCCTCCTTAAATGAAGTCTATATGTAGCAAACTTTTTTGAGTGATGAATAATAATAAAGAATTTACAGATTTTATATATCAAAGAAATAAACTCTTCAAAAATAGATTACATGTAGCAAAATTCACAATAAAATTCAAATGAGTTTTGTTTAATTGGATGTAGTTTGCAGAAATGCAAATTATAAGATGGAAATTTTTTATGAAGATAAAATATGATCCACAAATTAATCAGCTAAACCTCTAATTACTGTCTCTACTTTAACTTCATTAAGTAAACTACATTTATTATAACAATGCATAATCTAAAAGTCTGCACTGTCATCAAACATTGACTATAAATAGACGAGTCCGGATATTGATCAATTTATTTTTCAATATTTCATGAATAAAGAGCCATGTAACTTTACTGCTAACCACTATTTAATCTGTCTAGTAAAGAAACGATACCATAAAAATCAATGTTCTGTGTAAGCCTGGTGCCTCAGTTACAGAATATATATCCACTATCAGACAATACGGAAGTGTTTCTCTATACAAATATCACTGCTTCTCACCTCCTTCTCTCCCAAGGGAGGGGGGAGGGTCAATCTAGTCTACATCTTTAACACCATTATGTTATTCAACTCCTCCTAAACTCTTGGGAAGGGGGGATTTTAATGAAACTTGATACAATGAAAGATCGCAATATGTAGATGTGCATATTACAAGGGAATGCCAAGTGTCCCAAATTTTTTGAAGGACTTATGGCCCATGGATTTTGATATTTTGAGTATGCAGGCATATCATGTACTGGTTTAGCAGTGCTCTATTTTTAACATTTGCCTTACCTAACTTTGTATCAAATACAGAATTTGCACGATACACAATACAAAAACTATAAAATCCATGATAATTTTCTGATGTGACCTTGACTTAATGTCAGACTTGAAAAATCATGGAGTCTTCTTCTGAACATCTTGCACTTCTGTCAGTTTAGAAATACAAAAGTTAACATATATCACACAATCCCAAACATATATTACAGTTATTAGATCATAATGATCTGTATTTTTGACAATGAAATACACACACATACACTGATATTCAGCGATATCCAATAGAGCAGCAGTTGCCTGATGATATACAGCAAAGTTTGATAATAAAATTGGAACCAAGGTACATTATATGCAATTTTCTGTAAAATGATGTATGAACTTGTCTGCAAGGAAATACAAAGTGCTCAGAGCACTTTGACAAAGAAACGGGGAAAATGCTACTTGCAGGCTCTGCTTAGCTGTCATTGCAACTCCTGGTAGAACAACAAACTTCATTCATTTAAACCATCATAACAAACCAATCTTCACAGACAAACATGAATGACAGTGTTTACAAGTACCCTGCAGAGACCAGTGATTAAAGCATGTACTGGGAAATTTAAAATAATGTCAAAAATCATGAGATGACAATTCAATCACTAACTGGCTACTTCCAATTCCAATAATGTTCTCATTGATTGAAAAGATGATCTGATGACCAATGAATTAAAAAAATTTCAAAATATGTTTATGAAACACTCTGATGCCCCCATATGGCAACAAAGTAATTCTGGTTCCAAAAGAAAGGTCTTGTCACAAGGAATACACATGAATATGAAAGCTCATTCACTAACCATTTGAAAATTATGGCCAAGGTTGTTGAAATTTTTTTTCAAAAGTAGGTTCAATAAAATCCAGTGTTAAGGTCATGAGGTAAAAAACTTTGGTACCAAAGAAAGGTTTTGCCACAAGGAATAAACATAAAATATGAAAGTCCTAGCATATGCCAATCATTCAATAGTTACGACCAAGGTTAAAGTTATTCAAAAGTAGGTCAAAATCCATGGTCAAATATTATGTTACATAAAGAAAGGTTTGTCACAAGGAATACATAAGTATTGATTGATTGATTGATTATTTATTGCTTTCCGCCACACTCAACAATTTTTCAGTTATCTGGTGGCGTCCAGTTTTTGTTGGTGGAGGAGAGAACCCAGATACAATGTACCTGGGAAGAGACCACCGACCTTCCGCAAGTAAACAGGCAAACTTGCTCACATAACGCTGCAGCCGAGATTCGAACACGCGCCGACAGAGGTGAGAGGCTTTGTGATTTTGAGCCCGATGCTCTAACCACTCGGCCACGGAGGCCCCCGAATACATATGTAAAATATGAAAACACTATCACTATCCATTCAAACGTTATGGACAGACAGACTGACCAAAAACTATATGCCACTGAATCTCCAATCTCCATAAAAATGTACCTTCAGATATTTCTAAATTCAGTATTACAGTTGCATTACCACAAGTTTACAGTAAATCAAAGCCTAAAACTTCTCTTTGAAAACAAATTACATAACCAAAGGTCCTAGATAGCAATTTTTACTCATCCTACTAGAAGAGGAGTTATTATTACATGGATTTGCATCTGTTTCACCCACGGAGAGGCAATGGGATTTCTCTCTTCTCCTGCAGTGGTGTGAAGCTTCCTTAATGGTAATCAATGACAACAAATGAATAATACAACAAAGCCCTGTGTTTAAGGCTAAATCATATCAGAGTCTGTTCAGTCAATGTGAAAGTCTATTATTTCATAGCTCTATGCCACTGATAAGTCTAAACATGTACACCTACATATAAAATGGTTGATCATTGGACTTGGTAATAATAGAACACCTTGCTTGAATGTAGGGAAAAAAACTATAGTCTATCATTTCAGAGCCTTGGACAAATAAAAAAAAGAGAGTTCTATGGGCTGTAAAGGACACGTGAATATCATAAAATTAAAAATTGATTGAAAGTACTACATGCATCTTGAAATTTATGATTTGAAACGGATGCTAATGATTTTCAGCAATCAAATTGAATGACCATAACTTCATGTTAAAGTCCAGACAAGCAATGACTGCGGTTCCAAGTCATGACTCGCAATTCTCATATAAGCAATATTTCTTTTTTTACCAGTGTGCTTAGCTTTGCTCCATTGTCTGGAATCAGCAACTTTTTATGCAAGTGTGTATAAACTTCCAATGTCTTACCATTTCAAAGTTATAAACCACAGAAAAGATTTTCAATGCTTCATACTGGGATTTTTCTTCCGGTAAAATGACACTGGTTTAGAGTTAAGATACATCATAGCAACCTATATTTTACCAAATAAGAGTCTCTGATGTTTGATCTTCATTAAAATTGTGGCTTTGGACAAATATTTCTAACTTTCTTTTGCTAATGAGTTTCACCAAATGACCTTGACTTAAAGAGTCACAGAACAATGTGTAATCGTGACTAACCTTGTGACAAGTTAAGATAGTAATATTTTATTTAATTACAAGTCATGGACCAGACGTAAAGTGCAATGGAAGGAAAAATGATGGACAAATGGATGAATGGACAAACATGATGATTACTGCATATATAACCCAATCTTAGTTTGCAGGGCTTATATATACACCCTGAGATTGTCAGCTAGATATTCAAGAATATAGAGGATATACAGGTATATATATATATATATATATATATATATATATATATATATAAACATATATTCAGCACATGGGCCATGTAGCCCCACAATAAATCCCTGACCGAATGGTCGCAATTTGATACAGTTGACCTTGTTCTTTACAGCTTGGTGTTCAGTTAGAATGCCACATGTATGAAACAATGACGATCTTTAAGGTGACTCATTACACACAGAAAGAGTTTCTCAAATTAACACAAAATTATCTGATTGTGTAAGATATCATAATATGATTGATTGATTGTTTGTTGTTTTCCGCCACACTCAATAATTTTTCAGTTATATTACCATGTGACTATTTAGAATTTGCAGTTTGATTTTTCCTGGTTGTTGCAAGTAAAAAATGTAAAATTACATGAAGTTATATGAATAGCCATATTATGGTAGCAAAGGAAAGAAAAGTCTTTGAAACAATTGAGTATCAAACCTGGTACCTTTGCATTACTATGGTGATGAGCTTCCTACGCCAATATACATTAGTATCATATGGTAATATTACTACAGTAAAAAATCGCAGCCTATATCTGAAATCATACAAGAACTCTTCATACTGAGAAGATAAAAAAAAAATTTTTTGAGAAAATGTCAGAAATGTTGAGCATGTCCTTCAAAATGGTATAAACCAATTCTGTTATCAAATTTGGAAGTAAAAAAAATAACAATGGGCTGAATGGGCAGAAATAGCAATGGGTGATCTATCAAAACTACTAAGAATGGCCATCTGAATAAGTTACACATAGTTACTGATAGTCTACTATAATTGCTTCTTCCACAAACATCAAGCTCCCACTTAAAACACAATTACATTCAGTATCGGACAGTAATTGATTGTCTCATGCGAAATTTTAATTCTGAGCAAAGATCAATTTGCCAATGTCTTCCCACCCACTCACTCAACATGAATACACTCCTATTGTAAACCAATACTGATACAAGTCATACTAAAGTGCAGTGCAAATAAGCAAATTCTAAAATAAAAATTGCATCACAACAAAACTTACAACATTAATTCATCTTCAAACCTGTTTTTAAAAACTCTCTCTCTCTCTCTCTCTCAGAGAGAGAAAACCCAAAACAAACCCATAAATATCATACAGTATGCTAGTATACCATTAAATTTAATACTTCGCAGAGATCCACATGTGGGTTGCTGTGCTAAAAATTAATCGACTTTTCACAATTCATACCAGGAATATTTTGAATAAAGGCTATAGTAGTGTATATTTATCAGTATATTTATCACTGAGGCATCTCTGAGGGAATATCAAAGCATGTAAGTTTCAGTAAAAGCGTGTCATATTTATGTCAATGTTACTACCGTCTAGCACTATCTTTATATCCCCCAGTTCCCATAGGACTGCAATGTTACATAACTTAAATGTTCTATCCCAAACACTTGGCTTGTGTTTCCTTTCATATGTCTCTTATAATTATGAATAAATAATTCTACAAATATGGTCCTAAGGGAAACTCTTTTTCAAAAGAGTTGATGAAAAACGAAACATTAGTCATGAACATCACATTGTTACTGTGATACAGAAAGCTCTGACATTTTTAATTACACCAATTCAAGCAACCATAGAGCGCTTTCAATTTTGTTGCTCTCAAATCTCTGAAAATACAATCTTTGTTCTGAATTTTTTTTTTAGCTTCTCAGAGGAATGGTTCTACTTCATTATCATGCCAGTTACTATGCAGTTTTATGGATTTCCTTTTTGCAGAATGTCAAAATGGATGAGAGAGAAAGCCAAACAATAACCTCACACAGTATGATCACAACTCAATCAATGCACTATCCAATGCTTTAGTGACAGCGAAAGTTCAGTTCACACCAACTCATAACTAGTAAAGCTAGAATTACATATACGTACACAATGTCAGATAAAAGACAGGAGGAATATGATACAGTAAGGAAAGACAGAGGGCAGAGAGAGAGACCCACAGACCATACTTACATCTAACAAAGAGAGATTCTTTGTCTAGGCCATACTTACAAAGACACTACAGTTTACAAAGAGAAATCCATAGGTCATGCCTACAAAAAACTACAGCTTACAAGGGGTAATTTATAGGCCATACTTACATAGACACAGAAAAAGTGAGGTCCATTGGTCATACAAGAAACAATAGTGAGAAAAAGAATCATTGGTCATACTTACAAAAAAGCAATAGCCATTAAACTAGAGATCCATAAACCAGACACACCTGTAGAGACTCAAGAGGCCATACTTACAACAACAAAAAACAACTGACAAAAGAAATCCATAGTCCATACTTACAGAGGAAAAGCTCACAAAAAGTGGTCCATAGGCCATACTTACAAAGACACAGCTGAAATAAAGACATTCATAGTCCATACTTAAAGAGGAACAGATGATAGAGAGATTCATAAGGAATGTATACAGGGCAATAGATGACAAAGAGATTGATTGATGTTTTCCACCACACTCAACAATTTTTCAGTTATCTGGTGGCATCCAGTTTTTTTGGTGGAGGAGAGAACCCAGATACAATGTACCCGGGAAGAGACCACCGACCTTCCGAAAGTAAACTGGCAAACTTTCTCACATATATCGACGCGAGCGAGATTTGAACCCGCGCCGACTAGAGGTGAGAGGCCTTGTGGTTTTTAGCGCGATGCTTTATCCACTCGGCCACGGAACCCCCTATGACAAAGAGAGATTCATAGACCATGCACATACAATGTAAAGACAACAGACAAAGTCACACCTACATAGAAAGAGCTGACAAAGAGATTCATAGTCCATACTATAAACAGAGAAACAACTGGCAAAAGGTGGTTCATAGGCCACATACATGTATAAAGAAACTGCTGGCAAAGACAGACCCATAGGTCATACTCACAAAGAAACTACAGCTGACAAAGAAAGATCCATACACCATACCAACATGGAAACAGCTGACAAAGCATGACCCATAGGCCATAGTTACAGAACAAGAAACCATACATACCTGGTATAAAGATCAAATAGCTAACAAAGAGTAACCAACAGATCATACTTTCAAGGACACATTTAATGCATAAAAGTACCCAAGAAAACTATATATTCAGTTTCAGATAAAGAACATTGAAAATTATAACAGCTCTGAGATATGAGACCATGAAGCAGATCTCCATCTTACAGAAGTTAATAGTGGCCAAATGAAACATGCATCAAGTTCAACTAGCATCCAATTCTCAATAGAGAGACAATAGACCCTATCAATAATAACATCACCACCTACAATTTACATTGTTTATCCTATATAATTTATTTTTATGGATGAATTTTCCACTTGAAATATTAACTCCTTGACAACTTAAATATGCATGAATTGTGAGAAGAGACTGAATCTTGGCAAATAATCTTCTTTGATGAATTTATTTTTATACGCATTTTTAAGATTTGCAAATACATTGCACTCTCCACTATATGAATACTTACAAGTACATAATTTCCTTTTCCTAAACATAGTATTGTAAATTAAATTTGAACTATAACTGAAAACCAAGTACTTTTTTACACCAAGTTCCTCCATGCCTGACAGCTTAAAAGTTTTCACTAAAGAGTCCAAACAATGAAGTGTACAAACAAATTCTGCTGGTCCACAGCAATTTTAGGAGAGCAACTGACAATTTTCAAGTTTTCAAAAACCCTGCTTTTGCATACTACATTTAAAAAGTCTGAAAATGTCACTGACCTGTGCTCGGCTCTACTGACCCATCATACTCTGACAACCAATTTACCAGTGACTTACAAGTACCATATGTTCATGTATTCTGCAACATGTGTCATACTTAATCATGAATATATATGTACTTAATGTACAATTTCTCCTCTGTCTACTAGGGCTGACAACATTCACTAACATATAGTTCACAGTATCTTCTTCATTAGTTATAGATTTTGGAGGAATTAATGAAACTGCTGAATTTCTCACACTTATATCATATCAATATATTTTTGAATCAATGACTGCTAACTGAAATACAAAAGAACGAACTAGCTCCATATCCGGATGGTAAGAACTATAATACTATTAAATGCATTTCATTTATGTATGCATTTCTTTCCATGTCCCTGCAACTTCATTGCACAACTGGGAATCGATCTTTTACATCCCATTAATCTTTTATAAGCCTCACCTGACAAGCATTATATAAGATCTGGTGCTCATATTTCTTGACACCAAGTATATTCTGAAACATCTCATATAACTGCTCTTTGCTGAGAATCAACTCTGAGGCTGCTGTTGTCATCCGCTGTGGCTGTTTTCGCGGATCTTCTTCTCCACGAAAAATTGCATCAAATTTTGTCATCCAAGAGCTTAAAACAGTTTCTTTACTTAATCCATCTATTTCTGGTAAACTCCTGACACGTTTTTCAATGTTATTTTTGAACACTTCCCTAAAATCATTTGCTGAACATCCCCCACTTTTCACCATAGTTGCTACTCGGTCACTCTTTAAGAAAACTTCATAGTAACTCTGAACAGCGTTAGTAAACGCCTCATCAGCCACAATACTTGTCTCTCCGTTCAGGAAAGCCAAGAATCTTTCCTTTATTGTCTGTAGCTGTTGTTTTGTAACTTTTGTTTGCCTCCTTGCCATGTCTGTTGGCTGTTTGGCGTTGAATGGGTATGCTATACATCTCATTACAAATACATATAACTGGAGCCGTTTCTTTCTTTCCTCTTCCTCTCGCTCTAGTTTTTCAGTGTCCTCGATCGCCTTCTCCCTATCACTAATAAGGGAGGGCGACGGGCTTGCCGGACGGGGTGCACCCCTGCTATGTGGACTGACAACATTCAAGTTTTCTCCACTCGCAGACAAACTCTTCTGATCAATGCTGTTCTGAACACTGAGAATGTCCGAGTTTTCATCATCGTTTGTCTCATTTTCCGAATCTTCTTCGCTTGATGAAGGTTCCCTCATCGTCCCCCGTGATCGCTGACACCACTATGCACCTTACCGGTGTATTCCGCGTTCTGTATGTTTATTTACAAGTGGTGCCACTTTCTGTCAAAATATTGGCACATGCGCAGTCCTTTATTGATTACTTACTTTACATAAACTCGGTCTAAAAAGTATAGTAAAATTTTGTTCGGATAAAATTGAAATATGCAAACGCTGTACAAAGATTTGGTGATGAATAGCTAAAGTATACAAAACAAAAAACAAATCTTAATTGTAAATGAGTCATGATATACGATACATTAAATTACAAAACCCACCATTCCGACAAAAATTTGCTATATTTTTTAACATTATCTTCGCCAGAAACTCACGATTTGACAATTTTCAACGAAATGCTAAAATACTAAATGAATACATTAAATAAAAAAACAAATTTCATGATGTTATGTTCTATTAAAGAAATCAGATTTGAGAAAACACTTTTAATATTATCATTATTAGTTTATTTCAACTTAACAATTAGATCTACTTAATTTTATACCGAGAATTTCAATGAATGCTTTGATTTCAGAGACAGAAATATCACCCAGCCTAGTCCTGCTGCCCACACATTTTTTTTAAAAATAAAATTCAAATGATTAAATGTGAAATTATTTTCCATATGATGCCAACATCAGTAGTATGGGGTGATAACTCGCCTTTCTGCTCTGACTACATACGATTTGTAATATGAGGTTATGCCCCTTTAATCCTATTTACTTCAAAAGGCTGGGCACGATTACCCCCTCAACTTTTTCGCTATAACTCCGAGACAGTCGCTTAATTATAAAATCCAAGGAACTCCTTTGTAAAATTCTGAAATTTAAAAATCGGTGACTACTCACCAGCGAATGTTACCGTGGGAAATTATATATTATGAAGCTTGTTAAATCCTCACCGGGTATGAATATTTGACAAAAACAGTTATGTGTTATGTTATGTCACTCCTCGAAGGAGAGATTAGGGCCATTTAGATATTAGTTACGAACAATTTTTTTTCAAACGCGATGAAATTCATCACTAAATTTATATATATATTATTTTTTAGCTTACTGTTTGGAATGCAATTTATTCCCATGATTTCTCAATAAGGTCCAAAACGTGACGAAAATTTGCATAAAGTTAATCAGAGAAGGGTAATTTGAATATCATTCCCTTTATTATATACGAATTTTATATTTATTACAGCCAAACAAACTAAGCAAACACACACATACATGTATATATATATATATATATATGTGGGGGGGGGGGGTATGAAAAAGTGAAGATAACGAACAGTGATCAATGTCATAACTCCTATACGGAAAACAAATGAAAGAGTTGGGCAAACACGAACCCCTGGATATACGGATATACCAGAGGTGAAATCAGGTGACTAGGAGGAGCAAGAATCCACGTCGACCGGTCACAACTATCGTAAGCTTTTTATCTTAATCAAGTAAACTGAGTATTCCGTAGTCCAAATCAGTGGTGTAAAGAACGGCCTAACAATTGGTATGAAACAGCATTTGTCCCAATGACAGGTTGTATTGGCAAACCAGATTGTTATAACGACGATAGAATTTGCGATATACACCAAATTAACTTGTTTATCAGTAGCCTGCTCGATTTAAAACTGATCATACGCAGAACAAGCTCTTGCGTATCGAATCAGTTGAGAGATATAAACACAATATACAGGTGATAATGGAATATTACTACAATAAATAGGGAAAGTTGACGATGGAGAAGCTGCCCTATTGTCATGAAGTTGAGTTATTAGTTTGCCTTTAACGTTCAATGTTCTATGTTCAATAAAATATCTAAGTACGAAGTAGATGTGCACCTTGGGACACGAGTTAGAATAGGTCCTCAGTACTCCTTGTCGTAAGAGGCGACTAAGTGGGGCGGTCCTTCGGATGAGACCGCAAAAACCGAGGCCCCGTGATACAGCAAGTATGGCATGATAAAGATCCCTGACTCTTCAACGGTTATAAGTGCCGAGCATAGGCCAAAATTTTGCAACCCTTCAACAGCAATGGTGACATCTCCATCTGAATGAAAGATTCTCGAGAAGGACGTTAAACAATATAGAATCAATCAAAACGAAGCAGATGTAGAAGACTCTGTGGTGTCCTTGATATCGAGTTACTGGGATATATCGAATCGACATATCAATGAAAATTATTATTTTTAGAAGATTAAACGTCGTCCATATATCTAAATGTCGAGTTGAAGGCTACAGCAAGAGTTTTTATGTCTTCTCGAGCTAATTTAGAAACTTTTGAATAAATTCTGCTTCATAAGAATAAATTCTGCTTTGTAAGAAGATAAAAACAGGTCACCTAACAAAGGAGTACAATACCTGTCCATGGGAATTCCAACAGACTGTTGGAAGACCTGATCATCAAAGACTACGAAGATACTGTCCATGAGGAACTCGAGCATCTTTTCAATATCATCTTCACAGTACTTGTGCGTAGAGTAAGCGTGGTTTTAACAGAGTAATATTTCCTTTTCCTATTTTTATTGAAGAAGCAACTGTCTTTAATTTATCTTGTTGAATGGTTGTGTAAAATGTTGATAAGTCATAAATTTTAATGTTGATTTGAGAAAAGTTATGTAATTTCAAATTTACTAAAAGTTCTTAGGAATTGTTTAGAATCCACATTTGATTTACACTACTTCTGGCATATGTCGTGGTACAGTACGTTTGAAGTTTTTATTTTACAACTGTAAATATATTTGTGGGGATATATCAAATGTGTTTAAAACTGAAGCGTGGTTTTGAAGAATTTCATCTTTTGAAATAGTACTTGGAGTATACGTATGATTACCAAATGTGGAATCAATACCAGGTTGTAATAATGAGCCTTACAAACTAAGACAATGTTGTTTCAAGCTTTGTCAGCTGGAAGCAAAACATATTGAGACATAACCTATCTATATTTCTTTGATCACTTCTGGTTTACTAAACACAGAATGATAGATGGTACGAATTTTTATTTTGTTTGTCTAATACGGGATTTTAATATTCCTCTTTTACATTTTATCCATTCTGACAAGGTGTCAAGTTCTTCCTTTTTATGCTTAGTCCATCGTCTGGCATCATGCCCGGTCTACAAAGGCTTTCATTTGTTTTTGTTTGTTTTTTGTACGTCCCGTCGAGAATTTTTCACTCATATTGAGACGTCACCAGTTGTAGGTGAAATGCCACAAATTCAGACCTATGTTTAGCGCTCGGGACCGTAGCAGTGAGGACTCTTTAACGTGCAACGCTTGCCGCGACACGAGGTCTCCGTTTTTAAGGTCATATCCGAAAGATTCGTGATACTCACTTCTAATACCGAGCGTTTGGGGCAATCACTACCTATTTTGACGTCTTAGGTTTGACACGATCATGACACAAGCAGGGCTCAAACTCACGACCTTCCGGTTGCGAAGCGAACGCTCTAACCACTGAGCTACCGCGACCGGTTGGTCGAATTGAAATAACAGGTAAATTTAACTCGTGCAGACCTTCTGGAAACCTTTAATCGACGTGTCAAGGTTATATAGATTCGAAATACATATGACTTGCAAGTAAACTCTTGGGACACTTAATAGTAAATTACTGGGAAAAGTGGGCGTTTCTTCACCAAGCACCTGGTATGAAGAAGTGAAAGTTACGGAATTTCATGTTTGAGACCTCAAAAATAGAGGTCCGGCGACGCTGTAGGAGACGATACTATAACAACGTCTCGCTATTATGGCCTTGGTCGCCGTGCTTTGGTCAAATTCTGTGGCACTCACTTACAATTTTTGGATTTTTTTTGTTTGTTTGTAGTTTTTTTTTTGTTTGTTGGGTTTTTTTTGGGGGGGCGGGGGAATTGGGTTTGTATTTTTTTGTTTGTTTGTTTTTTGTTTTTGTTTTGTTGTTGTTGTTGTTTTGATTTGTTTGTTGGGTTTTTTTGGGGGGGGCGGGGGAATTGGGTTTGTATTTTTTTGTTTGTTTGTTTTTTGTTTTTGTTTTGTTGTTGTTGTTGTTTTGATTTGTTTTCGTTCTTGTTATTTGTTTGTTTCTTTGTTTATTTTTTCAAGAGGTTGCATTTGCGGCACAAAATATATTTTGTGGAGTAAAACATATAAGGGCCTAATTAGTTATAAAATAGCAATCACTCTGATGTGAATAAATAACAAATGTGACGCATTAAAATTTAAAACTTAAGTTTACTTGTAGAATACAGTATTACGTATCAAAAAAGTGTAGGTTGTTTAAAAAAAATTTAAGTAAGTTTGGACATGCAATCCTCTTTAAAATGTTTTTTTTGTTTTTGTTTTTTGGCTTGTTTGTTTGTGTTTTTTTTTGGGGGGGGGGGGGGTGTTGTTGTTGTTGTTGTCAAAACGTAGTGTATTTAGAAGACGCACCACACACATCTAACCGTCTTAATCCGCACCCGTGAAACGTGACTGAACAAGTACCATCGAGTTTGATCTAGTTGATAGAGTCATCAAAAAAAGGTTCGTGCACATACTGCTAAATATGTTCAATGCTCAATGCTCATAAGGCCCCAAGCTAGGACTAGAAAACCCTTTCGAGTTGGTTCAAGTTTCTATGACACATCCGATAAATAACATTAACCCAAAATAATAATTAAAGAAAAAATGGATATCACAAGTTCTGATTTTACATTAAAGGGTATCAGCACAAAATTATTTTACCAAGAAATTAAAAACAAATTGAAATGGAAGATATGTCATTTTGTCAGAATGGATAACAAATACAGGAGAAATATCAAAATCTTGTATTATACATGTTAGTGCGTACTATATATCCGTCTGTGTTTGGTAAACCAGAAGTGATGAAAGAATTAAATAGGTTACATGAGGAATATGTACTGGTTCCAGCTGACAAACCTTGTATCAATATTATCTTTGTAAAGACTCATAATTACAGCTATATCTTACACGAATTTGGTTTGAATTCAACATCGGGTAATCCTACTTATACTCAAAGTTCCCCTTCAACAGATGAAATTTTTCAAGATCACTTTTCAGTTTCAAACACATTTAATATCCCTGTCAATGGAACGATCGAGTGTATATAACTAGGTACCGAAAGTGGATTCTAAAACTTACAGATACACTTGGATTCAGTAATTATTATCTGTATACCAAGCCCGGGGCTATTTCTTCTCCAGTGGAGAAACTTTAGGCGTATTGTGCCACAACATATGCAAGAAGAGGTATATATGAAATGTGGATTTTCAAATATTTTAAAGAATTTTTAGCAAATTTGAAATCACAAACGTTTCCAAAAACAACAGCATCAAACGTACGAATTTTCAACACTTTACTCGACCATTCCTCCCGAAAAATAAAATAGACTTTTTGACATCATAAACAACTGTTTCTTCAGTAAAAATGGAACTGGAAAATGTTTGTATATTGTGACCAATCATCCAAAAATTATTTTGTTAAATACTACTCTGATTCTATGCACAACTTCTCTGAATTAAGTTGGTATTAAAACTATGCTGTTGTTCCTCATTGACAATATCTACTTAGTCTTTGGTAGTCAGAGCTCCCAACGAGCGACTTCAGCTTTTCATAGTCAACTTCCCATGTTTAGGTATGTGACAATATTTCTTTATAATCTGCATATGGTATCTAAGTCTTTTGAATGATTCGATTCCCGATAGCATGTTTTGCGTATGATCAATTTTCAAATCGATTGATTGATTGATAAAATATTGTTTAACGTCCCACTCGAGAATCTTTCACTCATATAGAGACGTCACCATTACCGGTGAAGGGCTGCAAATTTAGGCCTATGCTCGGCGCTTATGGCCTTTGAGCAGGGAGGGATCTTTTACGTGCCACACCTGGTGTGACACAGGACCTCGGTTTTTGCGATCTCATCCGAAACCCCGTGGGGATCCGAGTTGTTAGAATAGATCCTCAGTACCCCTTGCTTGTCGTAAGAGGCGACTAAATTTTCAAATCGAGTACTACTGACAAATAAGTTGATATTGCGGGGTTTTCAACAGTTTCGATAAAAGTAAGAACTTCGCAATGGTCATTATAATGATATAATTAATTGCAAATACAACCTTTCATTAGGTCAAATACTGTTTGACGATTGTTAGGCCGTCCTTTGCATACTAATTCTGACTACAGGTTGCTCCATTTACTTGATCAAGACGTATGACTTACGATGAGTGTGACCAGCCAACAGGGGATACTTATTCCTCATAACACCTGATCCCACCTCTGGTGTGTTTAGGGGTCCGCGTTTGCCATATTCTAAATGTTGTATTCTTTATGGTGTTTATGAGATTGGTCACTGTTTGTTATCTTTATTTTTTTCTAGATGCATTTCATAAGTGGTATGTGTCTTCCTGTGTCTTCCCTGTGTCTGCTTTTGTTTGTGTCCGATTCTCTATTTTTCTTCTTCTTCATTGTATTGTGGCATTTAGTCTTCGCAAATTCATCACGTGATGTGCTATGTGATTAGTATAACGGGTCTACATTGGGAGGTCAAGGGCCAGTGCACTACGTTGAATACAATCTTATCTAGATAAATTCGATAATGATGAAGATGACGAGGAGGAAGATGAGGGGGAAGACTAGCAGGATCACACCTCTGTGTTCAGGGAAACCTATAATTGAACACTAAATTTACAGATCTTTAAAAAGAACCCTCACGGTACGGCCCTGAGCACGAAGCATTGGACTTCACCCACAGCTGATGACGTCTCAATATGAGTGAAAACAAACAATCAAACAAATCATAAAAGGTACTGTTTTTATATTAGCCATGGGCATTTTTTTGTGAGAAGACCTTTCCAACGATACCAGATTTGTTGACCTTGTGACCTTGACATTTGACCTAGTTTTGGAAATTTTCATAAAAACTACAAGGTATTAAAGTCCACTGTTGTATTCCGGGGGCATCAGTGTTTCACAAACACAAACTTGTTTATCTGTGTACAAATTGCTATGAAATAAAAATTATAAACTGCAAACAAAGTGTTATTTTTTTCCAACATGGATTTTAATAATCAACTTGAAAAATGTGATTGTCTTACGAGTATAAAGAGAAAGGGGACTTAATCATTCTCATTATTTGAGTAACCATGGCTCAACGAGAAGGTTTTTTTTTTTGAGTAACCACGGCTCAACGAGAAGATTTTTACATTACTCTCCCCTGTGATGGGTCTATTGAAGCATTTCCGAACAATACGGCAACCCAATTTAAAATCTTATTACCACAATCCCTGGATTTAAGGGACATAGAAGAGGTTGCTCATAAAAAGGATAAAAAATGTGTTTAACAAGCTACAGTCCACAGAATGTAATGTCATCGATAGACTCTGATACATCTAACGATCGGAGTATCGGAAATCTGCATATCTAACAATAGGCATGACTCAGAAGTAAGTGAACTAGCAGGAGAACCGCATAGAGATAAGTGAAGATGGTACAGGCTAGGATTACTTGCTCAGTCAGAAGCTTACTGATGTAGGATTAGGATTTTATTCCCTGACCTTGCCAAAATTACAGGCCGCAATGGGGCTAGAGATTGGAACGTACGATGCCCCAATAAGTAAAGAAGAGTTTGCCAACATCGCCACCGCCTTAGGCAGGATTGTCAACAGAATGTTGAGCAATGAGACTACCAACCACACAACCATCCTTATCAAAAAATCTCAGCACGACCAGCAGCCAAAGAACGACCACCAACATTCAAAGCAGCTGAATCATCCATAACCAAAAAGAAAGAAACAAAAAGTACGTGGAGTTCGCGGTGAACCAAACAGATGGAGGGCCCTCTCCCCCAATGAAGAAGACGCAGTCTTGTGTTCCTATTAAATCAACAACAACAACAACAACAAAAAGTGAATGAAACTGAAATAGGACTTGTGTTCTATTCTAAAAAAAAAAACAGAAAAAAAAAGAGACTATTTTTCAATTTCGTGTTTTAACAGTTTTAAAATTGAATTCTGTTCAATGTTTTAAACTTTTAAATCTAACAATTTATAAACACTGACAAAATGGTTATTAGACTTATTTACGACAGAAACGAAGATGCACCATTATAATACTGACGTCATGGATTTTGGTCATTGATAATGCTCCCGGCGTGATCTATTTTCCCCCGTAGTAATTATTACGTTATTGTAAGCTCCCGATGTCAACACAGTGCACTTGACCTTTAACCTCCTCACGTAGGCCCGTTATACTACCTGTTATCTCCTTGTAAATATGTTTATAGTCGGTAAGGATCCCATGCACGTGAGTTCAAAGTAACATTTAAAATGTTTTTGCCTTTGATAATGTGATCTCAGACATTGCCATACTAGCCTCAGGGAAACAGCATACCATTCTCTAATCAGATCCATATTAGACTGATCAGCAGTGGTATGGGACCCCTACCTCAACGGTGACATAACCAACATCGAAAACATCCAAAGATGAGCAGCCCGATTTGTAAAAAATGACTACAGGAGGGATAGCAGTGTAACATCAATGCTTAAGGAACTACAATGGCAGCCACTTTCAGAACGTAGAAGAGACCAGCGACTTTGACTACTCTACAAGATTGTGAATGACCTAGTAGCAATCCCCGCTGACCAGCACATATCATGTAATAATCGACCAGCCAGAAACAAACACACGAAAATCATAATCAAACCAAGGTGTAACACAGATATATTTATGAACTCATGTTTTCCGTGGCCGAGTGGTTAGAGCATCGGGCTCAAAATCACAAAGCCTCTCACCTCTGTCGGCGCGTGTTCGAATCTCGGCCGCGGCGTTATGTAAGCAAGTTTGCCAGTTTACTTGCGGAAGGTCGGTGGTCTCTTCCCAGGTACATTGTAGCTGGGTTCTCTCCTCCACCAACAAAAACTGGACGCCACCAGATAACTGAAAAATTGTTGAGTGTGGCGGAAAGCAATAATAATCAATCAATCAATCAATTATGCTTTCCGCGTATGATAAATGACTGGAACACCCTCGATGACTCTGAAGTAAATAGTAAATCATTAGAAATCTTCAAGAAATCCATCTCGCCATCCTTTGACTAACATTTTTACTTGCGCACAACACATTCCTGGAGTTTATATTGCTCAAGTTTGAGTTACCTCCAGTATCAATACAGATGCAATGCGCGAGTGAATCTTGATAAATATGAACGGTTGGGAATTCCACAGAAATGAAAAGTAGAATGTAATTAAATCATGTGAGAGATAAATTTCAAATTGTTGAAAATATGTGAAAATGTGAACTGCAATGCTTCACATCGGTATACTTTTCATGAAGTATTCATCATACTGTCATGTATTTTCCCAAATTTCAGTAGATTGTGGGTTCAAGTTTAATCTGTTTTACATCGTTGTCGAGAATTTTTCACTCATTTCAGGGTTCTTTAACGTGTCAACGCCTGCCGTGACATTGCTGAGCGTTTGGTGAAGGAGCAATCGCCATCTGTATTTACGTCTTAGGTTTGATGCGGCCATGGCACAAGCGAGACTCGAACTTACAACATCTCCGTTACGAAGCGAACGCTCTGCCACTGAGCTATCGTGACCGGTCTGAATCTAAAAAAAAGGTTTATATTTGTCCACTTTATTCTATATTAAAACTGTTATTTTTCCTGAATAAGGTAAATTTTCAAGTTTTCAATCTCAAAATAGTATAACCACTTTGGTATGTTAGTTAAACAAAAATTCAATTTTAACCGCATAGAACTTTTCATCAAATGGAGTTTTCCATACCGACTTCTTTTTTCTTATCATCCATATCAATGATAGGTTCAATATTTTGCATTATGATTCTTGATAATGTGTCCCCTTTTCAAAATTAAATCAAGTATATAATATTCGGTATAATATGACGTCACCGGATATAAGGACTCCACAGTACACAAATTTTAGCCCCTTAGCATAACAGTTTTAATGGCTGCCACTGGATAGTGCTATAGCCGATTAAGAATTGAAACAGGTATATATTCATGGTGTCATTGTCATTTACGTCATGACATGGATTTGGGAGCAATCCTTCATAAGCAATCTTTCAAAATAACATGTTACTGAGGTGTATGCAGTCTATTTATTGGATGTATTGAATCAAAGTTCGGTTGTAAACAACACACACTCGTCGATTTCTGATTGTTTGACGTTCCCAAGTTTTCGGAATTTTTTTGTGCATGACTTTCTTAGAGGCATTATATGGTACCTGTGATTCAAAAGTAAAATTTTGATTTATATTCATTAAGGTGAGTAATTGTGGATATGAAAATGGTTTCCAGAATTTCAACATATTATGTATGCTAATTGGGGAAAATGGCGGACAAAAATCATTTAACATTTTTTAAAGAAAAAGGATGCAACAATAATGGAGACTACTTGAAATGTTAATTGTGCGGTTCGTTATTTTCCATTGTTTTTTGCACATTTGAACAATAGTTTGGTGTTTGACTATTTGTTTATAGTTTTGGTTGTGACTAGTATATAGTACTAAAACATGTCTGAGCAAATTGGGACATGGTCGAGTTATAGTGAATTCATATCATTAACCCATGAATAAAACACATTGATCAGGTCGTAGTTTTGTTTGTTTTCAGTAATGTATATTAAAATTTTATGTATGAATAAACAAACTTAAACTGGTACTCTGTGCAAGGCAAGAGTTATTTCTCTTTTTCATTGCTAGACTAGTTGGAGTATCAATTAATATATTTAATTGATTCAGATAATCAGTCTCAAAATTCATTCTTAAAGTTTACCACATTGAAAGAGTGAAAGGGGGGGGGGGTTACTTTTCCCCCACAAATAAATTGCTAAATGATAGACCTTCAACATTCACAATTATTGTCTGAACATTTTCCCTAGAATCAACTTTTAATGGTAGAACTGATCAATGGAAATATTTACAGTGGTGTGTGTTGTGCAAAATGTCATCTAAAAGTTAACATTCAGTAAATGCTTAATAGACACCACATTTGAAATACCAGTAAGATGATTTAATTTACCAATCTTTGATTGAAATCTATTTAAGGAGTGACCTTTACATTGAGTTTGAAAGAAGAAATGCTTATAAAAAATATATATATATATATTCCAGAAATAAGTAAGAAAATCTACTCAAGTAGTATTATAATAAAAATATATCACAAAGCCATTTGAGTATATACTCAATTAACTGTGATATTTTATATATATATATATATATATAGATAGATGATATGTATATATATATATATCAATCTAATTAAAATTAGATTCTTTGATCCGCTCACGTATATCACTACACAAGGATCTAACGAAACCGCATACAAAGGTCAAATCCAGTGACCTTTTAGTCTAACCAATCATCGCATTGCCTAGTAAATCAACCTTGTGAACTCTGATAATTCGGAACAATATAATCTTACTAATAGCTAGCGAAGGATTCCGGTAATACAAAATATGTAAAACTGCCATACAGTCTTCATTATTCAGCGCAGTCATTAACATGTCTTTTTGCTCCTCTTTTAAAGAATGAATTTTGAAGTCTTTTAAAACTTTCTCAATATCGTTTTCCACTTTGGTTGCCATGTTTGTTGTTTTCCCAAACTATTCGTTTACCGAGTGCAAATATTAAGATCTCTGTGATTGGATAAACATGTCGTTGAATATGCATGATTAAAAGGTTACTGGATTTGACCTTCGTATGCAGTTTTGTTAGATCCTTGTGTTGCGATATACATGAGCGGATCAAAGGATCTAATTTTAATTAGATTGATTGATATATTATTGATCATCGCAATGTATATATGTGTGTGTGTGTGTACATGCATACACACATTATTGGTTATAATGCAAGCTTTATTTACTTGTTAGATTTACATCGTAAGTATTAACGAACAATTCTTAACAACTGTTTAAAAAAAAATTTTATGTACAATGTACCATTGAAGAATGTCCAACTCTTCTTTGTGTGTGGTTGTGTTCTTCAGTTAGACCAATTACATTGCTTTGAATTTGTATTAAAATAAAAAGAGCAATAAGGAACCATAACTCTTTCATGCTTATTCATATTAGTTGGCAACATTAGGCTATTTTTTGTTTGACATGTGTTGTAATTCAGTTGGAATAATGGCAGAGTTAAGGAATTGAATATCAAATTTGTTTAGTGTGTTGTAGCATATCGACTCTCAATAAATATACTATTAGTAAAATAAATATGTATGAAATTTTTTTATTCTGTTTTGGGAAGGGGGGGGGGTGATTTTGGTCTAAGTATTGATTGAAAGATTCTATACTTTGCCCCAAATCTAACCAAAATGTTCTATCACAGTTTCATCTAATTAATGAACAATTTGCCATCATTTCTCCTCTTAATAATGAGATCTTCGAGGAAAGGTTAGGTAAATATTATGTCAAATAACTTTCAACAAAATTGAACAAAAAGACATAATTAATAGAAAAGGGAAAGAATGGCATTGGCAGTGATAGGTAGTCAAGAGAATTATTAATGTCTGATGGAGAGTAGCCCAATACCAAATTGCACACACTGGATTCACATGAGGGAGAAGTTGTATGCCAGTGTTTTTCGCACCAATTTTTAAAGCTATTTTGTAATTCATTATTGATCTGGGAAAATTATCGACATATTTGAATATTGGGAAATTTGTTTATATATGAATGTTTAACTATGGATTTTTTAAACTTTGTTTTGCAACTATTTCACATAATGTTTCAAATTTGTTATTCAGCATGACATGCACAGTATAACATTATACAAATTTTTTGAAATGTTTTATTAAATGACAAAAACATCCTGTTACTGTCCAATATTTTCTGTAATATCAAGATGCTATTTTCATGAGGCTGAAATAGAGCTTTAAGCATTTAATCTCCATGAACTCCCTGAATAGGGTAGTACTTCTGATGTACGAAAAAACAGTGTACATTCTGAATTCCTTGTCTACCCCAGCCAACACTTCTACAGCTTGTACCACACAGTGAACATCAATAAAATGCGAGTTTTATCATTCAGGTATAGAACCATGCAATTATGGCCTCGATGAAGACAGCAGTTTGGTGTGGGATATCCCTCAATCTGATGGACTTGCCAATGTCAAGATGAGCCATTACATGCCGAGGTCAGGAGCTGTCCATGATGTAGGACACAGTGAAAGCAGACTCTCTGGGCACCAGGAGTAAGTATTGATAACTTCACAGAGCAGGGAAATAATGAGTAGAGTCTGGACTGCAGGGGAAGGAAATTTAGAATAAAACCTGAACTGTCTTGTATATAGTCAAAGTAGAATGTGTAATATTAGCATCGTATTTTCACTTATAGATGATCAAAGAGATGTATAGAATTTATGCCACCTATTTTTACCAAATTTGATGAACATTTTGAGAATTATATGTTGCAGTTTTTATTGATATGTACAATCAGTCATGTTGCCTTGTCTATTGATTTGAGCAATCATTGTATCCCCCGTCTATTGACACGAACGATCCGTCAGTTTCTTTGTTTACTGACATGAACAACCTGTGTTTTCCTTGTCTATTGAAATGAACAATCAGTTGTGTCAACAATCAGTTCTGTATATTAGTATGAACAGTCATTTGTGTTCTCTGTCAGTATGAACTAGTAGATTTGTCCACTATGTATTGATATAAACAGCCAATTGTGTATCCTTTGTATTGATATAAACAGTCAGTTGTCTCCTGTCCAATATGAAGTTGTTGTATTTCCATCCATTTTGTTTGCAGTCTATAATACATTTCTCACTGGTCACGGTAGCTCAGTGGTTAGAGCGTTCGCTTCGTAACTGGGAGGTCTTGAGTTCGAGCACCGCTCGTGTCATGGCCGTGTCAAACCTAAGATGAAAAATAGGTAGTGATTGCTCCTTTGCCAAACGCTTGGCATTTAGAAGTGAGAATTACGGGTCTTTCAGTTATGACCTTAAAAACGGAGGTCCTGTGTCACGATAGGCTTTGGCACATTAAAGAACCCTCACTGCTACGGCCCTGAGCGCTAAGCATAGGTCTAAATTTGTGGTACTTCACCTACAGCTGGTGACGTCTCAATATGAGTGAAAAATTCTTGATGGGACGTAAAACAAACAATCAATCATTTTCTCACTCTCTCTTTTTGAAAATTGTATCTAATTTGCTGCAGCCAGATCATTGAAATCTTGTCTGCTGAGCTCTGTACTGATTAAAAAAAAAACCAGAAAGCATATAATAAATGATGATAAAACAAGACAATATTGTTATTGAAATTCTTATAGGGGACTGCAGAGTGTAGTTGGAATGGTTTAGTAGTAATGCAGACTGGATGAAAGCTACCACAAACAGTGATGGAGTTACATGTCTAATAAACATTCATATTGTTCATAATCCCTTGATTAGAGGAATTGATATAGTAATTAATAACCTGTAGATTGGAGAAATTTATGGAACTAATGAAAGTGATTAACAACAGTGCAGGGTATGAGCTGCCTATTTCACATATTAGAGATAAGTTCCTAGGCCATTAGCACAGTTAGGGCAACTTGGCACAAGTTGGTAAACCTTGAGTTACCTCCCTTCTGATCTTATCTGTCGGCAAATTTGATGAAGCTAAATAATTCAGACTCCCTGCTTTTATATTATTGAAGAACAAAAAATTATCTTTGCTTCACAGCTGGCAATAAGCACAAGGCCACTGCTATGTTCAGCAAAACTTTTTAAAAAATTATTGGATCCATCCCTCTCTTTTTGTAAACTGTACCTTCAAGGGAATTCATTTTGCTGAAGCTAAAACATAGCAGACAGATAGAGTGTAATGTAAATAAGAGTTATGTGAGGAATTTGTCTAATTTAACATGGGCTGATCAATTTGTAGTCATGTGAGAGGATGTAATTGTGATTGGGGTCACAGAGATGATTGTGTCCTATTCCGTGTAACCAAATTGTCTGCTTCCTTCCTTAACATACATAGAGTTACAATGCAATATGAACAGAGACATTTTATGTCATTTATGAACTAGTCTCATTTTCTCGGAGTGTATTTTCACTGGAGATAAAAAGTTTCATTGAAATATAGTTAAGTGGAATTTACCAACTGTGACGTTGTGTTTGTGTGCGTATCAAGATTAAAGGAAGATTCTTCTTTTCTTTTTAATGTGATGGGAATTATAAATATTGTAAGTTTGTTTTTCATTAAATTCCTCTATTTTGCCAATCTCTCATGTTTGAATTTATCTACACAAAATTTCACCTTTCGTTAGTTATAAAAATTTCAAGTTTGTTTTTCATTAAATTTCTTTATTTTGCCACTCCTCTCTTTCTTTTGGCTTCATCTACAAAAAATATCCCCAATTGTTTGTTATATTTTAAGTGCGTGATTTTAATACTGCATTTAGATATAAAGTTTTAAGTTACTCTTCCTTTTAGAGAGGAAAAATGCATTGCTTGCAATGGAGTGACTAGATTCATGACTTGCACATTGATTTTGTTTCCAGCAGGCTTAAAGAGTCATTTCATTTTGTCCAGATCATTAAGATCCATGAATGGTAGTATCCCAAAAATAGATTAGCAGGAAAACTGTCTCAAAAATTTCTAAGGCAGATTTTGATTTGATGATGCAGAATTTGAACTTTTGACACATGGAAAACTGCACACAACAACCCACTGCTCTGGGTGACTCACAGTATCCTGTAATTTTGTACATGTGTCATGGTATTTATCTTTACAGAGATGAGGGAGACTCCGGACTTCAGGACAAAGAACTTGCCCCACCGGCCCCTCATTCTTACCCTGGTTGCTTCGGACTACCATATCAGGTGAGTTGTGCAGTAACATAGCCGGATCATGTTACTACCCTTATGGGTTCTTAATCTCTTTAGAATTGTCATTTGGTGATGTCACTACAACTAAATGCTTTGAATACATAAAAAAAAAGAAATGTAGAGTCCTTATCCACTGACTTTTAACATCAAGTTCGAAACAAAGAAGGCATACATATGTAGCATATAAGCACACACACATATACATACATGTATATCTGACATACAGTTGTACCCTAGATTTACAATCCAAGATTATTGGAAAAAAAGTCACAAATATATATAATATATATATATATATGTGTGTGTGTGTGTGTGTATAATATCACAAAGCCGATTGAGTATGAGTATAGACTTGACTAGTTTCTTCAATTCTTCAGGAGTATACTGAATATTGCTTAGTTACACATGTACACAGGGATTGCAGAGTAATATAAAGCACCAATATATTGTTATGCTTAGCAGAGTTCATTATGACATCATAATATAACATTTTTTATATATATATAAAGTGCATGCATTCTTATATAGAAGTTCTATTAAGTGCATGCATTCTTATATAGAAGTTCTGAATTGGAATGAAATAATATTGGTGTTAACCTTATACTGTGTTAAACACATTTGTCAGGTGATCTGTGGGAGTATCAAAATGGCAATTAACACCTTTCTTATGTGAAACATCAGTACTTGTTAACACTCTCTCTGGAGGGCTCTTATTAATGTTGCACATGTGAAAAATTTATATATCCCTGTGGAAGAGAGATAGCAGGGACAAATCAAGTAGTAATATCTACACATGTAAATAAAGCCTGAATGCAAATTAGACCTTGATATGTGATAATAGGCTGGGCTAATTTTAGGCTAAGAAGGGAGGACTGTGAGTATTATTTAATCTGGTATTGTGGTGTAAATGCTAAGTATTGTTTAAGTTTCTTTGACCCTTGACAATGCCTGTTAAAAACATGATCCTACAAGCAAGTCAGTTCTAGAAGATTACTTTGGGACAATGCTGGGAGTTTTAACAGTCTAAATATGTTCTGGCTGAAGGAATTAGTTAACAAGCCAGCACTCTTTGTGTACAAGTATGGATTTCTTTTAAGCTTTTAACTAAGGACTTCTTAAGTGTATGTGTGTTTGTGTGGAAAATCAAGTATTTCTATAAACTAGGTAAGCTTCGAAATTTTGTCATGTTGTATTGTTTACCCGAGTTCTTTATTACATATTGTAGACATTTTTTCTTTTTCAAAAAATGATACGTATGAAATATTTTTATTATCATAGGTGTTTCATGTGTACTTCCTTTGATTTTAAAGTATATCATTTCTGTGGCATGATGAAAATGGGTGCCCCTTGGCAGTGAAACTTGTCAGTATTTGAAAGTTTTCAATGTTGTGCTCTGTAGAGAAATCAATACAGTATCCCGAAACATCTTACGGTGGATTACCTTACAGGCTGTGGAGTATAATTCAGTAGGAATTCCTTTTGTCATGTCTTGAATTAAATTATCCTTTATCCATGACAACAAACAAAATAGTTTCCTTATTTTCTATAAAGATTTGAAATGAGATCTTCACTGGTTGCCATTTTGAGTCGGGTGTCCCATTTCTTTCAGTTGCTTAGTTAAAGAAAAAAAAATAATTGTATATTAACAGTTTGGTGAGGCAGCATTAACATCAATGATGCATTATATTTCACTTCAGTAAATGCTTCTTGTAAGGAAATTTTTGGACATGGAAGTTTAAAACCGAATGAACCTGATCTTCTGGATAAACTTGCTTCATAAAATTTTTGAAAAAAATATTGATTTAATTAAATTGGATTGGTGAAGAGACTTTTCATATTGTTTACTTTCATAAGAAGTGTCTACATGGAAAGGCGTCCTGGTTTCTATTACTTTCTATAGCAGTGTGTAGCTCCTGTGGGCTGCTATTGTGATGAATAGAATTATTGTTTATGAATTCATAAAGAAATTGTTAAAAACCATTAAAACAAGATAAATGATCTGGATTGCTTTATTCAGTTTTCAAATACTTATATAGCTAATTTACTCTTTTGGTAATGAAATTATCATGCACAAGTTATCGATTGCTGCAAAAGTGCAAGTTGTAGTACAAAAATGAATTGTCATAGAAGAAGTGGAGAAAATCTGTTACATTGAGTACTAATATTCTGTCCAAGTAATGTTGTCAACAGCACTTTCAGCTGAAGTGTTTGGCTTTGAAAATCAAAGAGTTAACCTCTTAAACTCAGAAATACACACTGAAACAGTTGAGTAATATTTAAAGTGATGTTCTTTTACAGGACCATAACTACGGAGCCCCCCGTCCTCCTACTCCTCCACCCTCACCACCTCAACCCCCACAGCAGATGCTGATGCCACCCCTGGCTCCCCTCACCCCAGAAAAAGGTCACATAGAGGTGGAGGATGTGGGCAGTAGTGCAGGGCTCCCCATCACTCCTCCGGAAGTGGTCCCTCCCAAAGAGACCGAGGATGACAGCGTCACCAGGTGCATCTGTGAGTTTATACATGATGATGGCTACATGATCTGCTGTGACAAGTGCAGGTAAGAAAGTAAACATTTGTCAGTTTTGTCAACCCCAACCCCACCCCAATTTATAAAAACAATGACAAGGAAACACCAACAAATACAGTTGGAATCCCTCAGTTAAAATTTGTGTGTTGACATAATGCAAAGTGGCTTTGATACAGGAGTGGGACTGGCATTTGATATATATATATATTTGTCATGTTACAGTTGCACTTGCTACTAGGGCCAATTTTTACACACAGGATGTTTGGATGAAACCAAACATAAACAGTTGATCTGATAATGACATTTTTGTTAAATTGCACACGTAGTTTGAATGTTGCATGCATTGAATGAGATAATTAAATGATTGAAAATATCTAACAGATGTTTAAACTTTTCACATGTAAGAATCAGTTTGAAAATATGCTTATGATATAGGCCAAAGATACAATTTGTTGAGCATTGCTGGCTAACACAATAAAATTGGTGTGGTCAGAGGAAATTTTATTGATATTTTTTAATGTATTATTCAGATTTTTTTTTAATGCAAATGCAATGTCAATTCAGGGATTATCTGTGTGTAAAGATTTGTGCGTTTTTCATTGAAAGCATTTCTATGCCCTGATGAGCATGAAGAAACAACATGGCAGATATGCCAAAATGTAAAGCAGAGTTTTTTTTTGTTCAAATGTGTTTCAATTGGAAAAAGTATTTTGTTGAACAAAGTATACCATTTTGACAAAAATATCACTTGATGTGATATTCTTGTGAACTTACTAGACAAAACAGACCTGCAAAGAAAGTAGAAAGGCAATAAAATTTGGATACTAAATTCATCTGACATATTTCATCCAGACCCATTCTGTGCTGAAATTGCATACAACTTTGACATTTCACTTTAGTATGTAACTTTTGAAACTATGTCATTCAAATCTGAGGACCCATGCACTAAATCTGGATTAACTTATCAACACCCAAGGCAGAATGATTTTGCCACACAACATACTAAAGGCCACAATCAGATTAAATGTGTTTTGCATTGTCGATCTTCATTTGAATGTTAAAAAAAAAAATTTGAAAGATTTTCTTCTGTTTTAATAAAATGAAACTGAACATGTAGTATTTCACATTTTATACATGACAAAAAACTTCAGTAGAATGCCAATTCCTTGTCAGAAAAAATGTATTCTTTACAGTTTCTTTTAGAATCTTTTCCACCGGTTTAGTATGACGTATAATGAAATTGTTAAAGTGTCCATATTCTTCTGGAAAAGTTTGAACAGTTCTGTTATTTAAATAAGATTAACAAAATAATGCAAAGATAACAAAACCCTTATTGATTCTTTTACCAGAGTTTTTTTTAGGGTCAAATTTAGTTATCTATCCCCCCCCCCCCCCCCCCCCCCCCCCCCACCGCACATACACACTACAATTTCTTACCTATCAACCATCAACCCAGCAATTTCAGGTAAGGGTTGGCAATGTCAAACCAACAGCTGTTTAGATATGGCCCTGAGGTTATGAAGTGGCCATATCTTAAGTGCTAGCCCTCATCAATATGCTTCTGAACTAAGATTAGTGTTTATGCCGTATTCTTCAGTAAAAATCAAACATAAAATTAAATGAAACAAAATGCAAGAAGAGGACAGTCCTTTCCTTTAAGTATCATTATAGTATGGTTATTACACACACTAAACCAAAAAGAAAAAAGTATGGACTTTTAGAAACCGGCCATCTATAATTAACCCAGTATTGCCAAGATTGATGAACTTCTCCATAGGAATCATTTTGTTGAACTGAATGTTTAAAACTTTACTTGTATACATTAGACTTGCAGGGCTATTGAAGAAAACTTGAACATACTTAATAAATGAATACAGTTGAATAGAACTTGTATTCTCTATCTTGCATATGTGAGTCTCGCATACCTATGATGCACCTCATATACAAGTAGCAATAATGAGTCATAATTAGCAGATGCCCTATTTAAAAAATAGTGGTAATGCACACAGGAAAGTGAAATAAAAAGTAGTGGTAATAAGTCAAAAATTTTGGCAAATTAGTGGTAAGGTGCCTTCCCCAATGTAACACACCATGTGTACTAAAATTCAATACCAGGAATAAATGAAAGTTTGTAAATGGATATGTACATCTGTACTATTTTCATCTATTTCAGTGTGTGGCAGCACATTGATTGTATGGGGGTGGACAGGAACAACATCCCAGATTCATATTTCTGTGAACTTTGTGAGCCCCGTCCACTGGACCGAGAGAGAGCCCGACTCATTCAGCTTAAGAAGAAAGAGTTCTTGGATAGTCTTACAGGTAACAGGGGCAGGATGGTTATGCATGATAAACGTTTTGTTGAAAAGTCTTTCATGGGAATACCACCAATGCATAAATAAGAATGTATTTAGTTACCCAGATTAGTTCTTTTCCTGATAATATTAATGCAGTTTGACGTGTCTTACATATTGTATGTTTTTGATTGATAGACTCAAGTGCCACAGATACAGACCCTGAGGAGGAAGCCAACCGACAGTTATCACAGCAACAACAGGGAGAAGTGGATCTAGCAGGGGCCAAGAAACTCAAGACAAAGAAACAACGCAATAAGTCTGGCAACAACAATTCAAACAATGGTAGTAAACTGTCTGACATAAAACAACGCAAAAACAACAAAAAGGATAGGAGAGATGTCAAGAAGGAGAAGGAAAATAAAGATGCCAACAAGAAACACCAGAGGGTAAAATGGCAGTCAAATAAGAAGGGGGGGGGGGGGGGGGTCATAACATGTTCATATATATATATATATACACTCATAACATGGAAAATGCATAAAATAAATCTTAATAAAATTAAGTTATTTTACGTTATTTTGTCCTATATAGAGAGGACCTCTTTGGATAGAATTGTATGTTGTAGAACTGAAATGATACAGCACAGTTTTGAAATTGATCGATTGAATTTCTGTTTGGTATTCCATATATTTTTACTAACTTTGGTCAGGTAGGTTGCAGGGATTTTCGAAAGCTTCGAGAGAGAAATAAAAAAAGGGATTCCTAATTTTTTGTTATTTTTGTTCAAGTATGAAATAGTGCTCTGCTTTGATGAAATATGTTGGTTTAAAAGATACAGAAAATTGTTTGGGGGAAGGGGGTCTTGCTGTTCTGGAGATTTTTATGTGTTATATATGTATCATGTAATATTTGGTATCAGGTTCTAGCCCTATTCTTAACCCCAGGATTCATAATATGAAGGAAAAAATACCAAATCCACACATGAGAATGTTTCCAGAACATAATGGGATGGGTGTGTGTGGGGGGGGGGGATTCAGTTATGTTTCAATATATTGTGTATTCACTACTTTGTAATGGGATGGGGGTGGGGATGTTCAATTATGTTTCAATATATTGTGTATTTATTATTTTCACGCAGAACTTTTGATCTTAATGCTTTGTCATTAGTAGTAGTATCGCTGGTAATGATATTTCTGTTTATCATGAGGAGGCTGTATTGCCTATGTGGTCTGATGTTCCAATCCTTTCACTTAGATTCTATGTTGAATTGGGTCTTGAAACTCTTTTGAGAAAAGAAGCATCAGGTGCAGCCTTGTACACAATCTTTGCTACAATATACAACTGTAAACTCAACAAAGAGAATTGCAGTTCTCCACCATTATTGAAAGTTTAAGTATTGCAGTAAAATTTTTATTATTATTTGTTTTTCTATAAAAGAATTAGAAATTTAAAGTACTGGTAGATGTCAAAACTTTTAAACTATTCTGTCCAGTCTGATACCTGTGTGATCTGTGTCACTGTATATTTCAGACCTAATTCTTTTGACCATGTTCTATACATTGCAGTTAGGCACATTTTACAATATTACAGTGGCCCAATTTGAGTAAACTCTGGAAAATAATGCAGTGATTTAGCATTGAAACAGTTTGCCTGAACTGAAGTATATATGCTTAAATTACAAAGAAACCTGAAATTTGTCTAAGCATTATCAGTGTATCATGATGAAATAAGCAGGTGATAGTGATTTCATTAGATGTTAATATAAAGACTTGAAAATATAAATTGTGCTAATTTCAGGTTTTAAACAAGGATGCACCTGCTGGTTTGAAAACAAAGAAAATGAAGGTACTACACTCATATCCTGCTGACTAGTATTAACAGAAAAACATGATTTGTTATATTGTGGATGTTTTGCTGTGTGAACTTCAATAAATTAAATCCTGGTGTTTCAGCTGGAGAAGAACAAGAAGCCTGGCTTGACGTTAATGATTAATGAGAACTCACAGCAGGATCCATGGGACAGTTCCTTCAGGTATGTTGTGGTCGTCATGGATTTATAAGAAGTATGTGTGCAGAAAGATTCATCTCTAGGATATTTATGGGAAGTCTGTAGGATATAAATGAAGATTTAAGATTTTTATGATCTATGGAAGATATGCTTATTATTAAATAGATCACCTTTTCTAGAGTGTTGCTTGTGGAGAGTATTTTGACATGTCTATGTATGTTAATTATATCACAAAGAGTTTATGTAGTGTGTTTTGTATAACAAGAGTTTTAAGAAGTTGCTGCACTCAGGTTTTTCTCTGCAATATGTTATGTATTAGAATTAATGCACTAATATCTGATCACTACAACTTGAAAGTACTTCTCGTATCTAAACTGATTGAAAAAGAAATGATCACTCCATTCTTGTATTTCATTTTATATGACACTTTAGATTATCATATAACTACTCCAAGTGCAATCTTCACAGTCGACCTTGAGCTGTAGTAAAGGATTTCAATTTAACTCCTCTTGAGATGTCTGCATAATACTCTGTTGTGAGAGATAAGGAGAGGTTTTTCCTGTCACAAAAGGAAGTAGTTTGCTATATATGTGTAATGTGTTGTTTGTCATTTCAGCCCCTGGGTTGATAGGTATGAAGAAGTGTACGAGAACTTGTACTCTCAAGATATTCTCAACTCATTTTTGGCCAAGAAAATCAATGGTGTATATGTAAGTTACTAATTACTTCATGTACCATTATCACCATCATACACTCCCACCCCCACCCCAAACTAAGTTTTAATGGGACTTGTGTACTGGAACCACATTGTCCGTCTGTCTGTATGAAGTTTAAAACAGCCATTGTTCATTGGCTTACTGAAACTAAATTGATTCAACTTACACAAATGGTGAGCACATGGAACAAGGGTAATCTCTATTGATTTTAGAATCAAGTGGTTACAGATCATGTGAACTGGACTTTTGATATTTTGTAGAACATTAAGTAATGCCCATTATATACCTTGGATTTTGACATTCAAGCACCATTTTTCAACAAGCTCCTTCCGACTGAATTTTGATTGGAAGGATTGCAAAGTTAAATTGACATAAATGTATCAATTAGTACTTACTTCCTTCATAATCATTATATTAAGATAGCTTGATACTAAAGTGACTGAATCCTAATATCCTTAAGGATATATAGCTAAGTTTCTCGATAATATATAATTTTGCATGACATTTCATGTACAATTCACTTGCTTTCTGTTTCGTTTCTACAAAAACATCTTCAATTAAATTACCATATATGTTTTAGAGTTAGCATATTTTGATACTTCCTGGTTGTTGCAGGTTAAAAATGTTAAGTTAGCTCTTATGTATTATAGTAAAATAAACATTACTGTAGCAAAGGAGAGAAAAATCTTTGGAACAGTCCATTATCAAACCCGGGATCCTCACATTACTAGTTAGGTGAGCTAACCACTGAGCTACCCAGGCTGATATACATACTATAGAAATATTACTTCAGTATGAAATTTCAACCTATTTTGAAAATCAAGTGAGCTCTTTGTATTGAGGAGATGAAGAAATAATTTTAGAGAAAATCTCAGAAATGTTGCATATGTCCTTAATATTGATTTTGCATGTATTCAATTGAATTTGAACACAAGATTTATTTTCATTTGACATAAGAATGATTTTTCCCCAACACTTTTCCAACATGAAATACTGCAACAGTATTTGAAAAACACATTTCTTAAATCAGAGATTGTGTATTATATTTGTCATATATATCAGAACTTCCAATCTACCGTATAAGAGGTATTTTTTATGTGCTGCTAATTTTTATTTATTTTTACGAGTTTTATCTTATTGTGAAGATTATAATTGTAAAATTTTAATGATTTTTCCGTTAGAATTATTTCCCATGATAGAGCTCTTCATACAGTAGAAAACATCGGTAGTGATTAGTGTTTACCTCATACATGAGCCTCTGTACACAGGTGATTTTTCACATTTCCATTGTGTCGTCCATACAGAAATACTTAAAACCTGTATTGAGTTTACCACATTCTACTGAAAAGTAAGGAAAGTTCCTACAGATATAATAAAGGAAATCAACCAAGCAGTAGCAAACTCATCTAAAACCCCCAGATATGGAAAATATATAAAATATGACCCAACGGAGAGAGCCGAGATTGGAAAATGTGCTACAGATAATGGAACTTCAAAAGCTGTGTCGAAATACAAAGTTAAATTCCCGGAATTGAGTGTTTGTTGTTGTTTAATATGTTTTATACTAAATGAGGAATGCGTAAAAAATAAACACATAAAATTTAAAAACATGGTTTTTATATAAAATCCGTAAAAAATTACAGCAGTAAAAATAACCCATTATACAGTATGTTCTTGTTACTTTCCTGAAAGTATACCTTACCTCTGCATGATTCTCTTTTACATTCCATTCCACATCAACAACTTTATCAGCTTCACCATGTAAATTCCATTATGAAATTTCTTATTGTTAATTATGTATGGAGCATATATGATTTGAGTTAGATTAAACTTGATTGATTGATTGATTATGTATTGTTTAACGTCCCGCTTGAGAATTCACTCATATGGAGACGTCACCATTGCCTGTGAAGGGCCGCAAAATTTATGCCTATGCTTGGCGCTTATGAGGATCTATTCTAATAACCTGGATCCCCACAGAGCCCCTTGGGGGTGGGGATTAGTCCTGTTAGGACAGCTCCAGTTTTTCTTTGTTCTTGATACTTTTGCAATTGAAAAATATATTTCTGAAATTTTCATTTGTGTTTTGAAGCCTCTTGACACTAAAGGACTTGGCGTTGCACTGCAGGGTCAGTTATGCCATGTAACAGAAGTCAATAAAAATCGCAAGGTGAGACTTAAAACAGTATTTGAAATTGTAAGAAGGTGACTGAACAAAGTGTAAATTACTGTGTTTCAAGATGTTTGATTTTTCTGTGGATTTCACCTTCAGGGATTGGAAGCATCAGAAACTATAGGAGAAGGAGAAGCTGTAATCGAGTATGTGGGACAAGTCATGTACAGAGACCAGTTTAACCGAGATAACTTTTATAAGCGGTAAGTTACTTGGAGACAGTCAAGTAAATTATAGTAACAATCAGTCCTATTCTGAGGTCAGTTCAACCAAAAAAGAAAATTCTTAGAAACAGTCAGTTACATGTACAGAGTATATAATGAGATCAATTTAATTGAGATAACTTATAAATGATTCAAGTGATGTGCAGAGGTCAAATTTACTGAAATGAATGACAGAAATGTTCTATACATAGACCAACTGAACTATTCATGGCATGATATTATGCATCTCATTATTAGTTGGTAAGTTACACCTGAAAAATCAGCACACAGAAACAGCTGTCAAGCTTTAATCTGTATTATTTGTTAAAATGATTAAAGTGGTCCTTTCAAGTCATCTTGAAACTGGAAAGGAATGTTTATCACCAGTTTAATTTTTATTGCAGATTGAATCCCTTTGTTTTATTCTACTCAAAGTATGATGATATGGATATTTGTGTTGATGCTACATCTTATGGCAATATTGCTCGCTTTATTAGACGGTCCTGTAAGGCAAATGCAGAGGTATGAGAAATGTTGTAAAATCAGAATAAAAGACATGCAGTATGTTTACAAAGACCAGACCCAATCACATCTGATTCATTTCTTTGTAGGTGCGGCATGTCATTCAAAATGGCTATATGAATTTCTATGTATATTCCACCAAAGTTATTCCTCGCGGATCAGAAATTACCATCCCATATGATTACAATTACAAAGATTGGTAAGATTGAATGGAATTTGATGCATGAATATGAATTTATTTTAGAAAGGCAATGCAGATTGAAGAAGTGAAATGATGCTTTCTTAACTTTTTTGATAAATTTTGTAGTACATACTGTGTGGAGTGTGCCTGTTTGAGAAATAACTGTGCTGTTGCCAAGTACTTCAAGAAGAAATTGAACTTGAATATAAAGTGAGCAGTTTTAAATGTTTATGTGTTTTTGAGCAGTGAAGAATGGTGGAAATTTTGTGGTTATGGCTTTGTGGTAGACAAGGTAATATTTTGGAGTTGGAGTTTGTATATTTTAAACTCACGTAAAATTTTATAATTTGTAGGAAAGAGAAATCTCCTCAGAAAACACCAAAACTGCCTGTGAAGTCTCCCATCAAAATACAAATTAAGTCCCCTGTCAAAAAGTCACCAGAAGAATTACCTCCTCTTGACAGCATTACAGAAGTTAAAACTCCCATAGTTGAGGTACCAGCACAGGTGGTGAGGATTTTCAGCCATATTGTGTACTTCATTTTATTGAGGTTGACGCAAGAAAGTGCTTTTCAAAGATTTAGAAATGTTTCAATTTTTTCAATGTATTTGACATTGATGCCCTTTAAGCCAGTTGATGCTGTATGGAATTATATGATGAAACATTTTATATTCAGTCATCTAGAGGAGCATCGACAGAGCAGGTGGACAATGACTCTGTGCCTGGAGATTTATCAGAAACCACACCGCAGACCGAAGAGGAAGATGCCAGTCAGAATGCTGCACTGTCATCAGAGTCCTCTGTCCCACAGCATAAGATGGTAACAGTACCATATGTAATTATCAGTTATAGGAAAATAACAGCTAAATACTGCATAACTTGGTGTTATAGATTACTTTCTTTACACGAGTATATAATAGTGTGAAATGAATGAAATTGAGAAAACATGAATTCTTGAATGGAGTGCTGATCAAGAGCTTTTACCTTATTTCTGCAGTGTAAAATAAAAGCAAGCAATTTTATTGGTGCTTTTTGCTAAATCATGTGATAATAAATTCCTTGCTCATATTTTGGAATCTTTAGTATCAAATAGCCTGTAAAACTGGCTACTACATACAGTATCTATTGGATGACTGCTAATTCATAATGTTTCAGATTCAAGATTGATTATGTATGTTTCATGGTATGTCCAATGCTTTCCAACTAAATTACCACCAACATTATCAAAATGAGGATAAAAACCCCTCTATTTTCATTCCCATTCTCATCATATTACATACAGTATACATGCCCTCAATGATTTACTTTTATCAGAAAATATTTGTTTCTGGTAGTAAGATACTGAGAGAAATTCCCATAAGTGTCAGCTTAATACAGGTTCGACTACTATTGTAAGGTTTCCAGAAAAACAAATAATGAGACATTGCTTGACTTTTAATTTAGACAAGGGAGGAAAGGAAAATGGAAGCAATCATGAAGGCCTTTGAAAAAATGGAGAAACGAGAAGAAAGACGAAATCAGGCACTTCACCGCATTGATAGAAAAAGTGTAGATATTAAAAAGGAGGATAAGGCAAGTCAAATTTTGATGTATAGCAGGTAACTAAAGATGAGTTAATGGAGCTCCTGATTGTATAGCATGAAAACAATGAATAATTTCACAAGTTGGTATTTCATATGACAGATTGAGAAGGTGGAAAAGGCTCCAGTGAAAAAGGAGGAAAAGAAAGAAAAACCCAGTCAGAAGGAAACACGATCCAAGAAAAAGGAGGAAGAAACTGTAGCTGAACCACCCATGGAATTACCAGTTGCCATGGAGGCAGAATCTGTCCAAGAAGAAAGCCCCATAGAGATAACTCCTCCAGTAGTAGAGCAGCCAGTTGCCAAGGAGACCAAACCAAAGCCTAAATCGTATGTATAGTTTTCATGAAAATGTGTAATGCTGAATGGGTACAGATATATTTCATAGTGTTTAATGGGCTTTGTGTTGTGTTTTTATAGGAGAAAGGCAAAACGAGTGTCTTCAAGAAGGTAAAATTTGGTGTTGTTTCTTTGAAATATATCAGTTTCTTGAATTTCCAATGCATCTTACACTGCATCAAAAATATGTCTGGAAGTAGATTAGCAAAATTTAGAAATTATATTGTGATAGTAATACAGACTTGGAAGTTAAAGCGTAGATGTACTTTACAGGAGGAATCGAGCTGGCAGTGGTAATGCTGTATCAGAGCCCTCTTTGTCAGTGGATGCTTCTGATGAAGGAAGCAATGTTGTCCAGCCAAATGTCCCTGTCATGCCCAGTAGCTGTCCTAACACTCCACTTGTCACCAATGACTCGGTGACCATGCCACCATCATTCAGATTTCACAAAACCAAGAAGGTAAGTAAAAGTAGTTCCATGTTTAGATTTGAAATTTCTCCAATCAAAAGTTGATATCTGGGTTTCTTAACTATATATTTTTTTAAGGCATGGAGCTTGCTCGAGAGCCTTTTGGCGATCATGCAAAATTTTGCCTCTACCCCGCCTTTTCGATCTCAATGGCCGAAATCAAATAGTGCCTATTGGTATTGAACATTTCTTACGATTCAAGACTTTGAAACATTGAATTTAATTGATATTTGAAAGGCACAATACCATTTCCGTTGTTGGTGTCGTTTATTAATGTATCTCTGTTCAATAACTAAATAACGATTGTATAGCAAGAAAAGTTCATTATTCGCTGATGGATTTACTACGAAACAGATTTCCCCGTGAAATTTGTATCGCACGATATCATTAAATACTTACAAAATAACCTGCTCAAATTTGGTTTTCATTTATTATCTATAGTCTCGTAGTTTCACCAAGAATCCTTATTTCAGATCAGTAGAAACGGATAAATACTAAATTGGATTGCACATTGTCACAGTTCGGTTCCTATTCCAAAAGCACAGACTATTTTCAGTTTTAATTTCGGTAATCCTGATCCCGATACTCAATTAAGCAAAACGAAAGTAGCGTGTGCATCATGACAAAAATAACAGGTTATTTTGTGAAGACACCCAGGCTAGGTAGCATTCTTTGGGAATTGAATCTTGTTCAGAATTCCAATAACCTTTCTACATATCACGTTTATCTTTTGAATTGTAAGACATTGAAAACAGAGAGTTATACCGTATAATTGTTACATCATACATGAAGAGAAGATACAATTTCTGTAAATAAGTAGTCTCACTCGAAGCAGTTATATTCTTTTCAGCATTTTTCATCTGCAATTTCAATTTATTTATAATAGCCTTCGTAAAGTAACAAGTCTTGAGGGGATATTATCTAGCAAGAGGAGGGTACATGTATGAACTTGTTAGGATAAGTAACTTCAGCCCAAGCTGTCTTCTCTATTTCTTTGTATGGAAATAAACAGTTTGCTGACATTTTACAAATGATTGTAATACTTCATTTAGGTACTTGAACATGAAGAAATGTCTCCTGTGGCACTCAAACATTTCTTCTCTTACTTTCTCTCTTTTACCTGCCCTCTGAATTTATTGAGAACCCAATAATGTATATGATATTGCACTCGATGCCTTTGTGGCCCTTCAGGCCTTTAATTATTAGTTAATCTTCTATTTGTAATATTTTTGAAATGAAAGAGAAGTGAAAGCTTTGATCTCTTTCCTTTGAAGCATTTAATGAATGAATGGTTACATGAGAAGAACCAGGATGGAGTGGCAGTACCCTCACCTTCTCCAGCAAAAACTGAGCCTCTTGAAGTGAATGTCGAGGATGACACCATGTTTGTTACCTGTTTGCCAAGCCCACGGAATGCCATGGAACATCTCCGCCGGAACAGTCACAGTTCTGGAACCTTCCGTCCAGTTGTTAATGTAGAAAGTAGCATAGGCTCAGCCAAAAAGGTGAATGAAAACAGAAAATTGTGTGGCTTCATCAGTATTCCTTCAATAGCCATTTTTATGGTTGTGTCAGACTATAAAATCAAGTGATCATCAAAACAGGAAAAACAAAGAGCAACTGTCATATAAATTTTGTGTCAATAACTATTTTAATGCCTATGATGATAGATAAAGCCAAAGTTGGATTTGAATTTTCAGTAGTTTAGAATATTTTGTTCATGCGCTTAAATCATTTTGACAAGTGCATTTTGTCATTCTTCACTTAGAATTTTGCATGTTCGTTTGCTTAAAGAGATGAACTATTAAGCTGTTAATACTTTTTTTCCAATCCTTTTCATTATTATCAGTAAAACATATTCAGAACATTAGATAACTGTCATTATTTAAAATATTGATATGGGTTTTAATATTTGAGATAATATATAGAGATGTTAGTCTTCAACACAGATAGTCCTTGCTTCAACTTTGACATCTGAAACAACTACTTTGTCTAATTAGCATCATTTATTGATACAGAGGTGGTTACGACAGGCCATGCATGAGAAACCAAAGCCAGAGAGTGGTGCCAACTCCCCTAACACCACAAGTGGCGGCAATTCTAGTCCAGGCATGCCTAGCCCTGGGGCCTCTCCACCTGGAGGTAGGGCCCCACTTTACTATACTAAAGTACATGCATGTAGAAAGTGATTGTAAAGGATATGACCCGTAACAAATTTTACCTGTTGAATTACTACGAGTCACCATTCTGCATTTATAATGGTAAATCTTGCTTGAGGAAAATTTAATGTAGATGGCTTGTATGTTTCAGATTTTGTGACTCCATTGAAGAAAAGGAGACTAGCAAGGGAATCTGTTGATACACCTCTGAGTTCCAGCCCATCGACTTCATCTCCCTCAGTGAACCCTTTGGTCAGTCAATCAGGAGATTCAGAAGCCCAGCCCTCAGATATTCAGGAGGACATCAAATTTTTCTCCCCCATTAATGCCCTTAAGGTAAGGTCCATACTGTTACACTGGTTGTGCTTAGTTTTGGTGTTTGCATTTTATTTGCTTGACACATTAGATATTGACATTAAAAAATAATTTTGCAGATGGATATTCCTAAGAAGCGACCATTTCTCAGTCCGAGAGACTTGCGAAAGGCTAGCATTCGTGATTCAATGGAAAGTGAGGTATCAGATTCCTCAGCAACTGTCTCCTCTAGACTGTCAATAGATCAGTCCTCAGATTCAGAACAGGAACATACATTGTGTCCTCAGAAAGTTACGGGTAGTGCTATTACAATTCATAGTGAAATGGTCAGTATGGAAGACCGGACTTCTAGTAGTGATCAGAGTGACAGCAGCCACATATGTGAAGTAACCAACAGTTCAGAGGAGGATCAAAATGTAAACTGTGGCTTACAGGGTGAAGTAGATAAACTAGACTCTACAAGTGATTCAGTTCAGAGACCAGTTGGACTAAATGTTGTAGAAGAGGAGGATGAAAGTGTTTCAAGTGGACAACAGCAGGTGAGACAGTCTGAGGCAGTATTAGAGGAAGTTGAGGTGGAGGATCAAAGTGTTTCTGTGAATATGGAGATGGATCCAGTTGAAGTTGACAGTACTGAGGATCAGAGGAAAAACCAAGAACCAAGGAGAAGTGTGTGTGATAGCACATCCCGTTCAGATTCCTGTGGTAGTGGGAGGTCCTCAAGGGCAGACTCTTATAACAACAGTGTAACGGAGGATTCATGTAGTACTTCTAATGTGGAAGATGTGTGTCATCCATCTTCCATGACATCACAATCTAAGGCCTATGTTAGTTTAGTAGAGCTGCAATGTGTGGATAGCAGCACAGATACTTTGTCATCACAGACACAGGAGGCAAATATGGAAGTAGATGATCTTCCCGCGGAGAGTAATTCTCAACAGGAAGTGTCTACAGTAGGAGAGAGGATAGCTGGTGTAGATAGTAGTGTGGATAGCAGTAGTGATCAGTCAGGCAGCAGGACGTCATGTGGAGGAGTGAGTAGCAGTAGTGAGTCACGGCGGGAAGATTCTATCGTAGAATCCACGCACTTGTCAGAGGGAGGGAGTGTCACCTCCTCAGCTCTAATAACTTCAGAGAATTCTGTTATGGAGAATGATATGGTAGACAGCTCTGTGTCAGATAGATTTGAAATCACAGTGGAAGCAGAACTTGTTAATGTGTCAGATATTGGTCAAGCTTTGGTGGATAATACAGTGTCATCCAATCAAAGTGGCAGTTTTCCTGTGGTCAGGCAATCTGAGGAGCTGTCCTCAACATCCTCACATGAGGAGGTAGGGTCGGAAGTTCATAATGAAGATGATAATTCACGCTCTGACTCCATCACAATAACTACCCCGTCAGAGCCATCTGCCTCTCCAGCAGACTGGGAACCAACACAGGGAACCAACACAATGGAACTTGAGGCAGAACCAGCTCCTAATCCAACCAAAAAGAAGGTAAATGTCTTAAAACAGATGTAGTTGTTGATTTGCTATTGTCTACCACAGTCTGAACTTTCTAGCAGTCTCTAGCATGTTTGAATTCTAGCAAGCATTATGCAAGATATATTTACACAGGATATAAAAGTTAAGGGGTATCTATCAACAACTGAGGTGAAGAGAAAGTGTGAAAGATTTCTTTTGGAACATAGTAAGTGGGAATTGAGTAGTGAGTAATATAACACTATGTATTTCAGGTTAGTCTGTTGGAGTATAGGAAACGATTAAAAGAGAAAGGACCCACTAGTTCCTCCACATCAACCTCATCATCGTCATTGTCTGTACCGCGGCCATCATCTACGTCCTCGCTTAGTCCATCACTTAGTGGGCATAGCCGACTCCCATCCCTTCCATCCCTGCCATTGTTTGATACGTCCCCATCCAAGGATTCATCATCTCATAATCATCGCCAGTTCAAAAGTAAGTTTTGTCAAGATTCATAATCATTGACACCTAGTCAAGATTCATAATCATCGTTACTTCAAAAATAAGTCTAGGTGGGATTAATAGGATATCTAATATCCGCCAGCTTGGAAGTAAGTCTAGACAGGATGATTAATCAAGTCATAGATCATCACCAGTTCAGAAATAAGTTTAAACAGGATTAATCATATCTAATTTCTGTCAGCTCAGAAGTAAGTCTAACCTGGATTTCTCAAGATTTGGGTACAGAATTTTTAGAAAATGGCATTTATGTGAAATGTGTTACTTCAGGTTCGTCTGATCTCATAAAACGCAAGTTGACAGAGGCCCCCAAAAGGGAGAAACCACTGAGTTTAACGGAGAGACTCAAAAAGGAGTTTGGGTTTGAAGATTCAGAAGATGATGGTGGCAAAGAAGGTGAGAAATTGTTGAAGTGTGTGTGTTTGTCGACTTGTTCTGCTGCTCTCTCAATGCACAGTTGCATTTCACTTCTATTGAAATATGTGTTTATGAATAGACAAAAAAAGCTGTGAACAATTTATTAAAGGTTCTTTTAAAAAAAATCATTATTTTATTTAAATAATGACAAGAAAGTACGTGTATGTATTGTAATTATTTAAAATAATGAGTATATTGTTGATTAAACTTTGCTGAATTATGGAAGTTAAACAGACTGATATTAATATGTTCTGCTTGTTATTTAATCAAGATTTGCTAAGTAACCATGGGAATTTACTGCACTCATCACACCATTTGCACAGCAGTGTGCTTGCATAATGTTTTGTACAAAGTAGAATCATTGCTAGATTGCCAATACAGAAAATTGCTTCATCTAACCATTTTAGAGAGAAGTTTGAACCGATTGAAGAAGTCGTCACATGATATGCCCCCTCCTCCTCCTCCGCCGCCCTCTGGGAGTACTGGCTCCCAGCCATATGGTGAGTGAGGCAGACCGGCTTACTGCATGCCGAGGACTGTCAAAGTCATATGGAATATTAGAGAGATAATGACACTGAAATTTGTGTATCATATAGTTGGACACTGGGGATGTAGAGTATGCATTGGTGGTGGAGTTAGTTTCAAATTCAAACAGATTGCATATGAAATTCATAATTCGGAGTGGGGGTGTGTGTTATTTTGTTGCTATTAAACTGAAATTGGAGGAGAACAATTCAATTTTGCATATATATTGCTAATCATGAATGAGAATTTCTTCAAGAAAAAAAAAAGTTTGTATTTCTCATTTGGTACAAGCCTTTGTCACTGAGTGGTTTTTGCATTATTAAAGTTTCACATGTCACAGATGTGTTTTGCTGCACTTTTCTACACTGATTCAGTTCAGTGCTCAGTACATAGTATTAGAATGGTTATATTTCCTTTACAGAGACAGCCCCAGACCCTCCTCCTCCTCCACAACAGCCCTCCCAACAGATAACTGGAAACTTCAAGGCTCCATTGGCAGGGGGATACACAGGACTGGGTGGGGTACAACCTCCACAGATCCCCCACTCTATACATGGAGACCACCCTCATAGACTGCCTTCCCCAGGGATGGTACCAGCTCCATCAATGGTACTACCGACTCCCCAGGGACCACCACACAATGGGAGTATGATGATGCCAGCTCAAGGACAGATGCCATTAATGAACCATGGAGGGCCCCCACCTCAGCCTGTACCTCCACCAGGACCTGTACCACCCCCTTCAAATGGACCTATGGGCAACCACATGGGGCAGACTTCAACTGTAGGCCAAAAGATTCCCTCCCTAATGTCCATACCCTCGTACCACACAAAAGGGCGGAGTACTCATCCTCAAGGAGGGAGTAATGCAGCTAATCTGACACAGCCTGTGAACGGACACCATGATCAGGGGCAGAACTCCTTTGTACCAAAGCCGGGTTTGTACTCTCTCTTGCATCTAGTCAAGAAGTCATGGAATCATAGTAAGCATAGAACAAGAATGTCATTGCTGTAAGTTTGAACAGTGCTTGTCAATGTTATGTTTCAAGACAAAAGGAAATTGCTTACAAGAATAAATCCACTTCGATACTAAAAATTTAAATTATAGGTTTTTTTTCTTCTGTATGTAATTGATGGAGCAAAGCTGTATTTTGTAGCTTAAATCATCAGCATTTTGTTAATATGTAATTCAAATTAGAGGCAAAGACTTGCATGTTGTAATAATTTTTCAAATGTTCTTTGGACAATGGAGATAGGGATAATAACTGGGGGATGTATTGTTTATGCTTGAACCAAAATCACTGTCAGTATGTCTGGCAGTCATTATTTATCAAACCAATGTGGACTCATTCTTTAAACTTTAAAGAAGAAAAAAATCAGTAATATATTGGAAACTTTGCTTAATGACATCTGTGTTTGTTTGTAGGTCTGCCCTCCCATATACAGCAACCATTTACTAATGTGGCCCAGCCTTCAAACTTTACGCATCCCCCTCCTCAGCCAGTGCAGACCCCCTACACATCAAATCAGCCCTACCTTCCACCCCCTCAATCGCTGCCCCAGCAAACCTACTCCACACAACAGCAGCAACAGGGACAGCACTTCATTCCCCCATCTAACCATCCCAATCATTATCAGACTCCACCTCCGCAAGCCCAGACAGGGAGCAATCAGTTCATACAGACACCAGGCTCCTCCCAAGCTGTGTTCCACCCTGGACAGCAGCATCAACCCTCAGCGCCCTACAACCAAGGCAGTGGTGGATCGTACAACAGCTATCAAACATCATCATATCAACAGCAGTCAACCAATGGGCATCAAATGAGGGACTTCAACCATGGTTACAAAAACTCGCATGATTCTGAACAGCAATCCCATTACAATCACTCGCCTAAAAATTATAGCTCTTCCTCACATCGACAAAAATCGAAAAAGTCGAAACATCGGAAGTCTGGGAATTCACGGTCGTATTCCGACTACCATTGACTTACTATTTATTATTATTTATTGATTTACTCTACTTATCCAATTGTTTACATGTGTCTGAAGGTTAATTTTTTTTTTTGGTGTTATATTTCTCTTTTAATTGCATAAATTTGTCTTTGATGGTGTAATTGAAAGGGGATTTAACATGAAAGTTAGTGTTTAATGTCAAAACATGGAAAGACAATGTGTTGATTTTAATTGAATATTGAGGGAAATCTTTAGAACTGGTAATGGTGCCTTAAATTTTTTTTTTTTCCTCAAGAAATCTGAAGTTGAAAACTCACTTTTGAGCATACCTTCATACAGAGAATTAAATTACAACAGAGGACAACACATTAAACACACACCACACACGTCTGTGATACTGCCACATCATACACACTCACATCTTCATGTGTAAATACTGCCATGTAACTTACGATGTAAATACAGAAAAACCTGCTTGTACAGACTCAATCTTGTGTATAAAGATATACAAATTATAGTGCTATTTGACACTGCTCCACACAAATCCCACCACATTGTCCGTTATGTTTTATTAGCATATTTAGAATGCTATGTTTTATTAGCATGTTTAGAATGCTATAGGTAGACTGTACATATAATGTAGATAGTGCCATTTTGTTTAGAATAGGAAGCCTGCTCAAAAGTCATATCGACCAGTATTTTAGTGGTACAGATTTTTTGTGCAGTTTTCAGAATACTTTCCCTTGTCTGATCAATTGTGAGCACAGATGAACAAATGTGAAACAGTGGGCATATATGTGGTCAGGTTATGTGTGGAGTGGTGTACTGAGGTGTTTTGTACAAAGCAGTTTGGTTTATTTTTGGATTCTTTGTAAATAGTTGTACATAGTAGATCCAAGTATGGACTTAATTGTTGTGACTGCAGCTTTTGTGTTGTATGCATTGTGTAGGAAGTGAGAAAGATTTATCAGTTCCCAGAGGTCGAGGAAACCATTGTTTCTATGTTTTGCTCTAGAATCACTGTCGATCAAGATGTAAAAAAAAAAAATTATGACTTTTTGTTTTTTACTAAAGCAAAAATATTGTTTATTTGAATTGACTCTTTTTGCGTTGCATTTATTTTCTACAGATTTTTCCCTGCAATTTTGCAAGATACATTTCTATATTTTTTGTTACAACTTGTAATTTTTTTTCCCTTGTGAGAATCTTTTATTGATGTGCTTGGCAAAAATCTAAAATTAAGATTTCTGACTTATATTAGAAAGGTATGTATGTATTTAGTGAAATGCTGCATTTCTTGGGAACAGCTCAACTTTTATGTCAGAGGCATTGTACTAAATCTATGAAAAATACAAAGAAAATACTGAGTTACACAAGACTTGTTTTTTAATCTGTTAACATGGTTTCTAGATAAACTTCAATCTTGAAATCATTCTATTTCACTATGAATCACGAAACTTGTTCCATAACCTTGCCTTTACGTTTGGAGACAATTTGGCAGAGATTCAATTGGTGTTTCGGACGTATACAAAATGGTATGTGTTGAAACAACATTGCAAATATGAGCCAAGATAAAGGTCTTTTGAAGTTATTGCCAGTACCAAGAAGAAGAATGTTTAATACTTTAAGGAAAAAGAGGAGGTACGATATGGCTTGAATAAAGTACACCATGTAAGTTTGGGTCTGATGAATTTTGAAAATGGACAAATATCATTAGTTTACACAACGATGCAATAGTTCAGAGACTAAACTTTGATTATTTTAAGCAAGTGTAAAGAAATCGGCTATGTCGCTGGTAATATTTCTGCTTTAATACATGCTTGTCAGAAATTATTGAAAAAGTTTTCAGGGAAGGTAACTCTTCCAAGCCCATAATGCCATGTGACAAAAACCTGCTTGTTTTGGACAATTTGTATTGGGGGTCCTCAAAACTGCTAGTCAAAATTATGATCAATAATACTTAGAAATTTAACTATGCAAAATCCATTTTTACTGTTGTTACACACTCATCTGATTTTATTAGAAAAAGTGTAAATGAGTAATTTTCAAACCACATTTAAATGAACTATTTTATGGAGGAAATACATCCGGGAATACGAATTATTCATGCTTACCTAATTGTTCAACTACAGCAACACTTGCATTACTAGAACTGCCATTTAAGAATGTATACATGAATGGTATTGATGCTTATCAATATTTAAAGAGAACCAATGAACTAAACATACCTAATTTACTCTGAATTTTTTTTTTTTTTTTTTTACAAATCTGAAGGAGAATTGGTAGATAAATCCCAACAATTTTCCTCAGCAATTTTATTATTCACTTGTATTCGAGAGCTTGCTACTGGCACCATAATGTACAAATAGCTATATAATGTCGTAGTCTACTAAGAGACACACTGTAGTTTATTATATTAGGCTGTGATGTCAGTGCCAGTAAAGTGATGACAGTCTCCATTATAACATAGTTTCTGATATAACAGTTTAATCATGTGATCAGTTTCCTGCCTATTCTTCATGCAAGAGATCTGCACTTTGTAAAGGCTGTTCAAAACAGATACTCAGTATCTAAAATTTGTACTTTCTCATCCAAATTTTCTTTCAAAGATTATTTATTCAACTAGACAAAAATTTCATTAGAGGTTGAATTACAAATGAAAAAATTTGCAAAAACCCTAAATGAGTTGAAACATTCGACCAAAATTTCAAGAATTTGGGAGTAATGACTTGGATAATGACGTGATATATATGTCACAGAGATGGAAGTGACCTTAATCTCATTGCATGACAATTTTTAAAGTTTTGGAAATTTTAAGGGAGTGCAGTTATCATTTTTGGTGTCCAGAAGGATTAACAGGAATCCTGTCTGTAATTAAAAGACAAATGCAAAACTCTTATACCAAGAGCAACTTTAATCATAAATATCATAAGCCTCGATAGTAAGATGGGCAAAAGCAGTAAAGAAAGATAGATTTCAATTCAAATGAAAGTCTAAAATAAATACAAGTATGTGTTATCTGTAAGTAACTTCATGGTATGTATGTGTCCCAACAAATAACCAAGAAAAAGGTCCACACTGCTTATTAATGTAAAGTTATGTTGAATGAAGAGGGATAAATATTGTCTTCATATCGTAGTAGCCGTACTGATCATCAGTTAATCATCCCATTCATCATCGTCATCATCAATTTCAGAGTCATCTGAGTCGCCATCTGTAGAACAAAGTTTGATATATATAAAATATTTGTTTATGACCAAACACAAAAAAATCAATGTCCATTTTAAAAGTAACAGATTTCAAAAACAAAATGTGAAGCACTGATGTCCCCGCATGGCAGCAAAGTTGATAACGGCCAAGTTTAAAGTTTTTCAAAAGTAGTTAAAATCCTAAGGTCATTTTGAAGCCCCTATCACCGTCCATTCAAAGTTATGGGCAAGGTTAAAGATGGACATACCAAAAACCTATATGCCCCCGAATCTCGAGATTACAGTGGCATAAAACACGACATTTCAATTCCACATTAATGATTATTTCAGGTGTTTAGTAAAGATGTAAAATGACATCAGAACATGGGATGAAATAGTCTTTTATGACAGTTGGTAACTACTTACCAGACCCTTGAATGTGGGCACTGCGACTGGCCAGAGCTTTAGCGAGTGCTCCCACAATTCCCCCCTGTTCCTCAATCACAGGGCGAGACTCTGCCTGCTGTTCTACCTGTTTCAGAAATAATACCCATCTTCTAAGCTTGTACATGTAGTTGTGGATAATTTCAGCACTTTGTAACATACTTTCAAATGAATTACACCAATGTCTCCCATAGATTGTTGAAGTGGGCTACAATGTTCACCTGACAGACCTTGACCCTGTTGTTCTTCAGAAGAAAATTTAAAAAAGATTTCTTACCTTCTTCAATCTTAAAACAAATTTTGACCCCATATGATGAGCACAACTAAATATACATTTATGTGACCTCTGATTTTAGCCCCAGTCTAACCCTAAGGTCCATGAAAAAAAAACCGAAAAACAAACTAACTTTATTTCACACATCTTTCAATATTGATATGATTTTTGTGTACCTATGCTACTTTTGCGATTTTTTTTTTCTTCCTTTTTTTTTTTTTTTTTACAGTTATTTAAGTCTTTGGATTCCTATTTACACCCAACCTAGTCAAATAAGAATCTGCACTACATTGGAATGCTTGCATAGTAATATGACTTATCATGGCCATTGGTTCTTGATAAGAAAATTTTGACAGATTATATACATTTCCACATAAAACTACTGATCCCTATTGTGGCCCCACCCAACCCTCTTGGGCCTTGATTTGAAGAAAAGTGAATTTGCACTACCTGAGGATGCTTGCATATTAATATGACTTATCATGGCCTTGTTGGTCTTGTAAAGAAGATTTTGAAAGATTTCCTCCCATATATAGCTTTGATCCCCTTTTGAATCCCCATTATCCAAGAATGATTTATGGCATGTTTGGTTTGGTCCTGTGCTTCTGGAGAAGGAAAAATTGTGTAAAGTTTACAAATGGATAGACAGATGGACGCCAAACAACAGGTGATCAGAAAAGCTCACTTGAACTTAAGACGCATGGACACTATAAATTGACAAATTTTTTGTTATAGAAATAAAGATCTTTTATATATATGTGGGTTAAAATATTTTTATACAGGATACACTTTGTATTTAAATAAAACTCTGCTCTCTAAATCATGTTTGTAAACAAATCTAGAGTGAGACGAATGTGCGTGCATTTCATACACTTGTAAACAAAGTGTGGAGGTGAGAACACCCAGATTTCTAAAAAAAGTGTGTCAACAGCAGGCAGCAATTTGACATAGAGTAATGTTAAATCAATTTAGGAAGCAAGCACAAAGAAGCAAGAACTAAAATTTGTATTGTACAAGCTGTTTTCTCTGAAGCTGTCAACTTCGGCACCATGTTGATAGCCGAGCTTGAGAATTATGTAATGTACTGTCCAATAACATAAATTTATTGAATCCATATAAATGTGGTTGTTTGATAACCTTTCACTCTGCACAAAATATTATAAATAGCTACAACAGAACTTGCATGCTTCAAGCTGGCTCCCTGCTTAATGGCATTCAGCAGATTATCTCGAGCATCACCTCCACCTCCACCTCCACCTCCACCCCCATTGGGCGTTGTCTTCTTCAAAGTTGTACCATCCCTAATAGACTCCAACAATGCTCCTCTGCCTGCCCCTCCCATTGGGGGTGGAGGAGGAGCCCCAGAAGCCATAGGTGCAGGGGGAGGGGGTGGTGGTGCAGGAGCAGGAGGTGGGGGTGGAGCATTAGGTGCAGGGGGTGGAGGAGGACTAGTGGGTGTTTTGACTGGTGGAGGAGGTGGGGCACCATATCCTCCAGGTGTTGGAGGTAGCTGTCTTTCTCTCTGAGGAGGTGGGGGTGGCAGTCCAGTATTACTCTTGGCTGGCTTGGAAGGGCCACTTTGTCTCATCGGTGGAGGAGGAGGGCCCCTTCCCATGGAGGGAGGAGGCACAGGTGCTGCTCGACTGGTCGGGGGTGCTGGGGGCTGTGCTGTAATGGTATAGTGAATCAATTCAATTTAAGTCATAATGCATGTTTGTAAATTGAAAATATTACTGAGAATATAAATGTGTAGATACCTGAAGGAGGAGGGGGAGGTGGTGGGCGGGAATTCATCTCCTTCTTCACTTGTTCAATTCCGCCATTTTTCTCCACAAAGTCGTAAATGAAGTCGAGGGTCTCCTTGTCCACCTGATCATTGTCACTTATACCAATGGATTTGAACAAGTACTTCATGTCCTCATCCAGCTTATCCATCTAAAAGATATACAGGATGGACTGTAGCAACACATTGTGTCCCAGGCTGAATTCGTAATCTCCATTTTCATGTACAGTAGATGATACTTCATCTATTTCATAATTATGTAGTGACTGCTCTTACACTCTCAGGTTTAATCACTCTATTTAGCATACACACAGTCCAAACAGTTTGAAGTCTTCTATAGTATCCCAATACTCTCTTATTTAGCTGGAAGATCACAAAATTATTATCTAATTCCCTTGAGTACCCACCTTAATCCCTTTCTTGGGATCCCATCCAACATACCCTCCTCAAACCCTCTCTCAGAATCCAATTCAAAATATCCACCTCGAACCCTCTTGAGGGATCCCATTCAACATACCCAACTTAAACCCTCTCCTGGAATCCACCTAACACACCCACTTCAAACCCTCTCTTGTGATCCTATCCAACATACCTACCTCATATCTTCTCTTAGGATCCATCTAACATACCCATTTCAAACTTTCTCTTGGGATCTCATCTAACATACCTAACTCAAACCCTCTCTTGGGATCCAATCCAACATACTCAACTTAAAGCTTCTCCAGGGATCCCATCTAACATACCCATCTCAAATCCTCTCTCTGGATCCCATACAACATACCCACCTCAACTCCTCTCTCTGGATCCCATACAACATACTCATCTCAACTCCTCTCTCTGGATCCCATACAACATACCCACCTCAACTCCTCTCTCTGGATCCCATACAACATACCCACCTCAAATCCTCTCTCTGGATCCCATACAACATACCCACCTCAACTCCTCTCTCTGGATCACATACAACATACCCATCTCAACTCCTCTCTCTGGATCCCATACAACATACCCACCTCAACTCCTCTCTCTGGATCACATACAACATACCCATCTCAACTCCTCTCTCTGGATCTCATACAACATACCCACCTCAACTCCTCTCTCTGGATCCCATACAACATACCCACCTCAAATCCTCTCTCTGGATCCCATCCAACATGGTTCACATGGCGGAAGTTTGATGGAGTCCCAATATCCTCTTTAGTCAGTTTCTTTTTCTTGTCTTTCTTGTTCTTCTTTGTTTCTTTCACCGTACTTGTTCCAGCGGAGAGGCTGACACTGATTGGTTGGGATGCTGGGGCAGGTCCTGAAGAAAGCCAATCAATGTTAAAGTGGAAAATATTGTGCACAACAGAAATTTTCTTCTACATTTGATTATGACGTTTCAGTATACTGATATATATATTTCCACCACATACTGTATCAATTTTTTCAAAATCAGATTATGATCTACCATGTACTAAAAACTTCTGAAATTTGCACTGATAAAAAGGATTCATGTATATCTTTCCATGGAAAGGCACATGATGAGCATGCAACATTTTCTACATCCCCAACATCTGATAATAATCAGTTGAAAACTGTGATTTGACTATTGATCTTTGGACTCGACTTGTGTTTAAAATGCTGACAGAAAGTATCTTGTCTGAATAATTATAAATGAGTGCCATGTTCTGCTGAAAGGTCACAGCTGTGGACTGACATCCCCACCCTGGAAGTGGGGGTGGGGTGGTGGTGTTATGGTTAGGTGCTAAATTTAACCTATTCTGGCAATAGGTTCCAAATTGTCAAAAATAATAATTGCCAAATTTTTGCCCTTTCATATATCTTTGGTAGATATTAATGAATTTGCTAAACTTGTAGCCAAAGAAATTATTGAGATGTACTGTTGTCTTGTAAATTTGTCAAATTTTACACCTGCTGAAAATAAAACTGTTATATATGGTATATGACTTTCTTTCACGTAGCTCCACAGATGATCGATTGAGCTTTTCAAAGTTTTAAACTGAAGGCTGTTATTACCTGGCGTGATATGGACTTGGGTCGTCTTCATCTGGGTGTTGGTAGCATTTGTGTTCTGTACACGGTTATTTTTCTTTTCTGCAAAAGTAAGAGTTATCCTTCCTGTTACAGGAAGTTGGTGACATTTTTTCTAACAGTAAATGTATGGAAAGAAAAGCGGTCTTTAAGTTGCCATCATCCAACATTTTCAGAATCCATACTGTACTTAGTGAAAACAATAATGACTTCTCATTAAAAAAAATCTCATTGTATTTCCTACAAAACCATCTTTTTTTTTTCATAAACATCTTATATAATCATTTCTTGTCTAACATACCTTATGAAGTATGCTGACATGAGAAGCATCACAGTTCATACCCTCATGTATTTTCAAAAATTAAATTTATTTCTTGAATAAACATTTTCAAATTAACTGACATCGTGATGCAAAGAAAACTGTTGTTTGGATATAATTAATATTTCAAAATAAGTGATATTTCAGAATAACAGATTCCAGTATAAGTGGAGTGAACTGTAATTTTCAAACAAAAAAATTTAAGCAATGTTATCAAATCATTATATAATCAGAAATAGTGTGTCGTAAAATAATTATAAAATCATGATAGAAAACTTTTGAGAATTCCAAGATCAACTGTCTACATCATCTTAAATGGACAAAACTAATTTCCCATGAAATGTGTATATAAAAAAGAAGAAAGAAAAAAAAAAAGATTAGTTTCTATTAAATATAATTGGGTAATAATTGGTTTGCAAATTCACTCTTGTCCATCTACTATGGATTACTCAGTTGAATAATGAGTAAGTTTTGACAATTTCAGGAGAGATAACTCTCACCAATTCTCCTCCTGTGACGCTCCAACAACTTCTGCTCCACATTGCTCTTGAACTTAGCAGCTTCATCCTCACTAGCAAAATTCAGTCCTGCTTGTGAATTCTGTAACAGAAGTCAATTACAAGTCAAGTCACCTGTTATAACTTGCCTGCGAGTCATTCTGCAACACAGTGTCTGGTGGCTGCATCAATAATGTCAAGACTATCAAATTTTAAAAAGCCTTTGAACAGGTAAAGTATCTTTTGACAAATACATGCACAGATATGAAATAATCAATCCACTTTCTTTTTTTTTTTGGCAGACCTTAATCTCTGTAAGTTCCATTCTGAAATAAAACTTAAACTTAACTGTGTGCTGTTTTCAGATATTTTTGCATAATGAAGTTATTCAAGATGCTTACCTCAGCTTCAAACGTATGGAAGTAGTCGCGCGGAGACTTGTAACGGAACTGGTTGTAAATCTCCTGTTCCCATACACACTGTCGTTGCTGTGAAATATACAATATGCATAAAATTAAAAATTTCAATTTACCCAAAAAGTTGAACAAGAAGAAAATTTGGAAGTTTATTTAAAAAAAACCCGTTGCATCTCATGCACTTCTACTACTTAATTTGTCATACATAGATCTACGTCAGTCATTGACATATACTTAATCAAACACACTTTAGAAACCATTTGTTAAAACATTAACATCAAATATATTGAAAATCTAACAAACAATTAGAAATCATGAATCATCGATATCGTTTCCAACTAGTACTAACAAATCACCGAGAGAAATTACACCTAACTGTCTGTATCACTAATCTGTTTCTTCAAAGATAATGTCATTCACAAACAGATTCAACAACCAAAACTGACAAGTCTCAAACATACAACTGTAACTAAACATCCATATTCTCTTTGTTGAACATTTTTAATGACATTTCATTTTGTGCTTTCGACTATGTTAATGAGTGCATAGAGGTCATTGCATCATTCCCGTATTCTGTAAACTGGTTCCCCGACCACTATGAACAATGTTAACTTTTTAATGGTGCTTTGTATGTCACATATCCATGACAAGAACCTGGTGTTCTTATGACCTGAACCATGGAAATATTTACTTAAGGTGAATGTAGAGCAAGTCAACCACGGTTCGGACACGAATTTAAAAACGACCATTGCTCAGACGATTTCCCTGCTCTAGTTGTTGTATAACATTATAAATTTGGCTTTGAATTATTGAATACCTCAGAGATAGCACTAATATTTCAGCCGTATTTTCTCTGGTTTTATTCATAAACTCTAACAATAACGTGTATGTATCAATACTGCCATGTAATTAGGCATGTACATGTACTAGTTTACTTGTTGAAACACATAATCTCATGTCCAATATTTTCAAAGATAGCTTGAGAAGTCTGTAGTTTAAATTAATAAAAACCATCCACTACTTTGTTGGCAAAAATATGATTTAAATATTTGTCTTGACCCTGCCATGTGCAGTGAACCATGACAGAAATTATAGTATTCTAGAACTATTGTCAACTTGCAGTGTACTTTGCTTCAGAAACAATATTTTAGCATGAAATAATGAAAGATGAGAATGGACAGATTGCTAGATACTTCAGAAGTCACTGAGTAAAATTACTGCACGATTCAGTTATAGGAGCTTCATAGCTAAATACAACAGTGACAGATTTCTGCCCCTTTCAAATTACACACATATTTCAAAACTACCATTTCTTCATTATGCTTCATTTAAACCAAAATGTTCAGGTAGGGCAAGCCCTTGGACGCCCTGAGAGGAATTGTGCTTTGGGAACTCAAATCGTGGTCCTTTCCCATCCTCCCCGGCCTTTTGCCCTACTTGACCATGCAGTATTTTAACAATGCCACAACAGAATTACAAAATGTTGCCATTCAAAGTGTTTCTTTCTAGAACCATTCAAGTGTTCTCTACTTAAAATTTAGAAAAAATGGGTAAGATTTTTGGTTTATTAACAAGGTCAAACAATACCAGGTTGTTATATAAAGGGAGAAAATAAAATGGACCCGACTGAGGTTTGACCTTGTTTCCCTGAATTTGAGAAAATACAGTGGATTGGACTGAGGTTTGACATGTGTCCTTGACCTTGAGAAAATAAAATGGACCAAACTGAGGTTCAACCTGTGTATCCCTGAACTGGAGATGTGCTCTACAAAATGAGCTATCCGGTTACACTAGGATATCACATGTCATGTGTAATATAGTGTATAGGAAAGATCCGAATCATTTTACAATTAAAAAAAAAGTACACAAATAAATAAAATAAACCAACAGTTAGCATCGGCATGTTATATGAGAAAATTAATAATGGGACACAGTATTCTTTTCATATTGAAAATACTTATGAAAGGACCTCTCCGATATCTGTGACAGGACAGGGTAGTTCAGAGTGGGTGGGGGGGGGGGTGTTGAAAACAGCACATAATCTGGCTCTTGCCGAAGTACATTCACAGTGAACAAACAGAAAAACTGTTACTTAATATTCATTTAGACATGCCAATGAACTCGAACGTCAACAACAATCATTATCTAAGCTGCGGCAAACAAGTGGAAGAAGATTGCATGTATCTTCTTCATTAAAGCATTTTATGCATTAATCATAAACATGAATAATAATGTGGTATACAACAACCTGAGGACAAAGCCCAGTCATGATTGTAACCTTACATCATAATGATGCCTTTGCCACTTCAATGATGAATGAGCAACTGATTAAAAAAAATCATATTAATGGGGAACTTCTCACATAAATTACCTCTTTCATTAGTGATGACCTTTTGACTAAAAATATAGCAATCTGAGACCCTATTGTCACAACTGCTTAGGGAACTAGGTTGGAAGGTCCGTGGTCCAAACATAAATCAAATACATGTACAGCGCTACCCATCTGGGGAATTCCAGAAATTTACCCATACCTGCAGAAATGTTAATTTTTGGTCATCTACATATCATTTTTCATGTTTTTGACATAAGATGTTACAGTAATAAGTACCTCCCCTTTTAGTGTTAGTTCGAAGATGGTTTTCTTAGTTAACTACATACTTACTAATGTTTAATTTGTAACTGAAGTGAAACACACAACCACTTTAATGAAAAACAAAGACAGCTTCATTATGTAGGTAAATTAATGGTATGTTCCAAGTTTACATAGATTCAATGTACATCAACTCAGACAAAAAGAGAAAAAAATATTTTCCCCTAAAATAGATGGCATACGTGCATAGTATGCATGTTACAAAAGAAAAAAGTCTTGTACAGCTTAAAACAGAACACTGAATCACTTCAGTGAAAACATAGAAATGAAATAATTCTCCCAAAATACATTGTCATTTTGATAAATGTCAATCTTTCATTGAGGAAATTTCATTTCAACTGAAAACAGGTAAATTATATGTGCATATTTTTGTACAAATAATAAAAACTGAAATTTAGAACATGAAATTAACAAGGAAGTGAATTTCCTCAAGTGATTCCATTGGTCATATGGAATGGCAGTGTTATGTACACGTAAGAGTTTAGTAATGTGTCTGTTTTTACCAAAAGCTTTTACCACTGTCCTCAAATACTGATAACGATAGCTTTATACAGGTAAAAACCCGAGGTCATGTAGATACTCTCACCCGGCATTTGGGTGCCTATATATTTACCATTTTTCACAGACCTAGAAAGCCCACATACAAAGGTTAAAATCACAGCCCCTACACAAGGGATAAGCAGTCTAGCAAGATCGGTATTCATGAAGTCAAAAATGAAGTTTTATTTACAATACGCAGAACTGACTTCCTTTGAAATCTTTTCAATTTCTTGATTTTTAAATCAGGTGAAATGGCTATGCAAAGATAATACTTCAGTTGCCCAGAATCTATATAGGACGTTACACATTTCTTTTTGTATGGAATACAATGAGACTTTATCTGCCTGAACCCTGCAATTCTGTGTGGAAGATGTGTTTACTCTAATCATAAAATTCAATATCTAACAATGAAATATTAAATATACATAGCTTACAGTTCTTGACCTTTAGAGAATACTTGTGAACTCTCATAGCACCTTGACCTTTCTTGAACTCTCACATTACTAAAATGTCAGGCTGCCTGTGTCTGTACACTTACATTCCCTTCTCATTGATTATCGCTGCCTTGTACCTCCATTTGAAACCAGTTAGTTTTTAGTTTTTTCTCACCTTAAACACGTGGATTAAGCAGGACCTCAACGTAATGTCATACAAATGAATATAGAAAGCAGGATCACTTTTGATTGACTTAACTCACTCTAGATCGATGTACATTCGGCTGATTGATTTAACTATCCTTTATGTCAAACACTCGGATGATGTACGACCTCTAATTAATTAACCTTTATGTCATACACCCGGATAAAATATGACCTCTAATCAACTAACCTTTATGTCAAACACTCGGATGAAGTACGATCTCTTCTGATTGTCCTTGATAAAACAAGCAACCCCTGTCACCCTTTTACTCCATCTCTGTCTCATGGGGGGATCCGCTGTGTACAGTTGTATCACTCCAGTCGCCAGGGTCTGAAAGAGATTAAACGTACAGTCAAAAAAACTATCACACTATACAGTGAACACCTTTCAAAACTTGAGTAATGAAGTTACCTTATTTTAAATACCACATGCATGAAAATATTAATCTTCATTTGAAAATGTTAAATTATATGGTAATGAGATTTAATCTAATATCAACTCTTTAGTTGTACAGATTATCTCCCTTGCATTCTAAAGTTTTGTCTCACATTTTATGTGTCTCCATATCTTTACCTAGGGACACAGTAATGTATCTGTATACAATATGCATAAATTTTTCATTATCTTATAATTAATATTTTATCTCTCATTCCCCCAGTTCAAAGTATTCTCCTTTTTGTAATTCAAAATTAATTTTATTTCTACAATACCTGACTGTGGTCAGCTACAAATATTTATTTTCAATCACTTCTTTTGTTAGGTAGGATAAAAGGAAAAAATAAATTGCTCTATCATTTCATCATAATTATCAAGGAAACCCAAGACATGCTATGTGACCTTTCATGACCATTGTCTTGTATCACAAAACACTGGAGGCTAAAAATAAAGCCAAAGAAACTTTATGAAAAGCACCTTTGCTAAAGTGCTACAGGAAATATACAGGATAAATTTGAAAGCCACAACACAAACACAGCTGATTTCCTGTATTAGGCTTGCTATTGATATTTTCCTTGAATAATTGACAGATCAGATATCTTGGATCATTTGTATTTTATTCTAACAGAGTAACATTTACTCAGCCATCACATCTAACATTTCCACATTGATCAAATATGTGAAATACTGACCAAAATTCAAAAAATACCATTTCTACTTCCTGTTTACTGGAAGATGCAAATGTAAAATTTTGATGGTAAGATCGTATAATGGAAGTAAAGCCTGCACCTTACTCTATATACAATCAATGCATTATGTACTTCAATCAATAAAAAGGCTACTATAAAACCTCAAACAGATCCAGTCTTTCACATGAATTCTTGATAACAGATGTGGGAAGACGTACATAATAAAAAAAATCACACTAGCCTTTGAACTACAGCATTCTTTCCTGTTCTGTGAACATTTTTTTTTTTAACTTATCTTCAATCCATTTAGTTGAGTGAAGTACTTAACCAGTCCATGCAAAAGACAATGATCCTTGGACCTGACTAGAAATATTTGATTTGGTCTGATGATGTAATAACTTCAACTGTCAGATATGTTATCAAACTCATTTGCATATAATTTGCAAAATAAATAGATACTTATCACTGTCACAGACTACTCAATATACACATCATGTATAATCATATTTACAGGTATACATAACTGTTTCTTGAATTTTAAATTACGGAAATAGATACTTTTTAATTCATTCCAACATCAACATAACAAGTAGTGAATGAAAGTTGTGCTGTATCTTATATTTGAACTGTATACAGTATTGTCATCATCATACCTCAGTATGAAATGTCCCCCCGCAGGGATCCGGGTTGTTAGAATAGATTCTAAGTACCCCTTGCTTGTCATAAGAGGCGACTTAATGGGGCGGTTCTTTGGATGAGACCGCAAAAACTGAGGTCCCGTGTCACAGCAGGTGTGGCATGTAAAAGATCCCTCCCTGCTCAAAGGCCATAAGCGCCAAGCATTGGCCTAAATTTGCAGCCCTTCATCGGCAATGGTGACGTCTCCATATGGGTGAAAAATTCTCTAGCGGGACGTTAAACAATATCTAATCAATCAATATGATAATTCTATATAGTGCGCTATCTGTATGATCTAGACAGTCAAGTGCAAGGGAGAAAAAAACTTCATATTTTCCTCAAACATCATTTTCATCCCTTTGATTTGGTTGTTGACCTCAGAAAATATGATTATTTTAGGAGAAATAAACCTTCATATCACCCTCATTATTAAGGCTGTCACGTGTACACGTGTAACCGGTAACGTTTCGTGTTTGGGCTGTAAACGTTTACAAAATCCCTAAACATTTAAACGATGTCTTATATATGTGGCACAAATCTTGCAGGGTTCAAATTACAATCTAAATTATTTGAATAATTATTTCAAGTGAATAAACTTATTAAACAAATTGCGAGGGGAAGTAATGAATTTATAAACGTCCGTTGCCTCTGAGCGCGTCTTTTCCACAGCGGGTGGAACTGTTACAAAACTGCGCTCCTCCCTTGACGCTGAGAACGTGGACAAACTGATCTTTTTGAACAAAAGATTAAAACATAAAGTGAATTGCGCTGCTCCGCCTGCACGTGAAGTCCATGTTAAAACCGAACCGACGGAAGAAGCCGCGGCACCAGCTCTGCCCTCTCTGGACAATCTAATGTGAAATCACTGAAATGAAAATTTGAAAAATGAAGTTTATTGTGAATTTGTGATCTGTATTGTGCAAATGTTGTACAGTGTGAATAAAATTGAATTCAATTTAAATGCTATCCGGATATTTATGTTCGTGTATTTTATTCTGTCTTATATTTATACTCCGGAACGTCGGGTGACAATCTCTGAATTGTCCATAGAACGATGAAAACTGAAACACAAACATAATGGTCATTAATGGGTCTTAAAATTCTGTGCGTATTTTATTTTATTAAATTATACAACACTTCGTTTAAACGGTAACGTTTCGTTTACAATGCTTCGTTTAAACGTTTACAAAATTTTGTAAACGTGACAGCCTTACTCATTATCATGCAATATAAGGGCTGATCGATATATAATGTGTATTGTACGTTATCTCAAAAGCATTTGACTGAAATAGTGAAATGACCATTACATCCCTTCAAAGTATTCTCCACAGTTTGAAATACATAATTTCAATCTCTGAATCCATTTCTGAAATGTGTCATGGTATGCTGATTTGGTAGATCTCTGAGGCACAGACTGATGGCTGAGCAAAGGGCTTGTCGGGACTTGTAACGATGACCAGATAAGACCTTTTTAAGTTTGGAAAAAGGACAAAAGTTGCATGGGGTTAGATTTGGAGAGTATGGTGGGTGTGGAAAGATGGTAACCTTCTCTGACTTCAAAAATTGCTTCACAAGCTCAGACATATATGTGATGGAGCATTATCATGAGTTTTACAAACATGCCAAAATCCTTATACAGGGCATTGTTTATAATAATATTTCTTGAGTTTTTTCAGTATAACATCTTGGTAATACCGGCCTGTAACACTTTTGCTCTTCAGCACCGGAATTTGTATGGCTATACCATCACATGAGAAGGATATGTAATAAAGAACCTCTTTTATGCTTATGCATCTGGCATACTTTCAAAATATGCTTCAACATAAAATGCACCCACGATCTGCCAACAGCTTTGGCAATATCATGTATTGTGACCTAGGTATATCATATTGTCAAAGAAAAAGCCTGTCAGACTTGCCTTTCTAAAACCAAAATAATCATTGAACAAGATTTTTTAAATAAGAATTTTCAACAGATTCATTCCTCAGATTGAGTTTTCTTAAAAGTGGATTATTTTTAGATATGTAACACACACTGTTAATTAAAGAACAGCAGTACAATTCCTGGTCCTAGTGAATGTTAACGAACCTCATTATACATCATTCTGAATCATTGGCATGTTTTACATTAAGTTCAAATTATAATTTACTTAAGCAACAGAACTACAACATTGGCATCAAATGATCATGAATGTTAAATTGATATGTTGCTAAATTTTGATTTCACAGTTACAAAATCCAGAAGGCTGATGATCCAAGAAAAAGATCAAGAAACACAGAACAAATCTCTAAACCTAAGCATGAAAGGAAAAATATGGTTGTGTTTTTTTCCCAGAAGTTATGGAAATTTAACTAATGCATTAAATAATATACATATAAGCAGGCTGATTTTTTTTTGGATATTTTTTACATATAATATACTAATCCAAACAAAAATTAACAAGTCTAGCACTTGTCACAATTTGTCAAATTAATGATTAAGCCTGGGAGTGAAAAATGGAAAAAGCCTTGGGCTTGGACTTTCTTTTAAAAAATTCAACTCCGAGAGGCATGTTTTCAGACTGTCATGCACCAGCTGAAAATGTAAAATTCCTGAGGAAGACATACAGAATACTCCAGAAAAAAGCTCATCTTTTTGAAAGTTGAAGATGGCAATTTAAGTGTCAAAATTCAAGATGTATGCATATAATGTGACTAAACAGTCAAAAATTCACAATAACATGCATTACCTGCAGCAAGAGGCGAGTACAAATGATTTCATTTTGAAGAAAGTGGCAGTAAATTATAAAAGATATTTTTCTGACTCGCTGAAATGGTTTTACCACTAATAACCCACCCACCATTCCCTCCCTTTATTCTTTTTTTCTACATCTACATTACGGATGTGACATGAAATGCCACATCACAATTACAAACCATAGAACTTTTAACATTTTCTAAAAGTATTTCTGTGTCGATCGACCAACAGACAGAATCTTCAACATCTGCCACCAGGAAGTGACAAGTCAAATTAGGGAAGCTCTGATTTCTTTCTCTGATGAACGCTAGTCTTACCAAACAGCCTCGGCCTAACATGGAGAACAAAACATCATTTTCCTCATCTCCCAAGAGCAGAGAGGGAACATTTTTTGGTCTTTGTTTTTGTGTAGACATCTTTACGGGAAGAGGGGGGTGTTGTTCCAATAAAGTTACAACCGGATATGGATACCGATGAACATATTACGATGAAAAAACTAGTCCAAAATTGCTCTACATAAAATCATAATAACACGTTGTCAGTTTTTAAAAAATGTTCTATTGACTTTAATAAGATATATTAGATGTATTCTAATGATATTTCAATCAATCTCTACAAATTTTAAAGCAAAAAAGTAAAACTGTATTATCGCGGATGAATATCATGCAAACTGAAAGTACGGTACAGGTGCCCGAAACAAAAGAAGCGTGACGAGACGATTTGACAGACGCTAACTGAGTCATTATGTTCATTTAAACTCCGCCTCCGTCGGTCTTGTTAGTTAATCTTAGCTCTGTCGTGTGCTTTAACGAGTGACTGGGTTACTCTTCAGTATTTGTTCGTCTATGTTCGAAGAGGCCAGGCCACGATATTAAATACATGGAACATCAGGGATAGCAGACGGTCTTGGAACATGTCATCAGTTTTTAATCATTGATTTACTGTCGAAAATTGATCTGGTGCAGATGTATATGGATTTTCATTATTTGATTGTTAATCATTAGTGTCTGATTAACAAAAAGTGAATGGTGTGCCAGAAGAATTGCGATGCCAGCACGGATGTGTGAGGTGGACTTGGATATGGGTTCAGAAGGGGGTTCTGGGGACGGTCAGAAGCCCCTCCTTCACTCCCACCGTCATAACCTGAAGAGTCGCTTCGAGCTGTTGAAAACTCTTGGGGAGGGCACGTATGGTAAAGTGAAGTTGGCACGGGAGAAAAACACAGGCGACCTGGTAAGTGACAATCTTTGATGAAGAATTGATCACCACATATCAGTAGTCCTGAAGGGTGGAGTTTGTTGATAATATAATCATATTATGAAGATATTTTCATGCTTTATCACTTAGAATCAGGACAACTGGTTTGTACCCATGTTTGTCTGTTTGTAAGTTAATAGTAGCAATAATTTCACTGTCTTCAAAGAAACTTGAAAAAGAGTGTCTTGGAACAAATTCATGTAGATAAATCTTTTGATTTTATTATTTTTCTTTTGATTTTATTATCATTGCATCTGAGAACAGTTTATGTATAATATGGAGAGATGCTGTGCTTCGGCTAACATGTCTAACATCAAAGTCAAAATTAGGGTAGGGTTAGTAGGAAATAAATAATACCTTTATCTAAAACTTTAATTTTAAGAGAATATAAAGAAACACTCTGATCACAGTCTTGTATATTAACACATTGAACATGTGGGGCTCATTTTTCACAGTTATTAATACAACTTTTACATATGCTTTGATATAAATTATTTATATGTAGCAATTATAAGCATCATCTTTAAAAAGTATTTCTGCAATGATCTCCTGATCGTAAAACTTTCTTGGATAGGGCTATAATTTAGGGTTGGTTAGGTTAGCAGAAACACAGCAAGTTTTATTTTAGGACTTAAGTCATTGTCAGAAAAAAAAGTGTTGACAGTCAGGAGATTGTCCTCCTGTTTAACAACATATACCCAGAGAATTTTGAAGCTGGCATGGTGAATGTTGAGTGTCAGATACAAATTAAACTGTGCTTTGTACATTTCTAATGACATTAATCTTGATCGGAAAATGAACCTTTCTCTTGTTTTATTTTGCTTTTAAAATTTCATAATGGTAAACATGATTTGGTGCCAAGAAATTTTAATGAAATTGACATCTTTTATGTGAACTGTTATAGCTCTCAAAAGTTTTTGGCAACCACCTTGGCCTTGGAATAAATAAATAAATAAATATTTTTTTTCTAATAGAAACTATTTATAAGTAATTACTCCTGAATAATTTAGAAAGATTACTTAACTTTCCCTCTGAGCTAAGAACCACTGGACTATTTTTAAATCATATATGTGGATGTATTGAATGTATAGAGAGGCAGACTTACAATTTCATGTTCAAATTAGATCTCATACAAATATAAATTCCTTTTAAAAAGATAATGCATTCCGTAGCTACCGGTCTACAGGCTGTGGTGCATATCAATTGACATTGGGTAAAACCCAGTTTTATTGATCTAAAATGCACACTGCATTCAGTGAAGCAATAATCCATTATAGAGCTTTGAACGATTCAAAGAAAAGACAAATATATATAAGCATGATAAAAGTATATTGTTGTAATAGGACAGGCAACTCGATGTGCTATTAAAAGATAACTGCAGGTCTGATACAGCTGTTGTATGGGTATTGACTCGGAGAAAATAGAATTATGCTGACAAGACAAATTAATATAAATATAAGGTGATTGGAAGTGTGGTGTGTGTGGAAATGGTGATTGTTGGCTATTAAGATACTGAATAAAGTAATGAAAATATTAATAAAATCCGAGACTGATAAGAAATGAGAAATAGCTGGACTGAGGTGAAAATTGAACTGGAATTTTCCTTTCTGTGACACCTGCTTGCTGACAGTACCACCTGCTTCAAAGTTTATCCCCCTCCCCCAGATTTTTTTTTCCACATACATCATCGAGACAGCCAGCCATACACTGTCTGTAAATTTGTTGGGTTTTTTGCCTAATGACTAGGAAGCAATCACCTGCAGTGTGCCACAGACAACAGTTTTTGTCACTTGACAAGCTAGGTTTGCTGCTGTTTATTGCTGTACATCATCATATTTGTCAGATGACAGAAAAATAAAAAATAAAAATAAAAAAATTCACATATTTTACAAGTTCGTAGTATTATAGCAAGATCTATAAATACGTAACTTAAAGGTACAAACAAACAGTTAATGTTTTCCCCTTTCCATTTATGGAAAGATCTGTATAATGACTTAAATAATTACTATTTAAAGGACTCATTGAAATTAAACATTTATATAGTTGATTAATTTAACTATTCGGGGTTAATTACATGAAAAAAATTGTTGAAATCAATTTCCTTATTTTGAATTTTTTCTTGCAATTTAATGATAATTTTCTTTTATTTACTGATTTTATCCAGAATTTAGCATAAGTGTCGTTTCCTCATATATCATATCTTGATATGTATGAAATATTTTTCAAAGAAAAATATTAACTTTTCCTACTTGAAGCTTTTCACCTTTGCAGTGTTGAAATATTAGGTGCTCTATATTATAAACATCTAGGATTCATTGTGACCTTTCAGATGTAACATTACACTCTCCCAAAGTCAATTATGAGGTAAAGGATTTTTACATATATTGGCAAGGACAAACAAAGATTGATTGATTGAATATTGTTTAACGTCCCTCCTAAGTTCCTTCACCCACATGGAGGTGTTACTATTACCGGTGAAGGGCTGCAAAATTTAGGCCTATGCTTGGTGCTTATGGCCCTTGAGCAGGGAGGGATCTTTATCATGCCACACCTATCTGTGACACGGGACCTCAGTTTTTGCAGTCACATCCAAAGGATCGCCCCATTTAGTTGCCTGTTACACCAAACAAGGGGTACTGAGGACCTATTCTAACCCGGATCCCCAAGGCCTCATGTTTTAGATCTGTAAATTTGAAAGTATGCAGTGTGTTGCAAACGAAGCAAGAAAGGGTAATGATAGAAATACTTGAAGGGCAATAATGCTTATCTGAAGGGCAATACAGAGATACTTCCCAGGGTCATCACTCAACACTCAGCATTTTATTACAATGCTTGTGATATTTAGTGGATTGATTGTGTTTTGTGATAAATATCCATTAGAGGCTTTATTGATTTCCTTGCCAATATTATTTATCATTTGTTAGGGACATTGAGCGGCCATCATGAACCATAGACAATATAAATTCTTTTAACATTGCACAGCATATGATCTAAATACAGGGCTTTATTTGTGTATTTTATTGTCCAGCAACTACCTAGTAAAATCAATTTCATTGTTCAAGGTGATACGGTCCTAATACTTTACTCTTGTATTTTGATTGAGATGATTTATATAATCTAATCAGACAGTTATCAGATTGCTGATAACATTTTTTTGGTTGTGGCCTAGCTACTTCAATTTACCTGGGCATGTTTTGATTCAAATAACACATATATAAAATATACAGATAAAAAAAATCCCAAATACCGGAGAAACTTTGATCTGTTTAAAAATCTGTGTTTCTTTGGTTATCATGAACCTAAAACCACCTTTATTCGTAGAAAAAAATTATGTAATGTTCACTGTCAAGATAACATACAACTTTCAGACAAAATAATCCAGAATTGATTTCAAGTAAATCTATATAGGAAGTAAACAGTCTGTGGAAATTCTTTGTAGTAAAAGAAAACCTACCGAAAAACGTGCTATTGATTTCGGAGACAGTGCCCACAGTGTTAGTATAAGACAGCTTTCTTCGTGTCGCATAACACACAAGGACAAGATCAAAATGAGATTAGGTTTTTTGTTTTAGAAATTTAATACTAGTGCAAAGTGAATTATTATCTTTAGGTCATGGCAAAAGTAAGTGCATGATCTCATCAGTTGGAGTTGAATTCTGAGACAATGAAGTCCGACAAAGCATTTAATTAGCCCTCTTAGTAACGAAATTATGATGGATACTGTAGGAGATGTAAACACAAGATAAAAAAAAATTCTTGCCCTAATATGAATAAAGATAATGTTTACATAGTAATCCTAATGACAGTCTTAATTATTGATTAATGAATGCTAATAAAAACATAACACTATGACAAGGTCTGTGTATTGTATGACAGTGAATTTATTGTTTTTGTCCTTACTGACCTGACAACCATGTTGAGAAACCCTTTAAACATTTCCAAAGAAACTGTACCGCTTGACCATCTTAACATAAGTCTTCTGTGCATCTTATGTGATTGTGTCTCAAGAGCATTGACCAAGGGTGAGATTTGGATGGTTAAAATTCTTTTTTTTTTATTTCCTTTATGAAAGGATTCATGGCGTTTTTACAAGGTCTAATCTTTATCGACTGCTGTCTGTTCAGCTCTCTGTTTTTTTAATCTGTTTTTTACACATGAATTAAATCTGTTTTGACAATAAGGGAATTACCTAATACAGTGTTAACTCAACTTTTTTCAGAACATTCTGGGGTCAACTGCAAACCATCTTTTTTTGTCCATTGCTGATGTAGGGAGGACTTATAAATTTTCATAGTAGACGTAAGGCATGCTTGTCCTGGGAATCGGCTTGTAGTTTCTTATTGTATGATATTTTTTTTAATGCCCTGAATGCCCCGAATGTAGAAAGCTTTGGAGAAAAGTACTTTGAAAAGTACTATTAAAAACTTTGTGGTTATGGATTGACCACATTTACAAGGGGCAGTCCTGGGGATTTTTTTTTTTTTTGTATACTTTATTCGGTTAAATAGATATTGTTTCTCTCAGAGAGGAAAGACTTAACTGAAATAAACAAAATCGTACTTATGTCTCTCTCAGAGAGGAAAGACTTAACTGAAATAAACAGATATCGATAGAATCATACTTTTGAATCTCAGAGAGATATCATAAGAGAGGAAATAATTAACTGAAGTGAACAGATTGATTTGTTATGAACTTTTGGTGGGACATGGGACCAGTTTATTGAAATTAACCATGCATAAACATGATGAAGTTTCTTCTTCTGAAAGTTAAATTAGAAGAACTGATTCCATTCTTTGTAACATTTCAATTACCACGCACAGTCATTTCATTGTGTGCAGACTTCATAAATTTGGCACCTGCCTTTTTTGCTCTGTTGAGAGCATTGACTTTTATTCATTGCTTATGTAATGATGTGTAAAGAAACAATTATTTTCTGTATTTCTTTGGATGACTTTCTGGGCTTCATTTTCACACCTGGCTGTGGGCACAGAAAGGAGATCTGTGGGTAGACAACAAGACCTTGGTTCGAAAAGAAGTGAAGCAATCATTTCAGTTTATGGAGGAAAATTTATGAGAGAGATGTTACCAGGATTCAAACACAAATACCGTTTCAAGAAACAATAATTGGGGTAGAGTATCGGGAAGGTATTATCCCATCAATAGTCTTATCCCACAGATATTCAACTTTATATGAAGTGTGCTATAAAAAAATGAAGTTGTAGTGCAATCTTGAGTGACTCACGTAGCAACACAAGTTTGTTGAATGTTTAAATAACATGTTAAATCTTTACAGCGATGCATGGAAAAAGGAAATTAAATTCACTAAATCACTTTTCCAGAACTTTTTTTTTTTAGCAGAATTTAAACATTTTTAAATGTTTTAAAGTCTTAAGTGATTTGAAATGTGACCAACGATTTCTCATTTTACCTTTTGAAGTTTAAAAAAAGAATATTAGTTCTATGATAAATAGAAATAGTCAAACACAAGCCATATTAACTCCTTCCTGTCCTTGGGGTTAGGATTTAGGAGGTTTAAGGTGGGAGGAAATAAGTCTTTTTTGTGGACAGTTGTTGATTTTTTTGGTGAGATTGTGATCATGGTAAATATTTGAGGTTTTCATCTTTGTTGTCCCAGCTCTTCATTATCTCCATGACACAAAAAACAAATCCTTTTTTAAACTTCAGGTGTGAAATGTCTTGGGCATTAGTAATTCATGCATTAAAAATTATATCAAGATCCTTTGAACAATTAAACACTGTCTTGAAGCTTTAAAGAAATTAGTCAGACTAATAATTTTTGAAAATTGTGTATCTCTTATTGCAATCTTTTTGTTAAACCACAAGAAACGAAGTATTCATAAAACTGAAACAAAACACAAGCGACATCAGGCTAAACATCTCCTTTGTTATATTTACTTATACAGGTAAAACTACAAATTTCATAATGCTGTGTTGTGGCAGTTTAAATTTTGTTTGGACCAGAAAAGGTCTATTGCGCTAATTCAGAATATTGACTCAAAGCATTTGAAATTCCATATTTGATACAATAATGTCTGGGACATGTGTCTATAGACTTGACAAGGTAGTGTTTTTAGATGTGGAGATAAAATTCTTTCAAGGCCATTCTTCTTTTCAAAGCATGGGGGCACCATATTCCATATTAATGTGAAATGAAGAACATTTTAATTGAAGGTTTTTTTTTTCATATCTATTCAAAATGTCTTCAAAACCCATGTAAAATTTTGCAGAAAAGTTCTTATGGCTGGTCACTAATGAAAAATGATTAAAAGCCTGACTATGATGTCATCATACCGTAAGTAGTCATTGGTGATGATATTCAACAATCGGTGTATTCATGTACATCTTGATTTTTGACTCATAACATCAGATAACATTATTAAAATATATGCCCACTAAATGTTTACTTTAAAAATGGTGTGAAGAATGTCTTTTTGAAGTAGGCATGATATCAAATACCTGTGGTAAAGAAAAAAACGTCATGGAATTTTTGATCATTAGAATTGATTTTGAATGCCATTGGTTTATCAATAAACTATTCCAGATTTTTGTGGTAAGCGTAACTGGGTCTTAGATGCAGTTTATAGTGTTCCAACATTGTACAACAAAATTGAACATGGAGTATATGTTATTTTTAAAAACCCAAACAAAACACTTTACAAACAAAAGAGTTAAAGGGTGTGTTATTTTTTATTAAAAGGGGTGAAGATTTACTATTTCAAATACAAATTGATAATTGTAACAGTTTCATGTTTCAAGCGAAAATTTAAAAGGAATATTAAATATCTAAGTATGCTATCACTGCCGGTATGTTATGAAATATTAGATGAGGCATTTTGCCATGGTGATCACTGCTGATTATTTTAAATTTAAATTTTTAAAAGTTGTTAAATGTGTATGGTGATATATTTTAAAATGAAAGCAAATGAACTTCTTCACTACATTATTAAAATGGTCTGTATCCTGCCAGCTGTCAAGCTGGAGTTGTCCTGTTTCTCTTGACTTTGAATTTGAATTCACACAAGTTCTCGATTGCAACGTCTTTAATCTGTAGCAATGATGGAGTTAGGATATATATAATTGACGTACAAAATTAATATCATAATAGAGACATAATATTTTAATAAACCCCAAAATATTTTGGGAATCTTGATTTCTCGCCATTTTATAACCCAGTTGTCCACTGAAGGATAAATGACAGTTCTGCAGCAAACTTTTCATCCCAAAACAACAATGAAAACATGTCTGCGAAACATGATATATGATAAATTTTAAACGTGTAATGATCTTCAAGTCTTGAGCATGTAAGTTGTGGCTGTACATAGAAGGTCACATTACAAGAGAGAGTTCGTACACATTATATATAATCCAGCTAGTAATCTTATCTCAGGTTTGGCACCACTGTAACAAATCCTCCTTGACATGTTCCAGCTTATTTTCTGTCTCTCTCTTTCTCTGATTAAGACATCCTGAAAAAAAATTTGTTGTCAAAAATTGCTGAATATAACAAATTAACAGGGTCAAAGAGTGGAAGATACGTTGAACAACCAGGCTTCATAGTTAAAGAACTGGGAAGGATTGAAAAGAATGTTTGGCCGCAAAAGCATAGTCCAGTCTCATGACTTCTGATAAATATGAAGGGTATATAAACATGTTACAAACAAGAATCAATTAAACCAGCTCTCGGGGGTCAGTTGTAGTTTACATATAACCAGTTGGGGACATCGCAAGGACCTGCACGTGGCAAAATAGAAAGGTGTCGAGTTTTTGAATTGGTTTTACACACAGGTGTGAAAAAATTGTTTATTTGTAAATTAAAGGAAAAAAATTCTTAGCCAAAGTGTGAGTTATGGACTGAATATGTTCCTGTTGACTTAAGTGATAATAAGATTATTGGTCTATGTTACACTTGCCCCCCAGGTCCAGTATATATACTGTGATAAAATAAATTGTGCGCATTCCTTTCTCCAATGTCAGTTATAAGCAATATTGTTCAAAGCAAGCATCAGCCAAAAGTTCACCCATTTTAGTCTGGTTAAAACATGAGTAGAATGGACATATGAAGTTTTTCATTTATATAAACATTTTCCTTTTGATTGACAAGTGTTTCAATCACACATATATATAGTTACGTAATATTTGTAAATTATTTATTTTTCTGCTATTTTTGTAGGCTGCAATAAAGTACATCAGAAAGCATAAGATAAATGATGAAACGGAGATCAACCGCATTCGACGGGAAATCAAGATCATGTCAAAACTCAACCACCCCAACATCATTTATGTCCGTGAAGGTAAGGTTATAAACTCATTTATGACATCACAGATGATGACATCAGCTCTGGCCTCATTGCATCACAGCAAATTGCTACAATTTAGGAGAAAATTAACACATGCAAGGAATATGAACTTCATATTTTGTACATCAGTAATATATACCAAGACATGGTAAATATTGTGATAATCTTGAGTCTGCATAAATGTGTGGCAGTTGGCCTTTTATCACATGTACAGGTCAGAAAACCTTGTATGTAGGAGACATACATTTAATAAAAATTAGATTGCTCTGGAATTTATGGAATGATAAAGGGCTGTAATTTTATTATGTATACACAGATAGTTTATCAAAGAACTTCAATGCATGCAATTTTTCAATCAGTTGAAAAATGATTCGTGCCATTATAGAATACATTTAGTATGCGAGCATTGGGTTTCCATGTTTGGGCACAATGGTTTGACAGTTTGAATTGCTATGCATCAAAGTCTTTTCAGCGTTTATCAGATATATTGTATGACAATATGTAATAAAACTGCTTTATGTCCAAGAGGAGGAGTTGATATGGCTCGCAAAGGTTTAAATGAGGAGTTTCAATTTCACAGACATTTTTGATTTCATTGATAAATATGATGGATAGGTTTCACTTGTGAATTTGAATTGTCATCGATCAGCCCAAAAACAGGAAAGATGAACAGTCAGCAAAAAAATTGGAAAAAATTATATATTTTATGTCTTTATTCCTTTCAATATGAATATGAGGGTCTATCAAATTAAAATATTATATACAAAAACATAAATGACAGATATGTTGTCTAAACAAAGTGTAAACTAAAGGTACAAAAATTTACGACAGTTTCTCATGTAATGCTAATATATGGCCATATCTGTCTGCATTCCTGCATCTTATTAATACGGTGAAGTCGTGCTTACAGACCAAGGAAGTTCCACATTGCGTAGTACTTAAAATTAGCCATGACAGAACAGCAGAATATTTGCCCAGAGCGATGAAGAGATCATGATGTGGTCACAGTCTGGGATATTCCCAAAGGCGTCAGCAATGGCAATGCGAATTGGTGACTTAACTGTCAATCCAAATCTCTTTTAATTCAGAAACATTAATCATTAAATAGAGAGGGGACTAGGTTGCTATAGCAATCAATCCATTTTTATTATGTTATATTTAACCAACATGATCAGGAACTAGAATCCTTTCCAGGATTGAAATGATTAGACCACACATTTAGTTATTACTCAAGTCAAATTCGGCTTTTTTTTCTGTGCATGGCCATTAATTATGAGATTTTGTATAGAAAAAAATGTGTAAATGCTGAAGACATTGCATTTAAAATCGTGCATCAAGTGACAAGTGCAGGAAAAAGGAAGGAATTATTAAAACATAAGTGAGAGCTATGATTTCAAGAGGTTGATTTACGTAGTTCTAGATCAAAGTTTTAAAAGGATGTGGAATATCATTTTGTGAAGGAAATACTTACAAAACGTTATTTTCGAGATACATGATAAACATTTGTACCACTAAACACTATCACAGTTGTACACTTATAGATTTATTATAGGAAATTTAAATTGGTCCATTACACCCAAATGACATAATTTGGGTGGTTACATATTTCATATATTCTGTAAAATTCATGAAATCGGAGAAAAAATCATTGTACGTCAATACCAGCATATATAGGTTGAACATACATCTCTAAGTACACATTAGCATGAGTCATATTAAATTGATGTTGAGAGAATGCTAATGGCATATAGTTCTAGATGTTACAAAGTCATGTTTGATTTCATTCATGAATTCTGAGTGATTCATCGCCAATAGGTGCAAATGTCATTTGATGTGAAACATTTCTTTTCTTTGACCTGCTTTTGTTATGTGTGATGGGGTTCACCAGGAAAATCAAAAATTTGATTGATGATGAAGGAATCCAATTTGAATTTTATCAAAGAAGTAAAAGTGCATGTCGCAGTTGACCCCAAAATACTGAAGTCCTGGAAAATGACAAAGGTCATTGGTTGATTGCGTGTTGAGCAGTGTTTTGATCTTGAAATTGATTGGGGGCAAGATAAAGAGTATACTGACAAATTTTGCGGAACATTGTGACCAAGGTCTTAAAGCCCCACATTATGCCAAGTATTTTAAAGATAGTTATCTCTTTTGTTTTTTAATCCCTATGTATCAGATTTGTTGGTAACTGGGACTAAATGGTACACCTCCCCCCTTAGAAAAAAAAGAAAGAAAAATAATTAATCTCTGGACTTCCTGAAAAGAAATGTATTACTGGAAAGTGTTTTATTAAAATCATTGTCCTTAGAAAGTCATTAATTTAGCAGTAAATATATATATTTAATTACAATGCATATTTCAGTGGTTACATCGGTGGGGTGAATTAATTTAGCAGGGATCTTTGGGTTAATGATGAATTCAGAATTTGTTTTTAAAAAGTACATTTATCAAAACCGATTGCTGATTCTCATTGAGTATATTTTTTAAGATGCAATTAAACGCCGTTCTGTCTGTTGTCTTTCAATATATAGGCCTCGCATAGTTAAAAAAAGAATATTCATATTATTCACCTTGACTGGCTGGTCCACATTCAGATTTAGTAATCCGTACTTTTTAATCTACTCCACAGCTGTTTTATGATCGTAACCTAAGATTTCCATTGTTAAAGATTTTTCTTTACATTATAATCACCAGAGGCCAAGTTATTTTTTTCAAAACTTTGATACGTATACACAGAGTGCTGTGTATACCAAAATACCAATGTTTGACGCTTGTTTACATTAAATTGTATCTAATCTTGAACCTCAGGGGATTAAAAAACATACTTGAAGGTTTTTCAAAAAGTCTTATCGACTGTGAAGTACTATTTTAACTTTAGATCTACAATTGAAGGTCTTGTTATGTTAAGTATAGATGTCTTTGCACTGAACGTTTTATAGTTTTAAAAATAGACTAAATTAATATACTAGGCATACATATCTAAAAACTGGGGCAAAAAAAATTATGTTTGTAAGTTAGCTTAAACAATATTTATATTGATGAATAAGCATAATTTCATATATATTTCGCAGACAAGATTGGGAAACTGGCCAAAAAGGCATGTATGTTAAAACTTGAAAATTTGATTTGTAAGGGGAAGAAAAATTACTGCAGGATTACAATTCATTATCTCTTCAAAGCTGTATATAGTGAAAGCAAATTTAAGGATGACTTTCTTTTAAATTCTAGACATTAAGTGAACCCAGCATTTGCCCTGGCAAATGTTTTTCAGTCATTAAGTCAACTAGAAAACCTGAATCATGTGGTCAGTAAGCACTCAGTGGTCACTCTGCCAAAAAAACTGACAATGTACAGACACGATAGACATAAATTGCTAGCTATAATATGTCTTTGTGGCAGATGTCTTCGTTGACCAAATATGGGGAAAATTTCAACAATTGTGGAATTTGCATTGTAGACTGTACAACAAAGAAAAAACGGCTACTTTAAAAATAGACGGGTCAGACATCTGATTGTCTGCGCCACTCTCATGGTGGTGTCACTATATGGTGCCACTAACTTCCGCCATTGACTCCCTGACCGCTGTGTAATTTTTTCTGTTGAATGTCAGTCTGTGCTCCTAACCTGATCTGACCCCCTGAAACTGTCCAAGGTGGATCATTAAATTTAATGTGGTATTGTGCCAACCTCTCAATTCAAGCAGTTATTGATTCTACATTTCAGTTTATATTTCACACAGACCCCAAGAATTATTGATAATAAATGTGGTCACAACCTGAGTTTTATTTTGTTCCTATGCATAAATACCAAGTAGAAATAAAAATCTGCTCATGTAATTCAATTTCTTAAGAACATGCAGATACATGTAACCTGCCTATCACCCATCAAATTTCAATTTTTAAATCACTTTTTTAAAAATTAAAAACTGTTTGCATAACTAGGCATTGGGTAAAATTGAAAGCTCTGAATATTCAGTGTTCAAAAGAATATTGTGAGTTGAAGAATTAATGCATTAAAAAGCAACTGCAATGAAATTTAGATCTCAGGAATGTTTATGAAAATTTAATGAGATTTTTTGAAAAAGTTTTAATATATGACAACTAACAGCCTTGTAGAATTATATGTACAAAAATTTGCTTTTTAAATTCATTTACATACAGAAAACCAATATTGACTAAAGAAATTTGATTTGGCTCCAATGGAAAAATACCACAATGCATCAGCACATTCCGACAGGTATAATACAAACGCCTCCAACCAAAACCAGGTGTACACCTCCAGACACAAACAAAGATACATTCTTGACTTGTTTCTAAAAAAAACAACTGATTGTCTGATTACCTGACTGTACAACCCCCGGGGCTGGAGACGGGGACCATTGTCCAGCATGAAGTCGCCGAGGTGGTGTAGCAAGCGCTCGAGGTCCCTGGGAACATTATATTGTTCTTGTTGGTCTCGAGCAATGGGAGAAAAAAAAAAAAGAAAAATAACAAACATTGACCAATGCACTATTATTTTTTCAATGAATGAATTCATAAACATGCAAATAATGTGAATTCCGAGCATGATGCATATCATTTCTGTAAGACGCATGGGGAATGTGGGATGCTAGTGTAGACACATGGGTGCCGGGTTTTTGGGGTACGAGGCTGATGTGGTCAGTTTGAGGTTATAGGGAGACATCGCTCTTTTGACTGTGTTTATCCTGCTGGCCACTTGTCATAAAAGGTGTATTTTTGGATGCCTGGCTCTCTGGTGTGACAAACTTATGGCCACTTTATGGTCTCTGATTCTTCTGTTAACAACATATGCACACCAGGAAAAAAATAAATACATATATGGGAAAGATGTATGTACATACCAGAACATAAAGTATGTTGGCAGCACTGAACTAAACTTAGACCAATGTACAACAGAAAAACTATGAAAGGGTGACCCTAGAGATAGCATTGTAACTTGTCCTTATTGGGTAGTAATGAAGGATTGAGCTACCTGGAGGACAGTGGAGTCCACATAGCATTCTGCACATTGCTTTCACAATCCTCCTCCAACTGTTTCTCACTTTTGCCTCTTACCATCATCTTTCAACCCCATTTTCCTTCCTTCCCCCTATCTTCCCACCCTTTTTCCCATCCTGCTTCCACTTCTCACCCTTTTCCCCACCCATCCCCACTCTCTTCCCACCCCTTTTCCTTCCTTTCCCACTTGCTTCCTTCCCATTTACTCTTCCCTCCATCTCTTCCCACCCCTTTTACCCCATATTTCCCCCTTCTACCCACCTCATTTTCCCTCCCCTCCAACCCTTCCCTCTTTCTACCACCCTTTTCCCTCTCCCCTCTCCCTTTTAACCAGTGTCTATTCCCACCTAATTTTTAAAAAAATCTAGTGAAGCAGAATCTAACCCTCCAATGTTTTTATAAAAGTTTTAGTATCTGAATTAGCAACTCAAGAACTACTAATTTCTTAGTATTGATCAGCTACACATGTATATGTTTGACATTCAATTTTTAACAGCCTTAGAATGGACAGATGCAATTTCTGAAGGAAAGTGTTCATTTTTTCCTTAGGGGTCTCATATGCTTAAAAAAGTTGACAAGAATTTTAAGAATGTATTTTCTAGCATTTCATCTTCCTCAGTATAAATTGTCAAGGGTGATCATTAACCCTGTTTGTAATAACCTGGTACCCACCCCACAGTGTCAGCAGACGTTCATCAGGTGTTTGAGAGCTACAATATCCCACAGTTACAAGAGAGTTGATCGACTCAACGTGTCAGTAATATAACATAATGTTAACATACCTGGTCTTATAATTTACCTACAGCATTGCATGAACATTTTTTTTTTTTCAAAAGCAGCTTTAATTTCAATTTATAGCAATTTTAATTACAGCTGAAGTGCAGCATTTAACCATGAAAAGTACATTGCATCATTGTTTTTGTGAAAAGACATCCAAGATTTCTATCTAAACTTTTAAATAATGATTACAGATTTAACAGACTTTTAAAAAAAATGGCATCCATGTGAAAAATTGTTTGATTCTGATATCACGGCTGAAATCTGTGCTGCATCGTATGACAAACAAATGCCGTTCTTTGATATCTCGCCATTAAATCGGAAAAAATAATCCAAACTCTCAAAGTGTAATCTGTCAAAGTCCTTATCAAGTTTCTGCAAGACATAATGAAATCGATCATTTGAAGTCAGATCCGGGAGATTTCCTGTGTGTTTCACAGGGTATAGCCTCTATTTGTACTGTACTACAGTATGTCATAATATGTAGCTGCTGATCACAAAGAGCTGTGTCTCAGACAAGGTATTGATTAGAGCTATTTCTGGCAGGTGTGCACTTTAAATTCTACACAATCAAGGCAATTAATTGATTACATTCCTTGCATTCCAGACATTTTATTTATGATGTATTTGAAGGTGAGATATCAAAGAGTAAAAACAACAAATTTGATATTAATATCAGCAAGATCAATGAATGGAAAAGAAGGGGGGTTTCTATGATTTGGGTAAAGTTTTGGATACTAATTTGACTATTTGATGTGTGTAGATTAAGTAGCTTTAAATGCAGCTGAACTTATGATCTGTTGACTGTCACGGCTGGAGCGAGTCAGGCTAAATAAACTAATGATTATAAGCATCACCTAACATACAAAGTTATTTTATAATTGATAGCTTAGAATTGTTTGATCTCCGTCTGATACTAGTTTGTTCTTCTTGAGTGTTTGATTTTGGATTTTTCGGAGAATCCGAGATTCACTGAGAGACAAAGCCTGGGAGCCCCGTTTGCTCTTAATTAAAGCTTAGGTTTAAGGTCGTTTGTTTGTATCTTTGTCGGGGTCCGCGAGTGGTGTTTACTCCGTCTGGGTAGAGAATGGTACAGGCTTGGAATTTGTTTCCCAGTTAAATGAACAGCATTTCAATTGGATTCTTTTTTCTTTTCAAGTTAACTTGAATAATCCAAATCAAAACATGGTAAAATCAATATGTGGTAGATAGAATGAACGTTTTCTCTCCTTGAAAATAAGGTATAAAGTATATGTAATAGATAAAATAAAGCCCCTCTCTCTCTTTCCCTCTCTCCAAGAAAGAAAGAACACATCAAGTATATTTTGAATATATATATCATACAGGTCAAAGGTGTGAAGAGTAAACGAGACCTAAATACTCCAAATTTATAATATTTGAAAGTAGTTCTTATTCTTAGAGTATTAAAATATATATTATAATATTTGTATAAAGATTGACGTTTTCAACATTTTATATTAATGTTCTCATAACTTTACATAAAATATATATACAGTCATAACTTTGTTCTGTAATGTTCTTTTTGACACCTTTATAAAAAGTACAGGTCGATACATGTTCCTAATGGAGTGAAAAAACCTCAACATTAACATAATAGACACCTCTAAAACGAAACCGTGTTTGATGATGTCAGCCTGGTAATGGTAGGTTGTACAATCAATCACTATCTGGGAATCATAAACATAAAAATCAGTCCTTCAATGCCAAAGTTTATAGATTTATCATTACAAAAATGGAAGTTAAAAGTGATTTAGGTACACAAGGATATGTACTCAATAAAGTTTCCATTTTCTTTGTGGTAAAATGTGAAAGAGGAGTGACCATTTCCACCTATTTATTTCCATAAATTTCACTTGATCGAGATACTGTAGGTATCTTCCAAAAAGGATGTGAATTAATCAACCTTTTTTTTTTTTTTTTTTAAATGTAAGAAATCGTGCATCAAGTGTGCTAGAAATGTACATTAAGCATGCAAATGAACAGGAAGTGTCTTGTAACACCCTCCTATTGGTATTATCACACCATTACTGAGAAACACATTAAATCACACGTAATACCATGGGATTTTTTGTTGTTACGAATTCCTTGTTATGTTGAACGTATAATGTTTTATGTAATTTACATAATGATTATTATTTACGCAGATTTAGTATTTGACTGAAAATTTATTAGATTTCTAATGCATGTTTTGTTACTTTTTATTTCAATATTAAAATTTATTATGATAATGTTGTATAATGGTCAATATTTTATGTCCCTGTAACCAGAGATTTGGGGGGCATATAGTTATTGGTCTGTCCATCTCTCTCAGTTTCACAAAAACTTTAACCTTGGCCATAAATTTGGAATGGATTGTATTAAGACTTTTGTCCTTGTCTCAAGACCTTTTCATACCTAAATGTTTGACCTCATGACCTTAACCCTCGAGTTTGAGCATATGGGGTATCAGTGTTTCATAAATATCTTGTTTGTGAAACTTAAAGCCCAGATAAACTTTTAATAACACATATCTACTTTAATTGGAATTGTTCAATGCAAAGTCAGTTGTACTTTTCAAAAAATAATTATTCATGCTTAACAACAAAATGATCAACTAACCCTGCACCATTATTGATAACTGAATTTCTTTGTTTAGTGTTTGAGAACAAAGATCGCATCATCCTGGTTCTGGACTGTGCTACGGAGGGTGAATTGTACGAATACATCAACAAGCGTGGCAAACTGACAGAGAAAGATGCACGACGGATCTTCAGACAGATTGTGGCAGCTGTGAATTACTGTCATTTGGTAACCAGAGTTTATTTTAAAAAATTTCGTTAATTTTCATTCACAAAGTAAAAATTTAAGTTCAACAACCTCTTAATTTATGAATTATTCATAGTAAAACTATCTTGATAACTTTTCAGAAAAGAATTCCATATAATGAAAAACATTAAAGTAGTTTTTCTTGCTTTCTAGAATGGAGTAGTCCATCGAGATCTGAAGCTGGAGAACATAGTGCTTGATGAGAATGGAAATGTCAAGGTAAGTTCAAGGTCAAAATAAAAAATGTAATATAATGCCAGCAAGATTCATCAAAGCAGTACCTGTGTTCTAGCTACTTCTCAAGATGTAGACCAGCCTTTAAATAAACCTGATTGACACTATATTTTGCTAGATCAGTGAAATTTAATTTCATGTGATTTCCAGCTGATCGACTCAGACATGAGTAGGTCAAGCCTTCTTTGGTATTAGAAGACTGTAGGAATGCCAAATATTAAAACTCTCCAGCAAATCCTTGACATAATATCAAATAAATTTAATTACTCTTATGTCATTGACTGTGTGTTGTGTGAGTGAGTGATGTAATTTGGAGAACTGTTGTATTTATTCCTTTGATATGATTCAATTGAACAAGCTTTTAGACTCTTTATTTCCTCCAACATGTCTAATAATCATGTTATCCTTGCAATCTTGAGTTGGTAATAATGACAAGATGTGAATGGTGAAGAGAAGTTTAAATTGCTGTCTTTGTTCAGAATCCATTAGATTGACTTTTGGAATTGTTAAGAGTGCAACTTTTCAGTAGATTGAAATACAGAACAAAATTGGTAGTTTGTTGGATCTGATTGAAATATTTAACCTTGAAATTTTAAACCCATGATTGCAGTTTTTATTTGCTATACCGTAATTAATAAAAGGAATTAAGGGTGTAGAATTCCTGACATTACAGCTCGTTAGGTAGACAAGTAAAGGAAATCTCAGTCTTGTATACACAGAGATCAGTTGACTTTAGTAGTAGAAGAGCAAATGGTGGCCGATTCTTTGGCGACCTTTATGTACATGATCTAAATGTAACTCATTTTGTTTCAGATTGCAGACTTTGGCCTGTCCAACTTCTACAACTTGACCAATCTTTTGTCCACATACTGTGGCAGTCCTCTGTATGCTTCTCCAGAGATTGTCAACGGTCAGCCATATTATGGTCCAGAGGTAAAACGAGATTCAAATTCAGCCGTTTCTGGACTACTAACTCCTTTAAAAGTATTCAAAAGTATGTCTCCCAAAATAGGTTACCTGAAACATGTCTTCCTGGATTCTAGACATCGTTACAATATTTAGACCTACACCTTGGTTCATCAGATTCCAGATTTTCCAACCCCCTCCTCTTTAATTAGCTACAATTTTCAACCAAAGGGAAAAAATATAAACCTACATTTCATTCAGAAAGGTATTCCACATTTGACAGCTAGAGTCTGGTAACCTTGAGGTCAAAGTTTGTGACCTTGGGAGGTAGTGAATTTATCATTTCCTGAATTCTTCACATAATTCTTCCAACCTTTCGTGGCCTGACTATCTGTTATCTGCCAAGTGCTGGAGACAGAGAGCATGAAAGTTAAACACGCCCCAAGACGAAAGTCACATGGCTGACAGCTCTATCACAAATTAAACCAGGACTCATTAATTATCCTAAGATCTATGTTTTAGGCCCTTGTCCCCCAGAAAAATGCTATTTTTATATCTTTTTCAGCCTTAATATTGGTTATGTATGGATTTTGATTCATAATGAAATATAAGAAAGGCTTGAAATTTGCATAATTTGCATGATTCTTAGTAAAACTAATGGGCATTTGGATGTGTAAAGGCTGATATATTGCACATCTTGACAAGATGAAATCGCCTTATTGCTGTTAATACATGGAAAAACAACCGTCTCTTACATAAATCACTCTGCAAACTGAGTTCATTTTTCACTTTTGCCAAGTTTGAGTTGATTCATGTAAGAATGAAAAAAAACTAATTTGTGTTAGCATGTTTAAGAATTGAGCGCATTAAAAATGAAATACAATATCAAAATTTGAATGGAGATTAGTGCAATGCCTTATGATTTACGTCTTTAACCAGACTGTTATACCTCGGAGCCATTTTGCCAGAAATAAGTTAATTAGCTGTTCAAATGCCCAAATGCAATATGGCTACACAAATGCTATAGATATTTAAAAAGTAAAAACATTGAGACCTTGTGTTTGGTTTTGTAATCTCCCAAGAACCTTGACATATTGACGTGATCCTATGAACTCCTTTCTGTTTGAGAGAGAGAAAAAAAATGGACTGGATAAAAGAACATGGGTGTTTAACAAATAAACGAGTCTACTGAAGGTCATAAGAGGATTAAGGTGTTTGTTTTCTAGGTCAGAGTAAGACTTACCGAATAAAAAATAATATGGTCAGAACTTACATAATATGTTTAAGTGGAGCCAAAATGATTCATGCTAGCCTGAAATCTACATTTGCATAATTTGTACTTTTGGAAAATTAAGGATGAAAGTAGGGCACGTTATTTTGAAATGAGAACAGTTTAACTTATTTTATCAGAATGGGAGGGAAAAAAACCCAAATGCTTTTGGTGTAAGATTTATGTCCTGTTCTTATTTAAAAATTTTTACAACTGTCACGACTAAGTACCTGATCCTTAAGATCTAAATTATTTGAAATTCATCACCTACAAAATTGTTTGCCACAGATGCATGCTTAGTGGCCTGATATATTAAGTTGTTTAGTGTGGCTTGACATTGCAGCTGTGCATTCATGTAATTGTCCTTGAGATGGTACATTATGTCATCTAGACAAAGAACAGAGCTAGTGAATCATTGCATGGCCACATAGAATTGTAATTGTTTTATCACCCCCCAAAAAACAGCTCCGACAGATTAATGACTTGGCTTCTTCAGCATTGAATGAGATGCAGAACCCTAATTATGACTCAGAATTTTGATCACAAGAAAAGGGATCAAAAGTGAGAATGTTCTTAGCCACAAAACAATGTTGATGATTCTGAACAAACATGGTCATTTACGCAGTCAAAGACCATAATTGAAATCCATAGTTGCCAAGTTCTCAAAAAAGATTTAGAAAGTGCAAGCCACACAAAAAAATAAGCTTTTATTTCCGACTATCATGACAGTGTCTCATATCTAGATAATATTGACTTTGTACTTAGATATGAAGTTTTGAAAAAGATTTGTTGATCCTCAGCAAACACTGCTGAAAAAAATATTGCCGCATTGATCCCGGACTTGTGTATGTTGTAAAAGGAAGGGTTTTGTCGACTTGTCAAAAAACTGATAAATGCTTGACCTAAAAAGATTTTGAAAACAGAGTTGACAAAAACATAGAAGATTTGTCAATAGTGTGACTCAAATTTGTGTATGATTCCAGCAATTGGGAACAAATATCCCACTAAACAAAGGGTGCCTGGGCATGATGTTTTTGTCCGGAGAATAATTGAGCCATTGATTAGTAACCTGGGCCACTAATGCCAGTGTCGATCAGCTGGATCATGTAGAATGAAAATGATGTGAAAACATTGAAGGAACAGGCCAATTGAAACTGTTAAAATGTTTAAATTAAGTTGTTTACGAGAGTCTTAAATCCCCCTCCCCTTTTTTCACAATTAACTGACAAGTATATTTCATCTTGCATGTTTGGGTGACAAGTACACCAATACTTATGTTTTGTTCTTCTATTCCTCATCCCAAATAGAAAACGAAAATCTCTCACCCTGTTAAAATTATAATCTTAATAGCCTTTTGAAATAATTTCTTTGATGTAGTATGTTACATATGAATTCAAACTTTTCATACAAACAAATGATTGCTTTTAATATTATGCAAGAGTTGCTTGGAACATCAAGTAATGTTTGCATTTTTTCTCACTAGGTTGACTGTTGGAGTCTTGGTGTTGTGTTGTATACGTTAGTGTATGGTGCTATGCCGTTTTTTCTCACTAGGTTGACTGTTGGAGTCTCGGTGTTGTGTTGTATACGTTAGTGTATGGTGCTATGCCGTTTGACAGCTCAGATTTCCACGTGTTGAGAAAACAGATTTCCAGTGGCGACTATTATGAACCTGCCCAGCCCTCAGGTTAGGAGTGAATTAACAGCCAACTTCAGTTTTGTCCATTTTGATTTTTAAAATCACCTATTTGCTTTTAAAAATAATATACAATTTCATTTGAAATTCTGACATAAAATTGGAACTGAATTTTTTCATTTAAAATTGAGACATTTTTTTTTTAATCCTACAGAAGCTGCTGGCTTAATTCGCCATCTACTAACAGTCAATCCCAAAAAGCGTGCTAAAATGTCAGACATTTTGAATCACTGGTGGGTGAACTTAGGATGTAGGGAAACCCCCAGTGGTGAGGTTTACCCTCTCCCAGAGGTGGGTAAATCCACCACACGACGAGCGACCCCAAGTCTGTCATCCGACAGTGATGGGGAAAGTGAACAAGCCAAACTTGTGCAGCCTTTAAAAGGCATCCTGAAAAAACCTAAAGTATCATCAGGGGATGAAGAGTCTGTTGCCAAGCAACCTCTTCAGGCCATAGTTCCAAACAACCATGTTTTTGATGGCCAGGACAGTGATAAAAGAGATGGTGATAAAAAACCCCGCAGTATTCTGAAGCGCAAGGGAAAATTTAGTGGAGGGGACAGTGGTTGTGTGCTGAATGAAACAGGGTCCAAAAGTCCTAGTTCAGACTCGAAGGAAAACTCAGACATGATGTACAATCTCAGTGATATTGACAATGCTTTAAATGATTTAGATGATCAAGATTCCAGTTCATCTATCAAGAGAAATGCAGCGGCAGACTTCGTGTATGACAATGCTCAGAGTGAAACTGTCGAGTCTGGAACCACCACCGTGAATGTGGTACCACGACGCGGAATCTTGAAAAAGACGAGCCAGGCTGATCAGAAAAAGAGATGGAGTGCTTGCAGTGTTGGGTCCAATTCTTCTGCAGACATGCTGGACTTTTCATATGATAGTGGGGATGATGCGTACCAATTTAACTTGCCTGGTTGCCTCTCCATATCAGACAACAAACTTTCAGATATAGATAAGTTAGGTATACTAGGCAATGAGGATGAACTAGTCAATAACTTGCGGGATGAAAACCAGCATGAAGGTGATGATACAGCACTCTTCCCAAGAGAAGAGGCGGCCATTGTTCTCAAACAAGCTTTAAAACTCTGCAATAATATCTGAATGATTCTTTAATATTTTCGCTTTTCGTAATCGAGAAGATTCATTATAGGTATTTTGATGAATTGTGAAACATAATTATAAATCTTTATTGTATAAGTGCATTAAGTTTTATGAAGTGTGTATTTTACCACCATTGATTTTCTTAGCAAGTTGGCAGTTTTAAAATCTTGACAATTTTGTGCCAAAGGCATTGATAGGATATGTTTTGATAGTTTTTATGAAACTATCTGCTTTATTGATAATTCTTCATTTTTGCTAAGGCCAACACACTTCGAGAGTAATTAGAATTTTGAATTCTATGAAATAGTTCAGTCAAGAGAAATGTGCTTCATTTTCTTTGTTTTCTAGTCTGTAGAAAATTGTCCCTCTAAAGATACGTAAGTAGTATGTCATTGTTTAAAAAAAATCTTGTAATTAGATTGAATCAGTGCTATTTATTTAACCCTGAAAATCTGAGGGTTTTTTTTTATTAAAAAAACAAAAAACTTAATAATGCATACTAAGGGGTTTGCATCTATGGCCAGAGGATTTTGTCTCATACTATTCTCTCTGTTTGGTGTTAGAAATCCATTTTACTTTATATTTTTTTTTAAATCCTGTTAATAACATTCTACTTTATTTAAATTATATTTGCATGTTACGTAAGTTTTATGATTTGAAAATCTTCTTGAAAAAAAAATATGTAAAGAGGGCTGTTGAATTGTATCCAAAATTACTTGAATTTGCAGGTGTTAGATATCAAGATCTTTTCAGAGTATTGCATTTCCTTGTCAAAAGACATAAGAGGCCATGTTTTCTTGTTCCATCCAATCTCATGGGGGAATTAAAAGAGATCATTTTGTTTTGTGGACAATATACAGCTCATCAAATGAGTAAAATGTCCCACGAAACGCATTGTCAACATTTGGTGCTCATTATAAACGTGTAGCCTATGTTCATTTCTAAAGAGACGATATTTGTTCACTTGATAGGAAGCATTTAGAAATGAAATTGTTGGTCTGGGACCTCAATTTTTATCCCCCCCCTCTTCTCAGCTGGTCTGAGAGGAAGGAGAAAGTTCTCATGCTAATAGCTTTAGACCCCCCCCCCCCCCCCCCCCAATCCCTTTTGCAAGGTAATATATAAAGGCATGGTGATCTACTCAGATGGTTTTATCAAAAGCCTATGGAAATATGATAACATGCTTGTGTGTAACCAATTTAATGCTGAATGTCTTGTGTGAAAGATTTTTGTCTTCACATGATAGAGTATAGTGCTAATGGACAGGCATTGATATTACTGAATGTTTTGTCCACTTTCAAGGCTTTGTATAATATTTTTATTTCCAATGTCATTTTTGTCTGCATGTGTACGTGTTTATGAATTATTGTGTGTGATTATTAATTTATATGATGCTGAATGTACTTACGATCATTTTTTTTTTTTTTTTTTTTTTGTCATTCTTCGTCCCAATTTATTATTTATTTCCAAAGAAATTCCATCATGCGTAATTTATTTATTTTGCCAAAGTACAAAATAAAAAAAACATGATATTATGGATCCGAGTTGTTATCAATCACCCAATATACAGTTGTACACATCTATTGAAGGCTTACCAAGCAGAAGAAAATGGCTATAAATTGATATGGTTGGTTAATTTTCTGAAACAAATATAAATGTACTGTTGAGGAGTCAGTCAGTGCTTAAAATGAGTGCTACATGGATGATTGTGTTTTGTCTAAAGAATTCTCTCTCTCTCTCCCCCTCTCTCTCTCTCTCTCTCTCTCTCTCTCTCCTCATAACCTTGCTTCACTGTTTTCCCTTGTACATCATACGTCCTGGATTTGAAAAAAAAGTCGGTGAAAATTCTACATTAAGTCAGAATTGAAGTTCACTTGTATTATAAAATTTCAATTTGTATTTTGACTTGCAAACATTGGAAACCAAGGTGAGAGTGAGCTTTTGAGGTCCAAATTCACATTTTTCAAGTTCTCCAACACTAATAAGACGATTTCAACCCAATTTGGTACAAAGTATCATAAGGTAAATGGGGTTTAGGTGTTGAAATGTAGGTCTATGCTCTTATCCAACAGGAGATACTTTGCAAATAGATTTGAATCTCGCAAACCTACATGAAAAGTTTCCTTGCATAAACTTATCATTTCCCCATGGTGGAGTTTAATTGAAGATGGAAAGTTGTATATCGAGAAAGTGAAAGGAACAAGACCTGTTTTGTAAAATGCTTGTCGCTTCCCCAAAATTGAAATCTATTTTCAGTATACTATAGAAGGGAATTGCCCAGTAGGGCGAATTACCAAAGACAACCGAACACCAGAGAAACTACGGAAAACAACCAAAAACACATAAGAATAGGGGTCAAATGCAGTTGTTTAGTGTAAATATTGTTAACGTAGGTACAGGGGAGTTTAACATTTGCAGGTTTTAAGAATTTTTAAAATGTACATGGCAAATGGATGATAAACGGCATCCGCTGTGAAAGGCGAGTTACCGAAAACAACTCTAAAATCACAGAAAACTACCAAAAGCACATAAGAATAGGGGTCAAATGCAGCTGTCTGGTGTATATATGCCTTTAACCCCTATTCTTATGTGTTTTTGGTTGTTTTCGGTAGTTTCTCTGGTTTTCGGTCATTCGCCCTACCCGGAATTACCGCGGTAAATTTCTAAATTTTAGTTTGCTACATGACATCCTTAATTCCATGTCACATAAATATCTTTCAATTTTCTATGTGCTTTCGTCTTGCTTCGTTCTTACATCTTTGATTATAATATATATGATATTCTTAATTCCATCTCACCTTATAGCATTCTGCATTCGTTAAATTTGAAATCATAATTTTAATTTTGCATTCTTAATTTTATCGAGACTCAGTCCGTGATTCCGCTTTCTTTGTTAATCCCATTATGCTTCACTGCATTTTATGTCTCATTATTACGCCAGATGGCATTGCGTTCACTACAGCAATTTTTTTCTTTCTTTCTTTCTTTTAAAGATAAGCTTGTGTCCTAATATAGATAGATTGCTTCTTAGTAACCGGATACGACTTTTCCCATCTTCGCAAGCCAAGTGTCTGATTCTTTTACTTTCATGAGAGTAAGCGAATCGGTTTTAAAGTTGGACTTCATGAGGAGAATTGGTACCAAATTCTGTGACCGAGATTTCCTGGATACTCAGTTCTCCTGGGGCGTGTTTCTCAAAAAAGGCATACGACCAGCGGTAAGCACAGTCCGAACTGAATCAGGGACTAATCTTGAAAATCGGACTTAAAAGTTTCGTTACACGGAAAGACAGAAATTTAATCTAGACCTCATCTTAAGTAGCCTGCTAATGGGCAGGCTTAATTCTTAGTCTTCAATTTCTGGTGTGTTTTTTGTTGTTGTTTTTTTCCGCTGTTGTTTTCGTGCAGCTTCCTTGTTACTTCTTTTCACTTTCGAATTAACGACTTTCCATCTTTTTATGGCTTTTTTCATCATTAACGTCCCTGGTCCCACAGGTGGCTTCTGCAGAGTTCATTTTGTATAAAAATGGGGAGGGGGGTTGTAACACGCTCTCTCTCTCTCTACTTTATGACGTCAGCAAAAAGTACGTGGTACAAGGGATTTTCTCGAATTATAACATTACGTATCGTGTATATTTATATGTGATATTTGCATGTAACTTTTTTGTCAACGGGAGGGGTGTGTGTGTTGTTACATTAAAACCTTCAAGAAAACCAACCTAATATTCCCCAGTCACTAAATCGGATGAGAGTGTGAGAATAGGCAAGGTGCTCTTCTTCAATCAGTCTTACATTTTCACTCTCATTTTATTACTATCATGAAAAATCACAGAGAGAGAGAGAGAGAGAGAGAGAGAGAGAGAGACTGGGAGTAAGCGGTCAATAAATGACAATACTTAAAGACAAATTCTATAATTACACCCTATTATAATTCATAATCGCGTCAGGTAGAGGGTTTATGTACTTCGGTGTATTTTTTCTGCGATGAAGAGACAAAAAACATCTCTAAGCCAATAGACGATAGTCTGCGCAAACTTCGTGGGCTGCGTTTGGTGTATGTCGCTTTCAGAAGCACAGTTTAAACTCTTATAAATATTGGCATAGCTTAGTCGGACTAACTTACGCCAAGATATACGCCTAATTGAGAAACGGGCTCCGTAAGTCGTCGAACTTTCAGTTCCGTATTCGGGGAGCAGTTGTTGTAGCGGTTACCATGCCCTCTGGTGTAATAATGAAACATAAAATGACAAATGTAGTGAAGCATAATAGGATTAAGAAGGAAACAACATTTTGAATCTTGATACAATTATGAATGTCAAACAGTAAAATCTAAATTAGAATATAAAATTAGTGAATTCAAGAATGCAATAAAGTAAGATGGAATTAAGGATGTCCTATCTATCATAATCAAAGATGTATAAATGAAGCAAGACGATTGATTGTTTGTTTGTTTTACGTCCCGTTGAGAATTTTTCACTCATAATGAGACGTCACCAGCTGTAGGTGAAGTACCACAAATTTAGACCTATGCTTAGCGCTCAGGGCCGTAGCAGTGAGGATTCTTTAACATGCCAACGCCTACCGTGACACGGGACCTCCCTTTTTAAGGTCATATCCGAAAGACCCGTGATTCTCACTTGTAAATGCCGAGCGTTTGACGAAGGAGCAATCACTACCTATTTTTCGTCTTAGGTTTGACGCGGCCATGGCACGAGCGACCTCCCGGTTACGAAGCGAACTCTCTAACCACTGAGCTACCGCGATCAGACGAAAGCAAATGGAAAATTGAAATATGATAAATATGATAATGTGACATGGAATTAAGAATGTCATGTAGCAAAATAAAATTTAGAATTAAGAATGGAAATTGAAAAGTTGTAAGGTAACATGGAATTAAAAATGTCATGTAGTGAAATCAAAGTTAGAATTAAGAATATAAGAAAGATGCATATAATTATGGCGGTAATACCCTTCCATAGGAAACGGGCTATTGACTTATAGTTATCAGTTTGCCTATGAAGTTTGATGCCTATCTAGTTAAAGAGTATTGAGTTATGAAAATTTACGTACATGATTTGAGAGCTTCATGATCAACATAACGATAGGTAGATAAATAAATAGATAGACAGAAAGCCCCATGATTTTTGACCTTGCATTGTAAATCAGCAGGGATAATTTACTTGTCAAGGTCAACCTATCCTTGAAATCTGATATGATATATTTATCACTTTCGTTAGTTTTTCAAATATCAGTGAATTACTATATGTGTTCTAGGAAGTCCTATGATCTTTGAACCTATAACCTGAATATATATATATATATATATATATATATATATATATATATATATATATGGGTCATCTATTAGTCATGGCCAACCCATCTAAGAGGTAACTACGGGATTATGGAGTTTTCATTTGTTGGTCAGACAATGACTGAAATCTACCACTCAGCACCGATTGGTCTACTAAGCGGTTTGATGACTGTCGGGATAAGGGACTCTTTACCGATGATGCTGTATGCATACCATCGAAAACCCTTGATCAATGGACCTGAAAATCAATAGGGGTCATTTACTAGTCATTACCCTTTCTGTCTTCGATGTTAGATGACCGAGGATTATCCGATAACAGTTCCAGTACGCATGTCATCAGGTTTCATGACCTTTGAACCTGAAAATTAATGAGGGGGGGGGGGGGTGTCAGCTACTTTAAAAGTAATTGGTTCTGCAGCAATAAGATGATATACTGTCAACCGATCACGACCCATCATGATGGATAATTCTTTCCCCCGTGCTAGGAATCATTCCCCTCTATTGGACGATCAGCTTTCTCTCAGACTAATAATGGACGATATTTCCTCTCATACTATAGTACTCATTTCTCCATAATGGACGATGCTTTCCCTCAGACTAGTAATCCGTTCCTACGAACTCCCTGTCTGATTTCTTTAAGTATTCCAACTTGTATACGAAAAGAATTTTACAAATACGTTATTATTATTATTTGTACTTGTAAGCGAAGCTCTTTTCCAATCACTCCACCCAAGTTGGTGGACAAGGGTTTTCATTTCTTCTCCCCCTTTTTTGTCGCCTCCTTAATTTCTACCCCTTCTTTCCATCCCATCAGCCCCTTTTATCTTTCTCGAGACCCCTTTCTCAAATATCCCTCTACTCTGCCCGTCCACACCAGTCTTGATGCCGGACACTTATCTATGGGCATGGAAAGTAGTATATTAAAATCTACACCTATTTTTGTTAAGTCCTATGTGATAATTATTAACATTTACTTCCTGTACTATGTTCAGGGTTTAATACTTAATGTACTTAGGTTTTAGTAGCAAAAATCCCATTCTGTTTCAGTGTCCTAGATTTTTCAACGAAAGCACTGGCCTTTCAATCTGACACAAAGAAAGCGAATTTCAAAATACGTTATTGTCAGCTCATTCCCTTTTTGTTAAACGGAAAAAAGTTATAAAATAAAATACAAAGAAACAACCCCCCCCCCCCCCAAAAAAAAGACCCCCCCCCCCCAAAAAAAAACAAACCAAAAAAACAAACAACAAAACAAAACAAACAAAAAAACAAACAAAATCATTGTGTACTTCTAAGCATTTTTTCTTTGTAAAATTCGCGGTAACCTACCTAGCACATGGTCACGACGCTTGCTTTGCAAACGCGATGCCCGGGAACGCGTGTAACTTTGATATTATTATATAGACTTAGCTGTTCCGTCGCCAAATGCATGGCATTATGATATTTAATGCATAACGTATATATTTCATTTCTAATAAATAAAACGGTATGATTTTTGGAATCATGGTATCATTTTGAAAGGTTGATCAAGTAAAAATAACCCATTATAGGAATTTACAAATGTTACGATGTCGCCTTGAATTTTACACTGAAGTCTTTGTGACGAGCATGTTTTATCAAAGTATTTTAAAAGAAAATGTATTTTCATACAAATCTCTAGGTATAAAAAAGGAAGAAGACATAAACTTCCTTTTGATTAAAATATGAAATAAGATTAATAGATTAATCATTTATTGCAGCCCCCCCCCCCCTTTTTTTTTTATCAAGGGCAGATAACGCATCCAAAAAAATCATTTCCCAGTTCATGTGAATTTGAACTATTTCATCTTCATCATTATTTAACAATAAACATTTATTTTGATATAAATTGTTCAGAATTGTTCGATCGCCTTTCGTTATACATTGACTACTTTAAAAGTGAAAGTCACGTCCCCGGACTTTCGGATATGACGGTACAAGCGTTAGCAAGGTAAAAAACGGGCTTAAACGTAATGCACGAGTCAAAACTTGTACTTGACCAAAAGTTAGTGATGTCTTTAAATGGTGAAAAATTCTCGAATGAGATGTAAAAGGCCCGACATCGTCGATGAGCTGTGCCCTTCAGTTATCTCTTTTTAAAACCTCCTTTGCTCCTTTCTCTTCCTTTATCTTCCCTCCAGCCCCTTTTCCCCTCCCCTGGTCCCTGTTTCTTCCATCCCCCCTGGACCCTGTCTCTTCCATCCCCCCTGGACCCTGTCTCTTCCACCCCCCCCCCTTTCTTTTATCTATTCATTTATTTACGGACAGGACAAAGCAGTAATGTCTCTTTATTGTAACGTGCCGTGTGGTTATGGTGTCATATGATTCTGACAATCGTTGTTATGCTGAACGCCAGGAAAAGAAACTGTGATTATTCTTTAAACTGATTGATTGTTGCATGTTTTTCTCCACACTCAACAATTTTCAGTTATCTGATGGCGTCCAGTTTATTATTATTATTATTGGCGGAGGATAGAGCCCAGATACAATGTATCCGCGCGGGAAGAGATGGCGGTCTCTTCCGATTATTCTTAAAAAAAAAAAAAAAATAGATCTGACTGATCATACCAGACCTGTCTTAAACATTGGGGTTTTTTTTATTTAAAATTCTTATTTATTTATTTATTTATTTATTTTTGGATTTTTTATTACTCTGGTATGAATGTCGTTAGATTATCTGACATAGGGACACTGAGACATGTACATGTACCACGTGGTTTTCGCTTGTTAGTTTGGCAATGCGACACCATTTATGGCAATCAATCATAAACTTCCATATTGTCGATCCAAATGAAAATGTCCACTTTTCTCTTTAATATTTATGAAATTGTATGTGTCCAGCCATGAATTTCCCTTGATCTATTATGATGACATCAATTTCAGAAATAGGGTACTTTTTCTCTACAGTTATCACCAAACATTTTGAATTGAAAATAAATCAAGGGTCATAAAGAATGGTGGTTATTAGGTGTGATGTGGGTCTTGATAGGTGGACAATAACGGCTTTCACGGTGCACCAAGTGTGCAGTTTTTATCAGACAAGGGGATTAATGATCCACGTTATCAATACACAGACGCACCAGGTAGACCCCTCCAAACGGAGCTCTTTTATTGAAAGAGATTAAAAAGGGTTGGGTGTTTGGGCACCTGTCAAGAAAAGAAGTTAAAGAGCTTATGTGTCCATATATTTAATTCTATGATCATAAATTGTTATGTTTTAATTCAAAAAGTTTAGGAAATTGGGGTGACGAGAACATCCATTTCCGTGAATCGAACTCTGTGACCGCGAGAAATTGCTGTCACAAGGTAGTCACAGAGGAAACAGCTTCAGACTGGAAATCCAACTTTTCCCAGTTATTCTTAAGAATCAAATTCACATTTCATGTTCTGTTAATAAAAGAATCGAGCTACAGGTAACAAAATAACAAGCTTGCTGGGTTTGTATATGACAGATTCTTCCTTTTTTTCCCTATGAAAGTCTTCAGATTCTGTAATACTCGTACATGTGTAACTGTCTTATTATACGCCAAAAGGGAAAAAATATGGGTGTACGCGTCCCAGTTATAGTATACACTATAGATTCCTTATTTTGAAGAAAGTATTTATTCTGCAATGCTAGCACATATACTTACGTTTCCCTGGCCTATGATATCTTTACAAATTGTAATGATAGTCATTTCTTCATGAGTGCGTTGCAGTTGTGTATAATGCGCGTATGAATCTTTATAATTATAGTATATCTATTTTAGCGGCTGGGAATTCCGACAGAAATAAAAGTATAATGCAAATACATGTATAAGAAATAATTTTTGAAAATGCATGAGGGTATAAACTGCGATGCTTCTCATCAGCATACTTTTCACGAATTGTGTTTAAATATATGTGCACAATTTGATAGATTATGTGTTGTTTTACTTCATCTCTAGTGCATTTACTAACATAGAGCTGACACAAATATTGGTTATTTGTTCTATGTCAACATATTATGAGGATTCTTTTTCATACTATCGCCCATTATCTCATCATAGGGCTCGTTACGCAAGCTTCACTTACACCTCTGTCAACGCTTAGAATCATGTGATGTCACGATATCACAGTTATTTCCTTTAAAAGTTCTGGCAACAGATGATACACCACACTCTTTTCATAGCCCACTGGCACCTAATAAGTGCATCTTCATGATTTAGCAGTTTGTCTCTTATTTCCAATCGTATTTTTTAGAGGCCCCCTTCCTTTTTTAAAATATATAAATATATATTCGATTCAATGTTTACATCATATCTCCACCACGTGAATGCCTTACATTCATACGCGTAATTCAAAGTAGTTCTAAATTCAAGATTTGAAAAACAGCGATTTTAAATAACCTGCAGTAAACATCAATTTAAATGCACTAATAGCAATAGCACTTCATAATATAACTGAATACTTAGTCCACAACATACATGATGCATATTAAAGTGTTTTACAAGATTTCTGTAAAAAGCCGTTGACAGAGGTGTAGTGAGAGTAGTGCACGGAATTCTGGGTAGAGAATGGCTATCGCCTATCATAAACGAGGCCTTATTTTGAAGGGTTTTTTCTTCCCCTGTTGGCAAGAATTTGGCGAAGATACATAAGCTAGCAAGAAATTTCCAATCGCAACTTAACGGACCTTACAGGCAAGCGGAGAGAGAACAGTTTTGCCCGTTGTGATTGGCAAATTTCTCAAGCTGAAGCTTTATTTTATTATGAACTTACATCAAATAAATATCAAATCTCTTATCCTTTCTTTTCCCGAGCTTACCCGGCAGGTTCCAGTTATTTTTGAGCCCGGTGCCCATGCACTTTAACGGCTCCAATGAGTTGTAAATACATTTTTTCAAACAATTGACATGTCAACATTGATGGGCGACCCCTCACACTTAGGGTAGGTTTACACCCAGCTTAAGAAGTAAACAAGATTTTGACAGTCTAGTGGAACGATATGGTAACGATCAAAGGTCATTGTACTACAAAAGACTCGCGGCCTTGTCACCCGAGACGTCAAGCTATATATTGTTATGTTAATCAAAGAAAATATCACATTTATGTCAGTTCGTCAAAAAGTGGTTCATTTGTATGCAGGGTGGAATTTTGTGTCTTGTTGTGATTTCCTTTTTTTTTTTTTTAAATTTGAGGATAAATCACCAGTTTATACGGCGTTGACTGAATTTCAAAGAGTACTACGCATGAAATAGAAATATGAATTCTCCTCGAGATTATTGCGATAAATCTTCCCTAAACATGAAAGAAAGATGCAGTTGCACATTAAGCAAGTGCGGATCTAAGTATTTTCCCCATGCAGAGGTCGGGTTCACCCCTGGCATGAACTGCATGATAATAGGCACATTATGTACTTCAACCAATCTCAGTGGATGGGAGTCGGGAACGAACGTGTGTGTGGGGGGTGGGGTGGGGGGCTCGGCATTCTCTAGTCCTCGCATATCAAGTGCTATACATGGTTTAGTTAGTGAGCAATAAGTATCAATCAGATCTATTGATTCTTTGCAAAAAGCTATGAAAATTTCAGTTGGGTTGGTGATTAGACTGTGTATTTTGATATAAAGAAGTCCATGTTGAATTCGATGATTTAAGGACAGGTAGTCTACTGCCACTGCAACGTCCTTCTTATTGAACGACCAATTTGAAAAATTGCCCTTTGCACTGGTAATTTTAACTGTAGATTGAGATCATCATTACTATCACTAGTCTATATGTAGTATTTGAAATGATGTGTCTATTGATTACTTAACTGAATATCATACAGTCCTTTCTTTGTTATACCGCCATCTTTCATGATTTAAAAAAAAAAAATGGCTGTACAAGATGAATCTGGCGACTAATTGAATTTTCAAATATCATGTACAAAAATTGAATTTTAATACGACATCATGTCCAAAAACATACGTACATACATTATTCAAAAGACTGTGGGACATACGAATACTGGTGTGTGTGGGGGGGGGGGGGCAAGAAAATTATTTTCTAAAGTTATTTTAGTATAAAAATGACGCGGACTGCTACTGCTGTGTGGCTGTTCAACAGCTGTCCGTAGTGATCACTGCTTAATCCATTCACTGATCACGCACCTGCTGAGGTATATTAGAATTAGACATTTGTTATGTAAACCTGGTGGCGGATGGTGGTATGTGGATTTGGTATTAATATATGACAGGACACATTCCCGGCGACATGTGGCATTATTGTGAAAATGGCGATAAACAGAAGATCGACAAGTAGAGCATTGGCAGTAGACACTGTTAAACTATACGGACAATTATTCCGGCAGGAGGGATCTTGCCATGTAATTCATGGTTATTTTTTAATACGAGAAAATTATTTCACTTCCAGAGCTCGACTGCGAATTATTAGGCGACTAAAAAAATGGGTTGATCAAGTAAATACTTCATCTGGGGCCCCCAGAGCAAAACACCCTTGCTAGCTACTAAGCCTTTGAATCTTTGCAGTTATACAAAGGCAACACAAAAATACACCCCCTCAAAAATGTAATAATAGTAATAAAAAAATTCGTCATTTAGAAAAGAAACTCTAGGTATTTCATACAAGAATTTGCGCCTGAATTTATTCAAGGCTTTATAATGGATTTATGATTAAATTTCGTGATTAAAGATCAAGGCAACGGTAAGCAAACTACTTTTGTGGAGAAGACTAAATCCGGAATGTGACCTTGCATACTGTCATCCAGAAGAGAGACCATCACGTGTGACATTCCACACTTGAGTGTCAGAATCCGTGTCGATCAGTCACTGACCGATGTCCATATCTTACCTAGCTGTCTGAATGAATCCTCCCTGATTACTGTGTTGACTCCTGGAGGAATGTCAAACATCAACCCCCAATTATGTAGTTTGATGTACGTATTACAGGAAATTACAGATATGTTTGTGAAACGCAATATTAGAGCCCCCCCCCCCCCCCACCCACCCCCTTAAAAATTTATTTGCATCAATGCAATATGCCTTTATATTTTCTTTTAGATGGAGTCCGAAAGGTTTGTCAGTATTCCACTCGCAACTGACCTAGGAATCAGTACTTTATTTATAATCAATTTCCTTGACCCAAATTAAGCATTACATATGCACATACAACCAATTCTTTATCAGATTCTCGTCTACAGATTTCAGGCTAAAGTTTACAAGAACGAAATTTTAAATATAATGAAATCAGTCCCCAAAAATATCCTTTTATCGCAGTGTTGGCGAGATTGGCAAATGTTCATTTTAAGTCGACCAACTTATTCAGACTAAGTGTACATATACAGTATCTGTCTTGTGGCGAGGACGAAAACCATTTGATCGCAATGTATGAATATAAAACAGAAAGAAAATTTTTAGGAGCAACTTATCCATTTATCAAAATTTCATTTCAAAAGTATTCCAGAAGAAGAATGTGGTGAAATCGTACTTCATTTCACAACGACAATTCTTGTCTTTTCAAAAGGCTGTCTGAAATGACGTGCGTAATTTATAATTTGTCACGAGTCAATAATCTTTTGTTGGTTTGATATAAATATTGAATAAGTTGTAACATTGCTGTCGTCAATCTTATCCTAGTTGAACGTTTACTATATTGATTAAATGTGTGTTTGTACCAATAAATATTGCCTATACTTTATTACTTGGGCATTATGACCGCAAGGTGATAATAGACTTCAGATAAAAGTTCCAATTGATCTAATACCTCAAATATTGATATTTACAAGTCAATAAAATCTAAGATGAGTTGTATTTTAAATGATTGGGAGATGCCAGTAGAATACAACAGAGTGATTGTCAAAAGCTAAGGATATACAAAATTTAACTTTTAACATAGCATCTTTCTCAGTTTATATATTCCGTTCCCAAGTCATCCACTGTCCAAAGTCTTGAATCCCTACTACTTGTATATTGTGTAGATCAAATATACCTCTATATACAGGGATTTAAAATGAATAAATAAATAAATATAGTACATTTTTTACGCTCATAATTCCATTCGGGCGCCGAGAAAGAAAACTTGGACGATCTCATTTTGGATCCTTAGCTTGTCTAAGTTTCATGGCCCTTTGGTCCTCCTCATAAAAGGTTGAATCCTCTGCTATGCAATTCAAAGTCTAAAAAAAATTTGGCCTTATAATGAGGAAATGCATATGGGCGAATTAAGAGCCCGGAAGTAAATCACTGGGGTATTGAAAGAACTTGATATGCTTGTACAAATTTTGGATTTCTTAAAATATGGGAAATATTGATACAAAGTTGGAAAAATAAATGAATAAATAAAACCGAAATAGACAAATCAATAGAATCAATAAATTGAATATATAGATTTAATCCATGAATTCAATTTATCAACACGAGTACATTAATCATCTAACATGTCTGTATTAATCGCGAATTTTCATACGGGTTACAATAGTGCCTGGGATGTTTATGAACTTGTAAATAGATTAACATGTTCTAGATTAATAACAATGCTAAGAATGTGGCATTTGCTCGGGGAACTTATTGATAAACTTGTATAGATATGTGTACCGAGATAACAACACGGGTAAATAAGGAGACGAATGGTAAAACTGTTTGATTTACGTGACGAAATCAACAGGACTAGGAAGTCGGGTGCAGCTATTTCCATGATGTGTACAGGGTCAATGTTTGTTCCTCAAACAATTCTCAGAAGAAAATAAAATTCATAAGAATTCCTGTTGATTCAAAAACTCCCGGGACTTAGGAAGCAGAAATGATTATGTTTATCGCTTCTGAAATTTTATACACTATAGTAGTTTGTTTCAGAGGTATCTATGGTTCATAATGTTAAGTTCATAATAGTTCATGTGATTCTGAACTAAAATAATATTTTATAAATAGATGCAGTTCTAAAGAGATTTTTTTCAGTTGTCAATGACCTCTATTATATATATGCATCCCAGCATCTTTTCCAGAAGATCGAACGAAAGGCAGAAAAGCATCGCCACCCACCCCCTACTCCCCACTTTTTTGGTCGCTTTCCCTCTAGTAAAAGAAGAAAGACAACTCTCTGAGCATGTATTTACCAAGGCGAGTTAACAGACGTTGTAGAAAGATTGGGGGGGGGGGGGTTGGTTCAAGATATTTTAGTATCTTAGATGATACAAGTCGATCAGAAATATTTAACAATTAAAATACAGTAATCAGCCACGATATCGTGAAAATATTCTGTATACATCTCTGACATTCCCAGAATGCAGCATTTTGTTCAATATGGCTACACCTTCTGGAAGAGCCCTGCAAATTCGCCATTCTATGTGCAGCTTTTACTTATTGTTGATACAGGACGATATATCTGCTAGATTAAAAGTGGTTTTAATTCAAGTGATTGGTATGAAGTCCAGTTAATCAATTGATGTAAGATATTCCCTCCCTCTTCCCTCCCTCTACAAGAAGAAACATTCCCCTTTCCGTGGCACTGTATTGTTTTTGAAATATCTAAATTTATATTCGTTTTCTTTCACCTGCATATTGTCAAAAATAGTGAAATAATTGATGACATGAAGATTGATTAATGTTTATGGAACATCTTACTGTACGTTTGATGTTGTATGTTGAGCATTAACAGTCAGGACAACATGTCCACTAGCCTGATTGCGTTGTCCGTCGTCTTGGTTACACCCGTACGAGTAAACAAACAAACAAACTGAATGACAACAACTAATAAAATATATGAATCTTGCATGGACGCTTAATCATGATGGGACACACCACCCCTGAGGTTACCCGGGGTCAATATTGAACTTTCTCATAACTCAAATCATTCTTCCACCCAACCCCCGTAAACAACTGGAGGGGGTATCTATTATGCATAAATACCCTGTCCTAATTAAGGATATTGTTATTTTGATTAGTTGCAATTTTTATCACAGAAACGTAGAATCAGGGGGTAAGCTCGATGTTACAAATATACTATGGAACGAAGCCTCTTTTCCTTGTCAAGAACGTCTTCTCTCTCTCTCCTCCGTCTCTTCTCTCTCTAGTTCTCTCTCTCTCGTTCTCCCTCTCCCCCCTCTCTCTCTCCGTTTCTCCTCTCTCTCTCCTCTCTCTCTCTCGCTCTCTCCTCTCTCGCTATCTCTCTCCTCTCTCTAGCTCTCCCTCTCCTCTATCTCTTTCCTCCGCTCTCTCTCTCTCCTTACACGTTTCAAGATGGACCTACGCTATTGATATTATGGCATAATATATTTGTTACATGAGCTCAGAGTATCTTAATTTTGATAAAATACATTCGTGTGGACTTGAAATATTGAATTCACCTTTCGCCCCCCTTTTTGTGCATTTCTTGAGACAAGTTATTCCAGACAGCTTTTCTTGCTGCTGAGTGTAAAGAAAATTGAATAAAGATAAAGTACTCTCATAATCATGCGATAAAACTCTGTGGTTTACTTTCGTTGTTGCCGTTTATGATTTTTCTTTTGATTCTTTTTTATTAATAGATACCATAAGGAATGCTTCCGTAGGGGAGCAGTAAGTTTTCAAATCTATCAACCTGCAGTTACGTTATTCCATCCCTGGATTTTTGTGGTTTAATACTGTTGTTTAGTTTTGAGATTTATTAAGTGGAAAATTGATGTGTTTCTTGGTATTAATTTTATTTCACAATTGTTAATATCAATAGACTTTATACTTTGAATGTTTATAATAGATATTTTGTCAAAACACCACCAGCACTACATAATAAATAGTTCTCTTGATGAAACTTAATCTGATTCACTTTCTCAATATTTCCTTGTCGATTCGACTCACTTTCTCAATCTATTGTTCGTAAATTTCCTTGCGGATTCTGATGACGTCACAGAAATACAAAAGAAGTAGGAATGTGTTTTTATTATTCTTATCCGATCTGTTCGTCACGAAAGATCAGGCCGTTCTGATAATGTACACAGTTTTAAATTCGCTGCTGGTTATTTTCACGGTTTGTGTTATATAGAATTACGATATTGCAGTTTAATGTTTCACAGATTTGGTCTTCAGTAAAGACAGTAAAAATTAAACTATTAAATGCGGACGCTTCACCTTCAGGACGATTTTACTTGGGAACGGAATTTTTACACGTTATTTTGCATCATTAATCCGAAATTCGCGTTCCGGATCCGGACGGACATTTTTTACTACAAAACGTTAAAATGCATTGAAAAATGTACCGTTAATCCGGACGTTAATTTTTTTAATTATTGGTTTTGGTTTTGCGTAAGTTGTAAAGAACACACAAGCCACACAGTCCAATGGAGGCGATTACCTGTACTCTGTCAACACCTCCAGGCGGTATGTGATGACGTATCAATTAGGTAGCACGTGTCGATCGAATCATTGTATCGCCAAATTTTGCACATCGTATCTGAAATACGTGCAACGTTAAATTCTGTAAATATTAAAATATGTGGCATATCATTGATAGCATATCTTGATAAATAGCGTATTATTTGATTAAACATATTGCCGTAATATACAGTGTATATTTTTTATTTGCTCCTTCGCCAAACGTTCGGCATTTAGAAGTGAGAATCACGGGTCCTTCACGTCTCAATATGAGTGAAAAATTTTCGACGGGAAGTAAAACAAACAATCAATCAGTCATATGTAGAGCATCGCCTCTCATCACCTCTAGTCGGCGCGGGTTCGATTCTCGCTCGCGCCGATATATGTGAGGAAGTTGCCAGTTATATATATAAAATCCAGAAATAAGTATAAAAAATCTACACAAGTAGTAGTATAATAAAAATATCACAAAGCCGATTGAGTATATACTCGACTAGTTTCTTCAATTCTTCAGGAGTATACTGATGAGGAATTGAATAAACTAGTCGAGTATATACTCAATCGGTTTTGTGATATTTTTATTATAATACTACTTATATATATATATATATATATATATATATATATATATATATATATATATATGGACCTTAATTATTGATTATAACTTGATACAGCGAGGAAATGAAACTATATCTGAGAAATGTTCTGTCATTATGTAAAGGATTTTGACTTTTAGCGTTCTGACTGATATGAATGCACGTATAGCAATTAAAATACAATTTCCCGAATTTTAGTAGGTATCATTCCTTATATCATGGATCATTCACTATGTCAATGGGGTTCTACAAAATTACAAAATAGGCGATAAATGTTCATGAATTATTCAATTATGTATTATGTTGTTGAAATAAATGTCGAGTTTGGTCAGAAAGTGGTCAAGCACGGGGCAGACTGATCTCATGAAGTAGGAATGATGACACGGATGCTAATCTGAGATGTTCGTTCTCGTATTTTTTGTGCTTTTGGTCTCCCAGAAACAACTTGACGCCAAAGTGAGTATAATAAAAAAAACCTCCTTTCTCTGAATATAATATCCAATGGATAATTTCAACATTCTCATTACTTCCAATAATTTCCAATACGTCAATTTTGGGCAAACAAAATCCAAATTGAAAAATAGCAATATTTCTGAATTTTTGCCATTTCATTTCCTTTTAATATATTTTTGTTTAATCTACCTATTTTCTAGTTGACACGTTTCTCGAATATTTTAGCCATGAACTAAAATATATTAAACAAATAACGCCTTTATTTTTCATAACTATAATTGTTTATTAATTTTTTTAGCCCATCTGTCTGAGTCTTCCAGACCTGTATGTTTTTATTAGATATTCGTATCAGGCATCAAATCATAACGAAATTTCGGCTCTAAAATTGTTTTCGCAAACAAAACACCATTTTTCTTAATAGATACTGGAAAAGCACAAAATCCATTTGTTTGTCAGTCTTTCGATAGTGAAATCATACTCCACAATCAGAGAGGCTGTAACGAACCATGAAATCAAGATCCACTTTCCCCCTAAACAATTCTTATTAATTTCTTGTGTATTATTTCCGAATGTTTTCAGGAAAATGGTTAACTCAATCTAAAAATATTTTTTATGGTGCTCACCTTTTATCTCCTTAAATTGTGTATCCACTGACATCCTCGCCCCGTGGGGATCCGGGTTGTTAGAATAGATCCTCAGTACCCCTTGCTTATCGTAAGAGGCGACTAAATGGGGCGGTCCTTCGGACGAGACCGCAAAAACCAAGGTCCCGTGTCACAGCAGGTGTGGCACAATAAAGATCCCTCCCTGCTCAAAGGCCATAAGCGCCGAGCATAGGCCTAAATTTTGCAGCCCTTCACCGGCAATGGTGACATCTCCATATGAGTGAAAAATTCTCGAGCGGAACGTTAAACAATAGATAATCAATCAATCAAACGTCCTCTGTTATATTTTAGTAGTTTAGTTTTTTTTTTTCATTTGATCTATATCGGCACTGTTCTTATCTGAAGGTTTGTTAGAGTTCAAAGTATAATTCCTTGTAGAAATAGCTTTGGTAAAAATGATTAACTATATGTCTTTTTTGAATTTTTATTTATTAATTAATTTTATTTTAATTTTTTATTCTATTATTATTATTATTATTTGTTATTCAATCAGTGCAAAACATACAGGGGTACAGGACGTCAATAGCGTTTTTAGGGAAAATTGATATGTAAACATTTAATAATTTCCTCTTGTTCATTTTCCTGGATGTTAATCTCTTGATTAACAAACTGTCTGTTATGGAAGTTGACATAATTAAGCAAATGGAAATTCCCTTGCTGGTGTATGTTTATGCGTGTACGCACACGTATGGGTGTTAATTCAGTAAATTGTGAACTTTGTTTGTTTGTTGTTTTCCGCCACACTCAAAATTTTTTCAGTTATCTGGTGGCGTCCAGTTTTTGTAGGTGGAGGAGAGAACCCAGATACAATGTACCTGGGAAGAGACCACCGACCTTTCGAAAGTAAACTGGCAAACTTTCTCACATATATCGGCGCGAGCAAGAATCGAACCTGCGCCGACTAGAGGTGTGAGGCCTTGTGATTTTGAGCGCAATGCTCTAATCACTCGACCACGGAGGCGCCAATTGTGAAGTTTATCTTATTACGTATAACATTTACTTTCAATTAATTTTGATACACCGAATGCATGAATAAGTGACGTTATCATGTTTAACGTTGAAAATAAAAAATAAAGGATATACCAATAGAATAGTGTTCAAGATCCTTTGCCCATTAACTTGCTATCTAAAATATTTACTGCTAATTATAATATTTACTATTTTTAATTTTATCGACCAATGAAAAAAGGGCTATCCCGAAATTATGTCAACTTCCGTCCCACCTCTACTAATTTTCCGCATTTGAGAAGCAGTAGACGATGTTTGAATGTTGATTATAGCCGATAAATTGACTTTATTTCCACTTCACCATGATGATGCGAGAAAGAAGACCTTGATAGAGTTGCTTCTAAACGGTAGGGGTCTAATTATAAAATTATACCAAACTTTTCATCGAAAATTGCAAGCGATGCAGCTGGTAAAACAGAAAACCAAGATGGCGGCGTGATCTACCTTGTAAATGATTTGTTTACAGGAAGACATTTTTTTTATCATAAATATTTAAAACGTCAAACACCTGTGCGCGAAACCTATTTTGTTACTATTTATAGTTCTTGTAACAAGGAGGGATTGAATCTCGGTATATAACCGGGTGCATTTTCTTCTTTCCTGTTACATTTGGTGCTGTAGACCAGCCTCTGGAACTGACAAGTGAAGATGCCTGCCAGGGGATAAAGATCTTGGGTTGATGTTTTCAAGTTTGAGAACATTTAAGGAGGAGGAATATAGCTGTCAACTTGGTTTGATCGCTAGTGGCCAGTTAGCTCAGTGGGCCCGGACCCGAGTTCGAATCTCGGTCTGTTCCTTTTCATTTTCTCCCTTCCTGTTACATTCTGAACTGTTTGCTACTTACTGTCAATGTAAAAGCAGTACAATCAACATTTGATATTTAGATTTCTTCTATTTCTTTTGAAATTGATATTTTTGTCATCTTGGACAATGAATACATATTTATTGCAAACTAGTTTGATCTAGATTTTAGTACCAGTCTCCGCGTAATCATTACCAAATATGGAGCGTCGTCAATGTCAAATGGTGTATTGGCTGTTCCATTTAAAACAACGAATGGGTCTACGATATGATATTTCGTTAACTTAAAAAAAAACCCATAGAAATATAACTATATAACTGTTGTTTTATCGGGTGATAAAAGTAGCAAGCATTGCAGAAAAAAAAATGCATAACTCAACGCGGGTTATGATTTATTTATTATTTGCATAGGATTGAGTCCATTCCATTTGACTACTAGTATGTTCATGGCACTTAATTCATAGGTAGTGGCTTCTTGGTTTGAGTGACGTATCATCTCTGAGGCAGTAAACAATAAATTCAATCAGTCAAACAAACTTCATCATTGTAGGTATGCCATTCTCCGAAGTGTGTACAGTCCAGTGAATATATACTGAGTAAGATGGATCTCACAGCTGATCCCTGTGAAGACTTCATCCAGTACACTTGTGGGAACTGGGTTAACGCTACAGATATTCCAGAGGACAAAGAACAGTACATTGCTCTAGAATACATTTATGACAGGAACATTGCAAAAATGAAAGCAGTAAGTATTTTTAATGTTAAACAGCAATGCATCGCAAGCAAACTATCTTTGGCAGACGTAGTTCACGCCTCTATGAAAAAGTTATGTAGAATTTGCAGTTAAAGGACCAAAAGTTACAGTCCTCTATGGGGGCGATGTGAGGAAGTTTTTAAATGTATCTACCAATAAATACTCTTCTGGTGTCGTAAAGGTACTTTTAAGATCCAACAGAACGATGTTAGACTAAGAATAAAAAAGATATATATAATGATATTAATGTATGCAGAAAAAAGTTCTACGTCATCTTTTAACATCAAAATTGTGTTATATATCTTACAACGTGGAGTTGGTTTCAGCCGTCTCGTAGGTCTACAAGTAGTTGATCTAGGATTTTCAAAATGGTGGTCCAATGATTGACAGACAGGGTGATTGCCGAAGACACGATCTCTCCAGTGGATGGGTGTAGGGGGTGTCCGGGAACTTGCCCAACTGGAAATGTGAATAATGAGCGACATTTTGCAGAAAATCGCGCCGTCGGGTAGCAGGGGACAGTTTCGCACTATAGTCCAGGCCCGGTCAACTTTCTTAAAAAATGTAGATACTACATATCTGAAGTGAGATGACATGCGTAAAAATTTGTAGAATAATTTAAGGATGCATGCCACGTGTAGCTGAGCGTTTGGTGAAGAAAAAAATGATGTGCAACATGTAGGTGTCACCATGATACCTAGTTATAGATGGGTGAAAATACGAAACTAAGACATGTGGTCATTTGCTAAAGAAATTCAGACTAAATGCTACAGGGGCCATTAATAGGCATGTAGCCGCGGGTGTGGTGGGGGTGGATGACACCGGATGAAAGGTAAATTTTTAGGAAGGGCAGGATAGGGTTCTTGATCGTGCACAGTGTCTAAATCCCCTCGCACGGTACTCTGATAGTGTGTGGGTGGTGTGGATTTAGCCCATATGAGAGAAAATCAAAGCAAGGGGGCACCTGCTCAGAGCATGATTTGTGCAGCAACACCTGCTTGTATGGATGCCATGTAATTTGGGATCCTAATTTCTTTACTACATCAATATGAAATACAAATATGGAGAAAACAGGGTAGAGTGATGTTTCATTAGCCAATCATAACCTGACTTTGATGCATAACCCCTACCCACATGTTGTGGAACCAAAAAATACTGTCCTCTGCCACCTCGTTAAATAGCAAGCACTAGTAATTTGTGATAGGGTGACTTTAAAAGATATATGTCTCCGCCATTGGTTGTAGGGGCGGATCCAAAAAAATTTCAAAAAAGTGGTTGCCACCCAAGTTCGCAAAGGGTGGGGAGGATGAAGAGTTCAAAATGGTAAAAATGATCAATTTTGTTCAAAAATGCTCTACCAAAGGCAGGGTTCCGACCCCCGTAACTTTACTTTATATCTGCCATTGTATCGTGTTAAATCATACAAGCCCACATGTATTACAACTCACTTACGTACACGATATGTACATTGTAGGACAGGTAAAGTGTAGGGTTTTTTATTTTTAAATCATTTTGTGACGTCATATAAGTGCCTACTGTGGTGGTCACCGAAAATGTCAACATGCTGAGATGTTAGATTATGTCAGTAAACTCAGCAATTTTCGTTTGGTCTGTTCTGTCCTCTTAAGAAATGAGGAGTTTTAAAAGCAAAAATAACATACTGATATCATTGTGGGCATACAATTTTCAGATATTGGATGATGGCGACGCATATCTGAATGGGACACATTCGGTAGCCCTAGAGAAACTTCTTAATTTTTACCAACTCTGTGTAAATGAAAAAGAACAGGACAACAAGGGAATAGAAGAAGTGGTACAGGTTTGTATTGGTATTGTACATGCAAAAAAGAACTGGTTGTCTATTTTATGAAACACCCTGCATTTATTGATAATCAGGAAATGACTATTCATTATCTACTATTAAATTTTTGCTGTTTAATCTTCTTTCTTGTGATTGATTTCATTAAAAACAGATTATCTATACTGAGATGTGTGAAAGGAAATTGGATAGAAGAATTGCATGAGAATGACTTTTAACCACTTTAGAAATAAAATGAGGAAGAATACGATATTTCATTATTTATATAATTTGTTTCTGTAATTCATAATTTCATCAAATTTAAATAAACATGAAAAAGTAAAGATAACGAACAATGATCAATCTTTTGAATATTATAAAGAATACATAGTTAAGAGTTGGACAAAGACACTTGCAATCACTACAGCTGGGATCAGGCGTCTAGAAGGAGAAATAATTCCCTCTTTACCGGTTACACCCGTCGCGAGTCCAATATCTTGATCAGGGAAACGGAGTAATCCGTAGTCAAAATCAATTTGTAAAGAACGGCCTAACAATTGCTATGAAACCCGTCAGAAAACATTCGATCCAATGGCAGATTATATCATTATAACGATTATAAAATTCTATGAAATTCCGACTTTGAATGGCTCTTTTAAAACTCTTGTCAATATTCTTCGGTTAAAACATTGATCATAAGCAAGTCTTGCTTTGCGTATTGAATCAGTTGAGAGATATAGGCACTATATGCTGGTAATAATGGAATATTGGTACATGAATATGAGAAGTTGACGATGGAAAAGCTGAAATCAGCCCGTTTTTCATAAAGCTGAGTTGTTAGTTTGCCGTTAACGTCTGTGTTGAATAAAATATCCAAATATGAAGCAGATATGGAATATTCTTTTTGTGTCTTATTTTTCAAGTTATCTCTCTCTCTCTAAAAATATATTTCAAATATGTAATGAAATTTGTATCATTTACGTGTCTTTTTAGTTTATTTTGGATATGTTCTCTTGGAATATGACTTCATCGTATGGTGTCACATGGTCTGAAGAATCATGGGATTTCCAAACAGCTCTTACAGTTAATCACGAATATAAATTTTCAGTTTTCTTTTGGGGCTTCGGTAACATGGATAGAAATATGGCCCAGGTATGTTACTTTTGATTTTAAATAGCTTTACTAAACCCTTTCTCTACCGACACTGATTAAAGCTTTGAGAGACTACATGACCGATTCGTGCGGAATAAGTATTGGACACACCATTCTGTTAGGATGCATGATTCAGAAAATTATGTCATGATACTAGTCATAGTATGCCCTCACTTTAAATTAGCATTCGGAATCAAAGGTTAAATGAGTGCACATCTCTTCTTAATTAGGACATACTGAAGCCTTTCATACTATCCCAAAATAGAAAGTTCGCATTTCGTATGCGTATATAGATTTGCCTACGAAAATGCTAAAATGAATATCAACATATGATCGAATAATCCAATGTGTTCTGATTGTCGATATCCAACAACTTCGAAAAAATAAAACTTTACATATCACAGTGTAGATATAAGATTTAAGCCCCCCTCCCCCCAAAAAAGTTATTTGGTATAATTTTCTTGTCGTCTAAAAATCCAAAAATGAAATTCTTTTTTGTTATTGGTATTTGAAGATTGGTTTTATGTTGAAAACAATTTTTAAATTCTTTTCAGAAATGCTGCATACTAGCACACAGTATTTCCCAATTGTTTCTTCTGTCTGGCAGAATGTACAATTCTTATTATGTCTAACTTTGATTTTTAATAGATATGAGTTTGAAGCTAAACTTTTGTTCAAAATTCTATATTAAAACCGTTGCAGTTTAGAATTTTTTAAATTAAAACTTAATCAGTGTACTGTATGTCTTGCTGATTGTCGAGGCCACTTGTCACTGTGTACGAAAGTTCAAAGCTACCGTGTCTGTTATTTTCTCTGAAGTTTCATATTGTGAACAGTAACTAATTATTTGCTATAGGAAGAGTGTGAATTGTTACAGTCAATACGTGTAGTTCCCCAAGACAAGTAGTCCTGATATAAGTACCCAAATAAGGGACTAAATTGTAATTATGTCATTAATGGCAAACAGTAATATATCAAAATTGGATGTTGATCATTACATTCACATGAACATTCGTTGTACACTGCTATATATGTATAACATCATATAATTACATTATAATTAATGTTCATTTAACTACAATAATAGTGTTTGGACGATGTAGGCCGGTGCTTATTAAAGTAGTTAAATGGCAGATGCGAGATATCATGGGCATGCGTGAAAGTGGATGGCACTAAATTTAAGTCTGCTACATTTTGAGGATTTTATGTATTTTCTATGCGTATCAGCTGATAGTTATTGTTCCTCATTTTGTTATGATTGAATATCATGATGCTTCGTAATGGAACAATCAAAGAAACAGAAAAAACAGAAATCTTAATATTAGTGATAAAAATCAAAAGAAGGTCCCATGGAGTTCTACGCAACCGCCTACACTACATACCAAGAATACAAAGTAACATGAAGCTAGATCTTGACTTAGGTAACAGTAGTGGATGCATGAAGCATTCCTCTCCAGGATCAATTTGCAGAATTTGTATCTCCCACAAATCAACAGAGTCGGCGAATTCAAGAAAGCCAAATTCCTAACGTGAATTTAAACAAACAACGAGACAATTTAAACGAAATTTTCTCTATTCTATGTGCAAAACGTGATCAAGTGTATAACAAATTATCCAAAGTAGATATAGTAGACAAGACTTAATGAATGTATGTATCATGACCAAGGAAATCAGGCAGTAAAGAAGAGCAAGTTGAAAATATTTGGTGGAAATCGAGAGGTATGTCCTACTCATCACAACAATATTACAAACAACAAAAGGAAATCTCTGAGATGAAAAACAGAAAGGGAAAAATCAAAAGAAGGTGAAAATATATCTTAATGAAGAAAAGGTAAGGACAACGAACAGTGGTCATAATCATAACTCTTATGAAGAATACAAAATTCAGAGCGGGACAAACACGGACTCCTGGACATACTAAAGGTGGGATCAGGTGTCTAGGAGGAGCAAACGTCCCCTGTCGACCGGTCACACCCGCCGTGAGCCCAATATCTCTATCGTGTAAACAGGGTATTCGTATTCAAAATGCGTGTGCAAAGAAAGACCCATCTTCGTAAGCCAAGGGTTTTCGGTTCACTCCGCTCCACATAAACCCTTGGCAGATAATGCTACGAAAAATGTAGCCCGCAGTGACGACACCTAGCGAATGTTCTGATTTCGAACTTTACAATCTAGCCAAATGGGTAATGGCTTTCATTATACTGTTCGTTATAAATGTAAACAAGTATGGCGAAATCAACTAAAGAGTCTTTGAAGTGATACTAACTGAAGACGAATTACGCTATAGAAAATATAAAACAGGGACGAGAATATCGCTAGCAACAGAACAGGAACCATAAGGGTGGTAAGAGGAAATTCCAGTTAATTTTGCACCTCGCATATTCATACTGTAAAGCATGTTTATGACGCAAGTCTTGCAGTATGGTTGACTTTTCGGCTTTAAGTGCCAGAACTTTGTTTTCGAGGTCATAGTCAATTTTCTCTTAGCCTGATTAGCTTGTTGAAGCACTCATAATAAATATACTGGGACAGATTGTCATTTTAACACGGCTGTAATTCAGAACTTCTGACATTTGTTTGAAAACTTTAGATAAAGTTGAAAAAATTACCCTACGATTTTTCAGTGGTAGCTGACCCCCACACAACCGACACAGTTCCTAATTATCACACGTGCTTGGCTTGTTGACACTCGTGTTTCTTTTGAATGAAAAGTATCACTTCATTAGTTTCAAGGTCGAACCTTGGAACCAATGAAACCTTGGTCACAGTTTTCATGGTGTAATCTGTCAAAATTTTGTGGGGGAGCGGAGTGGTCCGAACATCTTTGGCTTGCAAAGATGAGGAAGACCTCAATTGGTATGACACATGTCAGACATTTTATCTAATGACAGGTTGTATTGGTAATTAGATCGTTATAATGACCATAGAATTTGTGAAATGCTGACTTTACACGAGACTGTTGGGACCCCTGTAACATTCACTGTTTGTCAGTATTCTGCCTCGATTTATAAAGGTCAGGTAATGAATCAATTATGGACCAACTCCCAGCATCTGCTACAATTGAGAGAAAGCCATATTGATCTACAAAAATGATCCATGAAGGGAAAACCTAATATTGAAAGATTTTCTAGAAGACCCAGTGAAAGTGATCAACAACGTTATTTAAGCCAGATTGGTTTCATAGACGAGACAAATTTTTACAGGGAATGAGTCTGGAGGTTTGGTGACAGAAAAAAAAATTCAAAACATTTTACAATTATAGACAACGAGTGTGAACACTTTCTTTGGATGCCTATCAGTGTCGGATCCACAGTGTGGGTATAAGGTCAAGCACAAGACTCATACAAAGCACTAAAATGACCAACGACAATGAACAACCGGATTGTCAGATTTTCGGGATTACCCGTCCCTTCTGAGGGACAAACGAAACTATTTACATAAGATGGTTAAAACTAACAGAAACATAAAACAAAATTAATCCAGTTTTAGTGTTGTGGAAATGTTGTCACTTTTCCTTTTTGCTGTATATTTGAAAAATCTCGAATTTATATTTATGTACATTAGAAATGTTAAAGGTCTTTTTGCTATATCTGCGAAAATAGAAAATGACTCGAATGTTTTAGATTATTTGTTTTACTGTAAGCAGATGTCAGATTTTGCCAGAAACACCAACAGACCTTCTGAATCAACTAGATGTATTTCAAAAATATTGTACTACATGACACTTAAAGGTAAACTGTAGTAAGTCCAAAAATGGTAAAGGTAAAGGCACGTCCCTACCTGATCTGTTAATAACCATAACATAACCACGAAATTACCATGAAATAACCATAAAATAACAATGAAATATCCATGAAATAACCATGAAATTTTTGAAAAAGTTGATAGTTTCCAATCTGTTAGTAAATACTACGAATTCATTAGTCAATATTAAAAGTGGTCATTCAAATTAAATATCAAAGAATACTATTTGAAAATTCCAAAAGAGCTACAAGTATATATGTTGGAAAATGTTGAAAACATTACCAGTCAATTGATTATCAACTCGGTATGCTTGATGCAGTTATGAAACCTATTGTTTTATATGGATGCAAAGTATGGGGTGTCAATAAATCACCTTTGTTAGAGAGACTTTGATTAAGATTTTCCAAACTTTTTATCACTTCTTCTAGAGCTATTCACATCTCTATGTGAGTGAACAATTCTCTAATGGTTAAACAACAAACACACAAACTTGTGCACTCATTGCTTTTGTCTTTCTTGATAAGGGTCCTTTATTGCGCCAGTGTTCACCGTTATGCTCAACCACCAGTTTTTAAGATTGCATGTACAAGACCTTTGGCTTTCGCTTTTAATGTAGAGCACATGCCAAAAAAAATCACTAAACTGGTTACCCGCTCATAGGTGCTACACGAGAGAAGCTAGGTCAATAGGGTACCATGTTAGAAAATCACTTCCTATTTTCAGGTCACAGTCCTGATCCGGAGAGAATTAGCCTTGATCTTCCACACCCCCAGGAAACACAGTGGGCGTAATACATTGTAGTACACACGCATGACGTATGATAGGTAGAAACATGCACATAATGGATGACAATTTTTCAGAATAGTATAGTGTATTACTTTTATCTCTACGGGTGAATGATGGCGATTTACGGATGGTGTAGAGTGTATTAAATCTACTGAAAAGTTCGCAAGACACCATTATAATTGCATATAAGACACACACACACACACACACACACACACACACACACACACACACACACACACACCTGTCTGCTGTATATGTAGGGAAACTCCAATAACGCGCACTGGGAGTCTGACTCATGAACTCATCATAAACACCTATAGTATAAGTGTCATATTCTGTTTTGGGTCAGAATACCCTTAAATAAGCTCTGCAAAAGTCAACCACAAAGACAATTCAAAGATTTACAACTATTGATAGAAAAACATCAATAACAAATTATTGGCACATTAAAGAACGCTCACTGCTGTGATCCTGAGCGCAAAGCATAGGTCTAAATTTGTAATACTTCAACTACAGCTGGTGACGTCTCAATATAAGTGAAAAATTCTCGACGGGACGTAAAACAAACAAACAATGAATCAACATGAAGAAGCCAATCAGCATTTATAACAGAAATTATGTAAGCGTCGCTTTGAATTCTGAAAAAGTATTTAATAAAGCGTCTAGACCTTTGTCATCGAAATGATCCAGATTAGTATATGCGTTTGTTGGCTTTTACTAGAAAAAATTCGGACCGATTAAAGCGAGGCTTCTTATGTATACACGTTTTGTTGTGTAGAATCTCAATAATTTTGTATATTGTTAGTCGAGTTTAGACACTAGTTGTGTTTGGTAGTAGTGTATTAAAAATGTGTCCCCTTTTTTAAGCATAAATATCATATGTAAGCATGTTTCTGTCTCTCTACAAAGATTAATCGACAAACATTTACAAATTCAATAGGATATCAGTTAGACCGAATTATCTCTGAATAGTTTGGATTTTGCTTATTGGTCTTTGTTTCTTCATACCTCTACTGCTTCAGTAGTTTTGACTTTTTCATATAAGAAGTTACACAACAACATGACACAAAGCATATGTATCTGATCAGTTAAGAAAGGGAAAATAATGTTTAAGATTTCAGACATTTAGCGTTAATTGTTACAACTGTTAGAGGGAAAGAGTAATGTGGCTTCATAATTCACGTGTTTAAACAATGAAGGTATCAACTTTATAAAAACAAATCTTAAACTGTCCATGTTCCTGTGATATATATGTTTTGTGTGGTCTTACAATATTCAGGCCATAAAATTCTATAAAGGAGATTTATTTGTCTATATCTTGGCAGTTCTTTCCAATGGAAGCCAATTCCCAGTTCCTACAAGAAAGAAAAAATAGACTTTTGAAATTCGGAGTGAAAGTCGGAGAGCTGCTTGGCGGCAATAGTGCTTCTGTCGAAGAGGAAATGATCAAGATCTATGACCTTCAAGAAAAATTGTCAAAGGTACGAACATTTATGCTTTAAAACTTAAATGAATAACCTGTATTGATTTTTGTCACTGAACCTAACCTCAGGTGAAATTTCCAATAGATAAACAATTTTGCAATGACTAAGTTAATAGTTTTATCATTTGTCTTATTATTGCTTTATTGCCATGACCGCGTCAAACCTAAGACGTAAACATAGGTAGTGATTGCTTCTTAGCCAAACGCTCGGCATTTAGAAGTAAGAATCACGGGCCTTTCCGATATGACCTTAAAAACGGAGATCCCGTGTCGCGGCAGGCGATGGCAGTTAAAGAACCCTCACTGCTACGGTCCAGAACGCTAAGCTTAGATTTAAATGTGGTACTTCACCTACAGCTGGTAACGTCTCAATATGAGTGAAAAATTCTCAACGGCATGTAATACAAACAAACACAGAGACTTTGTATTATAATTTCGTATTGTACATTTTTGTTCTTGATGGATGCGTGTATTTTAAATGCCCGCTGTGTACGTTGATCTGGAACACGAATGGCATATGACTGCGTACATTTTGCTTGTATCTTCCATTTACTTATCATCCCGTGAGGACCCGGTTAAAATAGGTCCTCAGTACCCCTTGCTTGTCGTAAGAGGCGACTGAATTGGGCTGTCCTTCGGATGAGACCGTAAAAACCGAGGTCCCGTGTCATAGCAGGTGTGGCACGACAAAGATCACTCCCTGCTCAAAGGCCCTGAGCTCCGAGCATAGACCTAATTTTGCAGCCCTTCGCCGGCAATGGTGACGTCTCCATATGAGTGAAAAATTCTCGAGCGGGACGTTAAACAATATATAATCAATCAAATATCCATTTACTTATCAAATATTTTTCAAATCATTTCATCCCTGTGTGACCGGTGGACAGAGGATGCTTATTCCTCCTAAGCACCTGATATCACCTCTGGTATACCCAGTGGTCCGTGTTTGCCCTATAGGAGTTATGAGATTGATCATTGTTCGTGATCTTCACAATTTCATCTTTAAACTACATGGACTGTGTCATTGTAGTTATCTCGCCAGAACATGTACATGCCAAGGACGGACGACATGAATGTATCATCATTTCAGACAATGATGGGGAGTACGGTATGAATTATGCTAAAACTAAAACCCCAGTGTAATTTACTAATCTACGTACATACTGAATACATGAAGTAACCCAGAAAGTTAACGTAATCTCCCGTACCACGTTCAATCATTGAACACAAGGAACAAACATCACTTTTTTGGTCATTGTCACATACACCTTTCTATTTTGTCTGTCTCAACTCATCTGAGTGCAAAGATGATCCGAAAGAAAACCAACTTTTATCACCAATATGCATTCTTAGATTTGCACATTCACAGATGCAAGCAACGAATTGAAAAAAACCCAACGTTTTACAGTGTTCTTATATTTTCATCTTTAAGATTTGTTGTGAAAAGTGTCACAAAACATTTAGAATAAACTTTTACAAGCTACCCAGAAGAAAATCGCCATGATTCGTTTAAATAATTTGCATAAAATTATTGATTTCTATAGATGAATGTCACTACTTACCTGAAGGACCGATTTGGCGATTTCAACATCAGTGACTTGAAAATAAAAGTCGTGGACACAGACTACTTTAAGGGGCTGGCTTCTATTCTATCAAAAAGTCCTAAAAGGTAAACAAAGATAGGGTAACCTGATTAACACGCATGTAGGGTCTTTATAAGATATGTTCAATTTGTACTTCAAGCAATTAGCGAATACTAAACAAGAACATGACATAGATGTATCATGTTAAAATTATTTCTAAAAACCAACGGAACTGAGAAAAGTGTGCGAAAAAAGTCGAATGTAGGTTTGGGATAAAGATTAGTGACTATAGTGAAGAATAAACTATGAAGGAATACAAATTTCTTTCTCAATGAACAATTGTATTTCAAGTTGAAATGTAATATAATATCATAGTATGTATGTGTAACATGATTAAGATATTTATTCACAGCACACTTGCCAATTATATTGTGTGGAATGCATTGGTGAACCACATCAAATACTTCCCACCAATATTCCTGCAAGCCTACGACAAGTTTTATCTAGACGATAGCCAAGAAAAGCTTTTGAAAAATAAATCTCGGGAAGACTACTGTTTTGATCTGCTTCATCGTAATGAAGTCCTGTCTATTGCTATGTATGCTCTTTTTATAGAAAAGTCACCTTTCAGCAAGGAAAGCAGGAATGAGGTATGGGTTAAATAATAATTTAATTAGTACCCGGTTTGATTTTAAATAGTCTCTCTGCAGCATGAAATGGTATGCTGTATGACGACAAAGAGGATATCCTTTATTTGTTCATGACTGCGCTGTCCTTTCAATCAACCAATCAGAGTCGATTTTATAAGTTTAAAAGTCCTGGACCTGTTACGTGTAACTATTAGTTAGGAGTTTACTGGGGTTGTATTACGTCTTAGTTTTAAATTGATCATAAAAGGAAAAGGATATACTCTGTTACTTCGGTGTATGCAACTCTCGGTTAGTGTGGTCGGGAAAAGTGGGTTATATTTATTCTGATAGTAATTACTGAATCAGTAATACATTAATTAATATTTGATTAATAATAATAATCAGTAATTAATAACTGATAGTAATTGCTCGATACCTTTAAACGGATCCTCCGTGGCCGAATGGTTAGGACATCGTGCTCAAAATCACAAGGCCTCTCACCTCTAGTCGGCGCGGGTTCGATTCTCGTTCGCGTCGATGTATGTGAGAAAGTTTGCCAGTTTGGTTTCTGAAGGTGGGTGGTCTCTTCCCGGATACATTGTATCAGGGTTCTCTCTTCCACGATTAAAAATTGGATGTCACCACATAACTGAAAAATTGTTGAGTGTGACGGAAAAGAACAACAATCAATCAATCGATACCTGTAATTATTTGCGGATATTTGTCATAACAATATTTAATGTAAGCAGAATTTGATTGTAGATATTTCAGACACATACACACGATTCGTTGATAATATGAACAACAGGAGGTGATAAGTAAATAAACGTATACTATATCTGGTAGATATAAATAAATATATAAAAACAATTATGATAATTGTAGTACTAATATCATTTATAACAATAGAAATATGTAGCAGAATCACGCTTGACCTTTCTGGAATAAAAGGAACGCATCATCAACGTCCCCAAAAGATGTTTATTCCATGTGTTTACAATCTAGTCTGAACAATACGACGTGATTGATTGGTTGTTTTGATTGGTTGTTTTTCCGCCACACTGAACAATTTTTCACTTATCTGGTGGCGTCCAGTTTTTATTGGTGGAGGAGAGAACCCAGATGCAATGTACCCGGGAAGAGACCACTCACCTTCCGATAGTAAACCGGCAAACTTTCTCACATATATCGGCGCGAGCGAGAATCGAATCCGCGCCGACTGGAGGTGAGATATCTTGTGGTTGAGGAGAGAACCCAGATACAATGTACCTTGGAAGAGACCACCGACCGTCCGCAAGTAAACTGGCAAACTTGCTCACATAACGCCCCTGCCGAGATTCGAACACGCACCGACAGAGGTGAGAGGGTTTGTGGTTTTGAGCCCGATGCTCTAACCACTCGGCCACGGAAGCCCCTGTTTCCTTATCTAAGTGGCAATATTCCATCATCACCTGCATATGGTCTTTATATCTCCCAAATGATTCTACATATAATATCTTTTTAAATCGAGGCAGGATACTGACAAAGAAGTTGATGTTGTTTGTACAATCTCGTCTAAAGTCGGCATTGCGCAAATTTTATGGTCGTTGTAACGATCTGGTTTGCCGGTACAACTTTCTGTTACGTCAAATACTGTCTGATGTGTTTCATACCAGTTGTTAGACTGTTCTTGACACAATGATTCTGACTACGGATTATTCCGTTTACCTGATCGGGATGTAGGACTTATGGAGGGTGTGACCGGTCTCCAGGGGATGCTTACTCCTCCTAGGCACCTTATCCCTCCTCTGGAACGTCCAGGGGTCCCTGTTTGCCCATCTCTTTTATTTGTATTTGTATGGGAATTGCGAGATTGAATAATGTTATTTATCGCCACTTTTACATCTTGGTAATACCGACCTGAAACACTTTCGCTCTTCTGCACCGGAATTTGTACGGCTATACCATTACATGAGAAGAATATGCAATATAGAACCTTCTTGGTGCTTATGGTTCCAATTTTTCTGACTGTTTCGAAACAGTAAACTCATGTTTCGTCACAGGTAACAATGTTTGCAAATTGTTTTTGATTGAATTTGGCAAACATTTTGAGGAATTGCTTAGTGGTTTGTACTCGTACCCATTTTTGGTCATCTGTCAATATATGCGGTATCCATCTGGCAGAAATCTTTCTTACTTCCAAAATACGCTTCAACATGAAATGGATCCGCGATAGCGATATGCCAACAGTTTTGGCAGTATCACATATCATTACCTGCCATCACTTTCAATTATTTCCCTGACTTTTGAGACATTTGCCTTGCCTGTTACAGTCACGGGTCGGGCAGATTTTGTTGTATCTTTGGCGGACTCTGTTCCAGTCAAAATTTCTTTCTCCACCTACGAACTGTCTCATAGGATATCTTGTCAGATCCATAAACTTCCCCCAATTCAGTAAAAATCTGCATTACCGAATGACCGAGTTTTGTGCGAACTTTGATATTAAGTTCTAATTTCTTCAATATTCTCAGTCCGTTTCCCAACCATATTTACAACAGTAGTCAACGACTGGCTCTACTGAAATGACTTTAAGTTTAAAACTATGTAGAGCTGAAAGCTCGTGTTTATACCATTGGAAAGGTATAGAATAAAGTTATTTAAAAGTATCATCCACGAAATCGTGCAAACCGTTATCGCTCTGTGGTACATATTACATATCGAATAGCCCTAGTATATTACACATGTATGGATACTTTTCTTTGTTTTGTGTCTTTGCATGATGCTTTGGTACACCTCCCTTATAGATCTACACAATAGTCAGGGAGGTACGAAATGCTTTCAATCGTGAGGTGGCTACGTTACCCTGGCTAGATGAGGAAACAAAGCAATGGGTGATAGAGAAGGCTTCTGACATTGAAACTAATATCGGATATGTAGATTGGGTTGATGACGCCACATTGCTGGACGAACTCTATGAAGATGTGAGTACAAATACTAAAATGTTTGGATGTGAGTACGAATACTAAAATTTCTGGATGTTAGTATAAATGGTTACTGAAATATGTTTATGTCAGTATGGTTTAATAAATGTATGGATTTGAGCATATTTTCCATTTGTTTGGATGTGAGGATGATTATTAAATATTTGGATGTGGGTATGGTTAATACAATATTTTAATCTGGGTATGGTTACTAAAATATTTGAATATTATTATGGTTACTAAAATGTTATAGATTTGAGTTAATTTTGTTAATATTTTTCACACGTAGGAGAAAAAAGTAATAATGAAGAATAATTTATTGTCTGAATATCGAGAAATATGGACGTCGGACATGACTGATCGGTATACTGCACAGAGCTTGCGAGGTCCACTTTCGCACAACGGGTTGGCCTATTTCCTGTTTACAATTAATAAGCTTTTCATTACGTATTTTTCAAATTATGTGAACTTCTAAGTTTAGAGGTGCGCATTTGTTTACATTTCAGTTGCAGACGATTTTTGTATTATTATTATTATTGTAAAGAAATTTGACGCCACAGTCATAGAGCTATGTAATCAGATATGACGTAACAAATGAGTTAAAGTAGTCCCCCGATATTGAAAGTGCGGGCTTCTTGTGAAAGTGAAAGTCTGGGCTATCTCTTGTGTACATGTAATTAATAAATATGATTGAATGAGTAAAATAAAATAAATAAATCATGGATTTTATTGCTAGAATGTGTAAACCAACACATGAATAAAATCATAGAATATGAACAAAGATTAAAAAGAGTTTCCTATATCAAATACGAAACAGTAAGCAGAAATAAACTTGCTTCTGATTTTGTCAACTTGACTTATTTTTTTTAACGGCGCATTTGGGATTATATGGTTTATTGATGTATATGAGGTTTTTAACAGATAACAATCATTCCCGGACAATTTCTAAAGAGCTCCTTGTATGTCAGTAGGGTTGCGAAAACAGAATCATACAAGCTACAGAATGACTGGAAAGTGATGGTGCTTAAGAGGTTTGTACACATTTGGACGTTATGTAATTAAATGCAAAAAAAGTTTCAATTATTTTCATACTAATTTTCATGCATTACATAAATCATTTGTCTATTTATAAAGATCTTATCACACGTACAATATCTTGGTGAAAAAAAGAATAAGCTCATTGCAGGCCGCAACAGGAACCGCCCCCCAAAAGAAAGGAAAAGAAAAATAAATCCTCTAAAATATGGTCCATGAAGTTTTATCTTCCTGACCCCAAAATATGATCATTGACATTGATCGACGTTCAACAACGCAAAACATAAATGATCAAAGACAATGATTCTTGTGCTGCTCAAACAATCATGCCGAGTCGTGAATCTCATCCAAGCTGAGTTTGATTAATAGCAACTCCCCCTGAAATAGGTGATGGAAAAAGTAGTTTTCTCTGTTTACAATAAGATAAGTAGAATTTAAGTCTCGGAGCTTTATTAGTTTACCTAAATCAAAAACGTCGAGAGGTTTTCAAATTCGTCGTCTCTCCGCCCATCAATCTGTATCTCAATTGTATTTCTATTTGTCTGAAGTTGTATTTCTATTTGTCTGAAGTTGTCTGTTGACATTCTCCCTATCAACATCTTCTCCAGTCCGATTTTATTCAAAGAAAGTGAATGCGTCCAATAAGGAAAGATGATTAAGAAATAGTGAGAACTGAGTGACAAATTCTTACAGACCACTGAACGGCAATCTTCATAGAATATAAATCATGTACATTTTTGTAAAAACAAATCGGTAGGAAAGGATTCAAAGTTTTGTTTGAATGCTCGTAGAAATGACAATGCTCGTAATAATGACAATGCTTCTAATACTGAGAATGCTTGTAATACTGACAATGCTTATAATGCTGTCGAAGCCTGTAATGCTGACAATGCATATAATCCTGATACTGGTACATGTTGTAAGACTGACAATGCTTGTAATGCTGACATTGTTGGTAATGCTGATTATGCTTGTACATGTAATACTGACAATGCTGTAATGCTTTTGAGACATTGTTTGATTCTCATTTTGTATACTTTATTCCATCATACGATTTTTATAATTCCTTGTAGACTTCTCAACTTTTTAGTTCCAAATGCATTCTACAATCGTGAAAATAACGAGTTATTTATTACTGCCGGGTTATTACAGAAACCAGCCTTTACAAACGAATTTCCGATGTGAGTAAAATGCTTTATAGTGTTATATATGTGATGGGAGTTATTTATATTTATTTATATCATACGCTATATCTGATGCGAATAATTATATATAACAAATATTTGTCTGATAGTAAAGTAAATAGAATGCACAATTGCAGTAAAGCTGTATTTATAACCTGCTACTGAACTTGAAATAATATCATGGAAAAATATGAAGACGAATTGTACTCCTTTGTTAACTGACCTGTTGAAAATATTATTATCAGGCAGTGTTTATTCAAAAGCTTCTACACGAGAGGAAAAATATCGTGCTGTTGCCTTCAACTCAAGCTTTAGATATATCGACGACGTTTCATGTATTAACAGTAATCATTTTCAATCATATTGCCATTCGATGAAAAGGCGAAGATTATGAACAGTGATCAATCTCATGAATCTTTTATGGAATACCTGTTCTATACTAATTGTCAGCGTTCTTTACACACTGATTTTGACCACGGATTACTCCGTTTACCTGGCGAGTATGTGGGGTTCATGTCGGGTGTGACCGGTCGACAAGGATGCTTACTCCTCCTAGGCTCCTGATCTCACTTCTGGTACATCCAAGGTTCTGTGTTTAACATCTTAATTTTATATTCCTTATAGGAATTGTGAGATTGATCACTGTCTGTTATTTTGACCTTTTCATTACAGTAGCAACATTTTCATTAATACAAAATTTTGCTTACCATTAGAAATACCTTAGTTAATCATTGTAAACATTAAAAATGGGAAAATAAAATTTTAAAATTCAAATTTTCATTTCAAGTCGTGTCCATTTAATACCTGTACTAATTATCATTAAAATGACTGTCTTTCTCTCTATCATTGAAGGTCTTTTAACTTTGGATCAATTGGATTTGCCACAGGACATGAGATTACGCACGGTTTTGATAATGATGGTGAGATCATGTAAACTTCTTACTTTTACAGATGTGCATTAGGCAAATGAAAGGTAAAGTATTTCCGTATACAGAATATCATTGCATTTCACCTTATTATTACAGAGAAATGTTTGTTCAAACTTTCAATCGAATATTAGATCTAAACATTGTAGACTGAAGTTTTGTATCATTAAAACAAATTAATTGGAGGAATGTTACCAAAAGATTTTCTGAAGAGCCGCTGCCTAGCGGGGAAATCTGTCGTAATTACCAGCAATAGTTTGAAGAACGAATCGTAGCTGACAAACCCGACATCTATCTATGTATCTATCTATGTATCTATCTATCTGTTAAGGTCGATAGTTGTACTAGCCCGTCTAATGAACATTCAGAGCTCTTGCCACAGCGCTTTGGTTGTTTCCAGCCATCCATCACTGCATTGTCCTGTTTTATACATCATTAGGTAGCCAAAGTATTCTTTACGCAATAAAAAGGCTAAGATAACAAACAGTATTCAATTTCGTAATTCCTATAGAAAATACAAATCAGAGAGATGGGCAAACACGAACACCCGGTCATACCAGAGGAGGAATCAAGTGTCTAGGAGGAGTAAGCACCTCCTGTCGATCGGTCACACCCACCCCTACATCCCAATCGGGTAAACAGAGCAATCCGTAGTCAGAATCAGTGTGTCAATAACGGCCTAACAATTGGTATGAAACACGTCACTCAGCATTTGACCTAATGGAAAGTTCTCCGGCACACTAGATCGTTATAACGACCATAAATTTTGCGAAATGCTTACTTTAGACGAGATTGTACAAACCACTGTAACATCAACTTCTTTGTCAGTAGCCTACTCAATTTATAAACTGATCATATGCAGAACAAGCTCTTGTCTATGGAATCACTCGGGAGATATAAACACCATAAGCAGGAGATGAAACAATATCGCCACTTGCATAGCGGAAGTTGACGATGGAGAAATTGAAATCAGCCCGTTTGTCATAAAGTTAGTTTTACGCCATCATTTATTTTCAGCAAAATATGTAAGTACGAAGCAGATGTAAAAGACTTTATGGTGTGTCTTTTTTATCAAGGTCACTGGGATATATCGAATGGACATGTGAATGAAAATGATCATTGTTGACAGATGTGTACTGAAATATATCAGTTTAAGTATTAGACGTTCCACGATCCTACATTAATAAGTATTCGCATAGAACTAGTTTAGTTGTAGTAGAGTAAGGTGATTACGTTTCATTTCATTAAGAGTACGCTTACTTTATGTATAGCGACATGCATTTCATGATACGTCTTGTACATATCTAATTATAGAATTCTCTTATAGTACATTTTAGAGAGACGAAAAATTAGCGATTTTTCATTTTGCGAGATCTTCATTAAAAATATCTAATAGAAAAATACTACAATATGATATTAGCGCATTCAATTTTAAGGACCCGAGAACCCTCGATTTTGATGCCAAATTAGAGTCCTTGTTAAAATTACATATCTTCGGTAGATATACTATAATTTTTACTATTACTATAAGAGTCATGTAGAATGTTAACATGTGTCCTTATTACTTTTTTTGCAGGAATATTTACTAACATAGACGGCGGTTGGTCAAACTGGTGGAAAAATCAAACAGCATACGCATATTTTGACGAACAGAGGAAATGTCTCGTACAACAATACTCAAACTACTCCGTGGGAATAAATGTGACGGTGGGTACCAGATACATTCACGTGTGCATTCTGCAGGAACCATATTAGTTGTATTATGTCCTCTACTTCTTAACGTCACGCGGGATTATTTTCCATTTTAGTAGAGTATCTCTTTGTATCAAATTGCAAAATCATAAGAACCACACATTATTACGACCAAGAACTGGGAACGGCCATCAAGAGTACGTACACTAATACATCGTTAGTTAATTGAGTCTATAATTAATTATTATTTTTAATTATCAAGTTTGATATGAACACTACTCCATTCTTGTTACCTATTTTTGTCCTAATTTGGTATCACCTCGCGGAAATATAACGTAAAAATTATTTCCATCCTATAATCTCGCTAATAGAATATTAGGTTAGAAATACATACATACCCTGTGTTATCCATCATACAGAACCAGATAATTTCTCATTTCTAAATACCATCTTACAGATTACACAATCGTAAAACGTATCAAATTGAATTTAATATGTCTAACATCAGATTGCCGGCAACAATTCGAAGATTCAATCACAGAATATTGCCGACAATGGTGGAATACTTGCCGCTTACAATGCTTTGAAGAACTGGAAAAAATCTCAGGATAGTACGAAGCTGACAGAATTACCGGGTCTGTCCTTGTCTCAGGAGCAAATGTTCTTTGTAGGATTTAGTCAGGTTTGTGATAATTTTTGTTGGTTGGGTTGTTAAACTGATGTTCAATAAACATTCTAGGGAGAATACCCATCATGTACGCCTCCATAGCAGTCTTATTCTTCTTTGTGTGTAGTCTTGCTTCTTTGTGGTTAGTCATTGTTTGTTGATTTGAACGCCCTATACTCCTGTGAAAACATCACCGTCGTTTTTGTTTATTTGTTATCTATACTTCGTGTGCACTGGTTCCATCCCTGTCCACTATTGTGAGATTTTTAACGTACAAACGCTGATTTTGATTTTCAACTGCCCGATCCATGCACGAAAATCTTTCGTACAATGTTTTGATAATAGAATCAATGTTCTTATCATAGTCAAAAAATTATCGTTAGTGTGAATTTTAAAAATGACTAAGACTATGACAATGACTAAGAAGCTAGCAGGGTTCCTAACAAAATAATTATTTTAGCCTTGGTTGTTCCTACTTATAAAATTATCTCATTTGGAAATAATTGGATATAGTAGCATAATTGATTTGTTTTTTGATATAGTTTTCAGTAACACAACTTGAAGGATAATTTCCGAAAATTACTTTCATAATACGTGTAACCCACGGAGCAAAGACCAATTACTATAAAATTGCTGTATATAAGAAAAAACGTGGTTTGAAAAAGTACACCCCAAGCGGGTGTGAATTCTCTATCTTGCATATCAGTGTTCAAAATATTATGACTAAATTTAATTTTGAGGACATACAGAGAGGCAACTAAACCACATAATTTTTTTGTAGTAAAATCATAGAACTAATGAAAATCTGATGTAACGTATTTCAGTTATTCTGTGAATTCATGTCACCAGAATTCATAAAGAGTAAGACTTCTAGTGGAAAACTTATGGATTTACCAGGAAGGATCAGGTGAGATCAAGTACATGTACGATGGCCATCATTCGGTACCACCATTAGAAATTTCAGTATGTCTGTTTAAGAACGCTAGTGTTCATTGTCAACGGCTTTTACCTTACAAAAACACTTTTATAAACCGATATCTTAGAATGGTATGAAGTGTCCTGTCATCAACCTCAGCCATCGTACCTTCAGTTAGAGGATTGATTTAGAGAATGCATATCATCAAGTTAATTAGGTACGAATTGTGGACGATGATAACATGCAGTCAGATTTAACAGTAAATATATTATATTAATAACAAAGGAGACCAGTTAATTGTAGATATTTCGAAGTGTGTATTGTGTAACATCATATGAAGTAACGCCAACATTGTTTTTTTTTATTTTCTGTTTTACGGGAGTGCCGACCATAATTATGGATGAAAGCACGTACCCAGTGTTTTGTTTTTATTATTTCCGTCGATGGTTCTTTGATAGTCAATGATAAAAAGTGTTAACAAATTCAGAGAACACTACAAAATTATCCGTTTAATTTCCATCTCTAAAATAAGACCATTAAAGACTAAAAGTGCAAAACTTACCCCCCAAAAGAAAAAGATCCTAAAGAAGAAAAAGCGAAGTTTATAAATAGTTTATTATTCTACTAAATTTATGCGATTGAAAAAGTATCCATCCTGATTTAAAGATAAGAATTTTAATCACAATTTTTCATATGAACGTCATAAGAGATTGCTTGACATTTGAACGTTTGTTTTAAATTCGACCCCATCTCAATTTTTGGAAGAAAAGTCTCATAACAGAAAATATGTTCTATGTTTTTTTTAGGATAAAAGGAGTAGTATCAAATTCCGAGGAATTTGCCGAGGCGTTCCAGTGTCCCACTGATACACCGATGAATCCAGCCAGAAAATGCCGTATTTGGTGAGGCGAGCATTGCATGAAGAGGCACAAAATGCTCCACAAGATACTCAATTATTGAACGTAAAGAAATTCAAAATGCAATAAAATAAATTCTTATATAGATGGCAAACTACTGATTTAATTTTGTTTTGTTGAATATTCAATGTTACATTTGATTGATTCTTTGTTTGTTTGGTTTACGTCCGGTCGAGAATTTTTCACTCATATTGAGACGTCAACACTTGTAGGTGTAGTTCAAATTTAGACCTATGCTTAACACTCAGGGCCGTAGCAGTGAGATATTTCATTTGAAAGGGAAGATACCTCGTTCACAAGGAACACAGCGCGTGGATTTTCTACTTACTTTAGTGCAGCTATGAGCAAATTCAATTATATTAACATTTGTATTATTTCCTTTTGAACAATGTAATACCTTGAATTTTTGTTAGAATTTTACAAAGGAAGCTTACGACTAATCGACCCAGCACTATGCAAAATATACTGGACAAAAAAGTTAAGGATCATAATTTTGACCTCAAAAATATTTATTAACCAAATAATTATTTTGACAAATTTTAACATGTATAGTTTCTCCAATATGTCCTTAACAAAATAGATTTACCTGGTTTCATACTGACGTCATAAGTGCACAATTTTTCCGCCCAAACACAAGCAAGGGTCAAGGTGCCAACGTGTATATTGAAATTGAAAAATTGTGATTTTCATTTTATTGTGGGTATTTATTGCTCTAATCGACTCTTAGGTGAACAATTATTGACATTAAAAGCCATGAGGCGCCATTTAACTATTCTGGAAGCTGGTCAGGCAGTAGGTATGCTTCAAGCTGGCCAAGTCCAGAGAACTGTTTCTACAACCGCTCGCCAGGATCGCTATATGCCACGTATGGCTCGTAGACACAGGTTTCAGAGTGCTGTCCAACTCAATACTGACTTTCATGCAGCAAGTGGGGTGCGCATAACACCACAAACTCTCAGACAGAGACTTCATGCTGCTAACCTTCGGGTTCATCGACCTGCTGCCCGTCCCATTTTGAGGAGAAGACATCGTGTAGCACGACTCAGTTGGGCTCAAAATCACATAAACTGGTAACTGCGTCATTGGATGCCTGTTCCTTTCACAGACGAGTCACGGTTCTGCGTGGACTTTCATGACGGTCGTAGGCGTGTATGGCGCATGCGTGGAGAGCGGTACGCTGATTGCTGTGTAGCAGAGCATGATCGTTTTGAGGGTGGCTCTGTGATGATTTGGGCCGGAATCAATATTGGTGGATGTACTGACTTGCACATGATTAATGGCAATCTCACCGGTGCAATTTACAGGGACGAGATACTGCATCCAATTGTGAGACCTTATGCGGGAGCTATAGGCAACGCCTTTGTGTTAATGGATGATAATGCTCGTCCCCACAGAGCACGTATAGTGACAGACTACCTTGCTACAGAGACAATTGAACGTATGGATTGGCCGAGTTGTTCTCCGGATTTAAATCCAATATAACTTGCCTGGGACATGTTGCAGCAAGCTGTTTCCAGACGCCCTGTACTTCCGACAAACCGCCAGGAGCTTACGTTAGCTTTACAGCAGGAATGGGCAAGGTTGCCACAAATTGCGTTCCGCAGGCTCATCAGAAGTATGCAGAGGCGTTGTCGTGCCGTTATACAGGCTCAGGGTGGACATACACCCTATTGATATTGCCTTTATAAAGATTCAATCATTTGTAATGAAATTTGTTATTGTTGCTCATACCGATTTTCAAACTGTTTTGGGGGGTTACCTGACAATGGTTGCTCTGGCTGCTTAAGGTATTGATGAATTTGTAAAAACAGGTTTAAAATGTATTGTTCGATTGTCTTTGAACATTTTAGGTATATATTTAACATAATTTATTTGGTTTTGTTATGAATAAAATAATTCTGAAATCATGATCCTTAACTTTTTTTGTCCAGTATAGATAGCCTTATCGTATTTAAAGTACAATGCAGTGAGAAATTAGCTGTAGAACAGATTGTCGCAGGGACAGTGCTAGATTCACCAGTTGTATAACTAATCCTTTCTGCCCATGATCTAGGTGTTGTATATCTGAATTTTGACTTCACCGTCTCAAAAGTTTAATATTAAAGAATTCCTAGTTTATTTTTGCATTACATGTATTAAGGGACTGAAATAAAGAGCTTCAATAAATAGTTCACCAGCTTGCATAACCATATTAGGTAGCTAGTTATTTAGGAGGTCTATCACATCAATCGTGCAGAGAAATGCCTGAACCGAAAAATCACAGGATTGCCATTTGCTGATTGGTATGAAACACATCATTCACCATCTGACCCAGTGATAGTTTATATTTACAAATTAAATTAAAATAATTAAGAGATTTTTGCGAAATACTGAACTTGAATGAGACTGTTGAAACCTAGTACGATAATTTGTTTGTCGATAGTCTGGATCGATTTTAAAATTTATCATTAGCAGAACATGTTCTTGTGTATCAAATCAGTTGAGCAACATAAAAACTATATGTAAGTGATAATGAAATATCGTTTCACAAATATGGGAAATTGACGATGACGAACCTGAATTTATCTCGTTTGTCATCAAATTTTGATGTTTGCTGTCGACATCTGTGTTCAATAAAATATAGACGACTCTGGTCTATCCTAACCTTTCCTCCAGTGCATCTTTCTTGATAGACTGGATACAGCTTATGAAATAACAGATGGTGTCTTAAAATGAATCCATTCTTATATAGAAGAGCAGCGTAAGTCAGTATCTATCAACTCTGTCAAATTCACTAAGTGATTTCTTTGTTTTGGCGTCCCCCAAAGGGTCTATAGTAAACTGTACTGCCTGTTTTTCCATACCTATTGAAACCATCTGTCGACAACAAGGAATAAGCTATCACTGTTATACTCTCAAATTTACTTTGTAATACGAACAATGGAAGGATGGATTAAATACTTTTCGAGATTTTAACCTTGTATAGCAGATATTAGTCCATGGATGGCTACAAATTCGTCCAAGCTAAATCAGGACAAAAAAGAGCTGATCATCTGTGCACTATGAACCCTATCTCAATTTTGAAAACCAATCTATTGTGAAGTCATGTCACTATCGTATTAGTAATATTTGTCGAATTCACTATTTCATACTTACAAAGCGCGTAAGACTCTTGTCAATGTGCTCGTTACATCAGAACTTGATTATGCAAATTCTCTTCTTTTTGGAGTCAACAAAACCACCTTGGACCACTTACAGAAGGTGCAGAACACTGCAGCCAGGCTTGTGTCGGGGACAAAAACGTGGGATAATATTTCCCCAGTCTTCGCGCAGCTGCACTGGCTTCCAGTACAGTATCATCCACAATACAAAATTTTGGTGTTTTCCTTCTGCGCCCTGGCGGGACGTGTTCCCGAACTCATTGACGTGTATTCCCTATCTCGAGCACTAAGATCTGAAACATCACCGAAATTCATTGTGCCAACAATTCGTACAAAGTCTGATGGAGAACGCAGTACGTACATTTGGGCTGCAGCCAGTTTGTAGAATGACCTTGTAGAATGACCTTCCGAAATATGTTAACGCTTCCAAAACAAAACCGTTTTAAAAAACTGGCAATACCCAACTTCTTAAAAATTGCTTTCTCCGACTTTTAAGCTTCTTACACAGTACATGTTTTTCTCAATGTACTGTTTTGAATGCAAATTTCTAAACTAAATCTTCTTAAAGTTTTATTTCTTTGATTTCTAATAATGTCCTGATAATTGTATTATCTTATTAGATGTTTTGTATAGCGCCTTAGAGTAATTCTTATCATATACATCAAACTTGAAATTGGTCATGCCATATACACAATGAAAGAAATAAAAAAAAAAGTTAGATTTACCGTAACTGTGCGAGATATGCTCTATCAGTCCTAAGTTCTATCTATCCTAAGTTCTCGGAAGTCGATAACACACGTATAATGTCTCACAAATAGCAGAAAGGAGTGACGAAGGAATAAATTCAAAGAAAAAGACACTCATGAAGCGTATACATAAAACGTATACATAATAGTATACGTACTTATTATATATTTTTGATATGTTTTCCTTTTTATTCTATATATAGTATCCGGAATTTTTCCGAGTCATAAGTCTGTTCTGTAAATGTTCAGGACCTACTTTAATTTAATTGTAGCGTCACATCCGCTTACATCCTCGATGATTGTGACAAACAATGCTAATGTAAACAAACGATAGTGAATTATATGGCTGAAGAATAAACTCCTAAAATACCAAAGGTGGAATCACGGATCTAGAAAGTGTAAGCATCTGTTGACCTGTAGCCATAAAGCAACATTCGATTTATCGACAGGTTGTATTTGCACACGAGATCATGTTAAACAAGACCGCTGAATGTAAAGTAACATCAACATTAGCTTGTCTCAGTTTAGATGGTGACCATACAACAATGAATATGCAGGTAATACTCCAATATTGCTACATAGGTAACGAATTAGACTAGGTGATATTCATTTTCAGTTATATTGAGCTGCCTGTTGAAGTTTTTCTGTAGAGTTCATTGGTCGACAAGGTATTGCTCTGTGGTTTGATGGACCTAACATTAGCCTGATGAAGTATGCTCATTATTTTGATAGAGAAATTAAAGGGAAATTTAGAAATAATTGTTTTGTCTCTTGACAGTTTTATGTCCTCTTCACACTGCCTTGGCCAAAAAACCCGTCTTTAATTTGAAGAATTTCTACATTATCGATACCATGAGGAAGACATATCTATTAAAAATCAAATCCAAAGGTTGTTTTCAATGAATATAGACAATAAGTTCATTGGTAAAGGCCATTGATAATACTAGAAGAGGAAACACTATCAAGTACACATTGTTTTGTATGCAGATTTTGTTTATAAGTTTCTACATTAGGAAACCTTTTATAAAATATGTACCTCTTGTAACTTTGCGACATGTAAGGCTAAAGTAGGATGGAGAAATCCTACAGCGAAACTTCCACATGCAATAGTGAAGGTGATGACCCACGTGAAAGGATTCTTGAGCAGAAAAAACATGGATTTGGATCCGGATCTAGGGGAATCTGAAAGTACAAATGAGAACCTGTGGATTTCATTTAGAGTGCAAGGATCAAAATATCAATTTGCGTGTTGACATATATCCGACAATATAAGGATACCCATATAAAATCAGACATATAATTGAATGAAAGCAGCATCCATTTTTATTGCAAAGATGTTAAGGTAGCACCAGTCTCATATACGTATAGTGGATTTATTTGGTTGGGTAATTATTTTGGCTTATTTAAGCAGTTTGGTATCAAACCGCCAAATTTGTAATAGTTAAATTTGCACCAAAATATGTCTGCAAACATAATACTTACTTTCGCAAGAAAATTAACTGTATAACAGTTGTTTCCATGTCAAAGTACATGTAACACTTTTCAGCTTGGGAGATAAATAAAGTGCGTTTTTTATTTTAAAATTTTTTTTGTCAGTTGTTTCTGACGGTAGTAAACAGTTTCACAGATAAGTTATTAATATGACATTGTTTATCAGTATTTATGTTTTGGAACTTCATATCCGCCAAAATATGCACTGATAAAATTGTTACCTTATCTCTGAGCTAGAAAATCGCCAAATGTTACATCCGCGAAAAAAGCCCGTTATGCAGCATAATTTGTATATGATGTCTTAAATATTTGTTATTCCATTCTATTGTGGATAATTTGTATATCATTTTTTAAATGGAATATATTTCTATCAGATAGGCATTGAATAATAACACCCATAATAGAAATGAATAGTGGATGCGAAAAAGTTAGTGCGCTCTGAATCTCCATGTATTTTCCAAAATTACAATATTAGTATAATATTCTCACAGTTTGAATAATTTATACAGAAATATAGGGGCCTCCGTGGCCGAGTGGTTAGAGCATCGGGCTCAACATCACAAAGCCTCTCACCTCTGTCGGCGCGTGTTCGAATGTTGTCCGCGGCGTTATGTGAGCAAGTTTGCCAGTTTACTTGCGGAAGGTCGGTGTTCTCTTCCCAGGTACATTGTATCTGGGTTCTCTCCTCCACCAACAAAACCTGGATGCCACCAGATAACTGAAAAATTGTTGAGTGTGGCGGAAAGCAATAAAAATAATCAAATAATATACAGAAATATATATTCCACTATGGAGTGGAATAAACAAATATGTACGGAATCATATACAAATATCCACTAAAAGAATGAAATAAACAACGAGAATAAACATTTTAACAATGAAGTTAATTTGTTATTGTTGTTTGGGATATGATAGAGGCCGTCACTGACACTTCTCAACTGACTTTTTATTCTTTTTTTCTATTTTTACGACAGATGCTTGAATTCATTTGCGATTTGGGGTGAAAGTACACATGACCTGATGTGAAATAATAATGCATTTTTGTTTGTTTTCAACATATTTTATTGATAATAAAGAAGTCAATTGAAAATAACTGCTTGCAGCTTAGTAGTTACTCTCCTGAATATAGCATTGGAAGTCATGCAAGCAAACTGTAAATGTACCTAATATATACAGGGGTACAAACAATTTTAATTAATACATATTGTGGTTTATATATATATATATATATATATATATATATATATATATATATATAAATCTGCAGGTTTTATCTATAGATTTATCAACAACAGGAAATATTTTTTAAAGTTATGGTTTAAGGACAAAGTTACTCCCATAGTTATCAATCTCATAAATCCTATAAAGAATACCAAATTAAGATAGAAGAGTGCAAACATGGACCCCTGGACATAGCAGAGGTGGGTCCAGAAGCCTAGGAGGAGTAACCATACCCTATTGTCCGGTTACACCCACCGTGAGTCCTATATATGATTGGATAATGAAATAATCCGCAGTCAAAATTAGTGTTTAAAGAACGCCTAAGAATTGGCATGAAACGTTTCAGACAGTATTTAACCTAATGACAAGTTGTATTGGCAAATCAGATCGTTGTGATAACCATAGAGTTTGTGAAATGCTGAATTAAATGACACTATTGAAACCCCTCTAACATCAACTTGTTTGTCAGCATTCTATCTCGATTTAAAGATAGAGCATACGCAGGACATGCTCTTGCGTATCGAATCAGTTTAGAGATATAAATATTTCCTGCAGGTGATAATGGAGTAATGCTCCGCAAATATGGAAAGTTGACGATTGAAAAGTTGAAGTAATAAAGTTGAAATGTTAGTTTGCCGTTGATATTTTTATCAACTGCAAAAACAGTGAAGTCTTATGGAATGGTTGAAAAGACCATTTCAAACATTAGAATAGTTTCCATAAAGAAAAGCTGAAGAAGATGAAAAGTAGAAGAAAGAGGATGATATATAGTGTTTTGTTTTAATGTACCTTAACGAAGTAAGCAGTTGTGTTTAAATTTAACGTGAATCATATTTGTATGACGTTCACAAAAATTGAAATGTGGTGGTTTTGAAACATGCTTTGTAAATACGATGTTAAGAACTTACTAATTGAGGACGGCTCTTTATTCTACATTTAATATATTATATAATCATTATGCGACAAGTGTGACCGGTGAACAGGGAGTACTTTCTCCTCCTAAGCACCTGCTCACACCTCTAATTTTTCCAGGGATCTTCCTTTTAATTTTGTATTCTGTATAGGATTTATGAGATTGATCGCTGTTCGTTTTCTTCATTGCTCATACGAACAACAATGGATACAAATGAGCTGTTGAATACTTCCAATCTGCATTTAGGAATATTATATTGAATTTTATTTTGAGTATTACCTTTGAAATGTTTTTGGCGTTTGTTCGGAACAATTTCTTATAAATATTAGGCACGGCTCTTATATAGTTTTCAAAAATCCGTACTTATTTTTGCTACGTTGCATGTATGATATGGTCCTAAGTTGAAAAAGAATAAATTTAACATCATCATAATTTCTTAAAGGTATGAATGTTGAGGTGGTATGCGTGGTAGCAATAGGTCTAGGTTTTAGGAATTCATCAGACATGTAGCATTTTCTCATGTATCAAATCGGATGAGAAATGTAAATGCCATATGGTAATGGTATATTGCTACGTAAAAAAGGGAAGTTGACAACGTAGATGCTGAAGTCATATGTTTATCACGAAGTTGATTTGTTAATTTGCCATTAGCGTGCATGTTCAGTAGAGCATCGAAATATAAAATATATGGAAATGACTCTGACAACGAAAATGAGAGACATTAGAAGAGGTTTTATAAGATAAGTTAAAGCTACAAATACTGTGAACTATAACCTGCGATTATGTACTCACCATTGATGCGCTCTATAAGGAAATACCCGACTATCACGTTGAGTATTGTTATGGAACCAACTACGAAGAACGGTAACCCAAATCCTCCGACCTGGAAATAAATAGCATAATGCATGAAAACTGGAATCTCAAACCTTTCATTATGTGACTTGAAGAAAGCACAACGAAGAACTGTAAATTCATATATTTCACAAAAGTTATATTTTAACTTTGAGATTAGGGTCTAGTGTGTAACTAATATCTTGGTCACCCTAGCGAAAATACAACTTAGATAAATGAGTAAAATGTGAAAAAAACATTTCGACATTCCACAGTCCGACTTGATATTTTCTGTAAGCGTTATAACACGATAAGAAGTACAATCGCCGTGTACATCTGAGTCGGGTTAGAATAAGTCCTTAGTACCCCTTGCTTGTCGTAAGAGGCGACGAAATGGGGAATTCCTTCCGAGGAGAATGCAAAACCCAGGCCCGGTGCCACTGCAGGTGTGGCACGATGATGATCCCTCCCTGCTCAAATGCCATAACGCCGAGCATAGGCTTATATTTTGTAGTTCTTCACCGGCAATGTTAACGTCTCCATTTAAGTGAAAAAATCTCGAACGGAACGTTAAACAATACACAACTATCCAACCAACCAACCTTGCTTAGATAGAAAACAAATTTAAAAGTTTGAATGGTCCATTTGTGGTCCATCTTTATTTGCAAAAATGCAACAGGTTTAAAAATTTCAAAATATAGTCTTCAAGCTATAGATTTCCACCACCACTATGATTTGTTTTTTTTTCTATTTGTATATTCTTCAACGTGGTATTATGTTAGATTGATTGATTGATTATTTATTGCTTTCCGCCACACTCAACAATTTGTTTTGTTTTTGTTGGTGGAGGAGAGAACCCAGATTCGAACACGCGCCGACAGAGGTGATAGGCTTTGTGATTTTGAGCCCGATGCTCTAACCACTCGACCACGGAGGCTCCCTTAATATAAAGAATGAACATGCAAAGTTACTAAATATTTGAAGGAAAACGTGGCGTTATGTGAGCAAGTTTGCCAGTTTACTTGCGGAAGGTCGGTGGTCTCTTCCCGGGTACATTATATCTGGGTTCTCTCCTCCGCCAACAAAAACTGGACGCCACCAGATAACTGAAAAATTGTTGAGTGTTGCGGAAAGCAATAAATAATCAATCAATCAATAAATCTTTATACTAAAGGCGTTAAAGTGAAAGTAAATTGTACATTCCCCATACAAAGCGCCATCAACTGGAACTCTATCTCGAGGCAGCAGACTTTCTTCCAAAGGCAATTATAATTCATTATACTCACGTACAAACATATAAAAGCATGCAAATCATGTGTTTGCCAATCAAAAACTTCTTTGGGAAATATTTAAGTCTAACATCATGCATCAATGACATGTTTTACAGATGCAAGAAAAAGTATAAACAAATACGCAATTAGATCAGATATTACCATTAAAACAAATGAAATACCATATTGAAATAACGAACTTAAAATAAGTAAACGATGCATGTATCATGCTACATCATAGTAAAAGATCCATTAAAAGTTTCCTCTTACATCCACATATTAAAGACATTGCAATGTATGAAAGAAACGTATTGTATTCACATGTATAATAATTGCTTAAAGTGCACATTATGCCGCTCGAAGTGTTTGAGTCAGTACGAAAAACGTTATATAAGACAATGGTGTTTACATTTTCCCTTTATATAACATTTTGTATGAATTCATATTAACTACTTGTATTTTACTAAATCTTCAATACATGGATCTGTTCCTTACGTGTCCTTGCATACGTATATCTGAAATTAAGATGCTATGGATTATTTAAGATATTTCGAATTCATTATAATTGAATCAAAGGAGAAGCGTGCGGCCGGCAGCATACACTCTTCTCAAAAAGAACAAAGTTCATGAATAATCCAATTTGACCTTAAGTTTGAGTCTTTCTGACTCAAATTCGAAAGTACACAAATATCCAAAATGGTTGTATATAATATGTGTACACCACAAAACACTACACTCCGTTGTTCTTTGGTTGTTTTTTGTTTACGTCCCGTCGAGAATATTTCACTTATATTGAGACTGCACCAACTGGAGGTGAATTACCACAAATTTAGACCTACCTTAGTGAGGGTTCGTTAACGTGCCAACGCCTGCCACAACACGGGACCTCAGTGTTTAAGGTCATGTTCGAAATACCCCTGATTCTCACTTCTAATGCCGCGCGTTTGGCTAAGGAACCATCACTACCTATTTTTACGTCTTAGGTTTGCACGAGACGGATCGAACTCACGACCTTCGGGTTACGAAGCGAACGCTCTAACCATTCAGTTACCGCGACCGGTCATTACACTTGGATTTCCTGCCATTTTATTTGAAATGGCCACAATAGCCTTTTCCAACAGTTGTTTAGCTTCATAAAGCATGGGTTACATGAATCAATCACGGAAAGTTAAATACATATTTATGTTGATATTTTTGTGTTGCAAATTCATGGATTTAGTTTCGATTGTCGGGCGTGTCGTATGATTTGTATTTGAATAGATGATAAATTTAACAAATTATTAATATATATTTTTTATTTAAGTTTCTGACTTTTTCAGAGTAGGAATGATTGAATTTCTGAGAAACAAACGTAGTATTTGTGATATTATTTGCTAAATCACCCGAATTGTACGTCTAAATCTTTTTCAATTCTGTGTTTCATTAAAATAAGCCAGTGAACAGGAACTATATTCAAACCAAGATCATAACTTAACGTTTGAGCGCAGATGATCTTGAGCACCAAGAGGCAAATTGATATATTTGTTATAGATATCGATTTATTCATTACATTTACTGCAATATTACCGGAATTACTCTCTGTATTGTGGGTAATCTATCAAATGTACTAAGAATGCAACCTTCGCATTACCTCATAAAGAACCCCGCCTACACTTGGTCCAACAATAATACCAAGACCACTGGCTGTCTGTAACACACCCTAAAGAGAAACACAAAACAGACAGAAGCATTAGTCTATTTTACATGCCTCCACGAATAAGTATTGTCACAGAAAAATAGACGTCACTATCAAATGTGCATACAAAACACGAAGTCAATAAACATGTTCTTCAACATTGATACTGTCACACATGTACCCACCAACACCGTTGCAATATTATCAGGAAACACATTGGCAACAATAGCAAAACTTGCTGTCAGAAGCATTGCACATCCAAAGGCTTCTATTGCTCGACACAGAAAACACATAACAATGTAAGTAATCCCATTCGGACTTTTATCCAACACCCTGGAATATTAAAGATGGTATCGATCAGTTGATTTAGTAGAAATTCTTAATTATGATGTGAAAATATTGAAAAATCATACCACAATCTGTCAATCATTTGGGCGATTATCATTTCTACTTAATTCGTGATAATATAATTTGAGATACAACTTAAAACATAAACGAAAATATTAACTGCTGTGAAGGCGAAACATCAAATGTAGCCAGATATGTCAGAAGTGATGTTAATCGAATGTGAATTCTAAAAATTTCTAAATAATGTTTAGTAAATTTGAAATCACAAAACTTTTCTAAAATAAACAACATCAAAATGTATGACTTTTCAACCCTTTACACGGCCATTGTTAAAGACTAGACTTTTTGTCACCATAGATTCCAAACGTTAGTTCTTGTTATATTCAAGGTATCCCCTCTAAAGTGACAAAAGTGAAGATAAGGAATTGTTAGCAATCTCCTAACTCCTATATAGAGTACTAAATTCAGAATAGGGCAAACTTAAACCCTTGGAGATACTATAGATGAGATCAGGTACCTAGGAGGAGTAAGCATCCCCTGTCAACCGATCACAATAACCATCTAAATTGTGTAAATGGACCGCTCGTCATTTTATTAATTAGCATTGATCTCATAGTTGATATGTCCAGATATCTAGCATATATTACTTATTTTTCAGGATTTGAAGTCAGAATGAAAATAACGCAAATGAAACTAAAGCGAATTAAGGTACATGCAGTTCACTACATTAAGGCTTATATTCTTAATGACACATAACAAAATAGCGATTTAAATATCTTGTGAAATTGTTTGTATCGATCGATTTGGTTGTATGCCATTAATGCATCGGACTGTTGAACCGATAGTCCCGAGTTCAAATCCACCAAAGGCTTTTATTAATATTTACTGAAATGAAATTTTTACAATCATGTTTTTCTTTCTCTACAAAATTGTATATTTTCTACCATTTCGACATATATACTTATTATATATCATCATGTTCTTCATAATCAAATCATTTCGTGATGATTTTAGAAACCTTTCCAAGGTGTATTGAGCCAACTTAAATGCGATATACATTATGTGCTTTTTTTCTCTGGGCACTCATTATTTATAGTGAAGTATACCAATCCTCAATAGTTGTATCTTTTTAGCCGATTTTTGTAATATTTTCTTTCCGCATACATGATATACTTGTTATTTAATATTCAACAAGATGAAATTCTGTTCTGTAAATCATCAAAGGAGGTCGTACATAACCAATCTTTGAAAATGATAGGTTTGTAACCTTAGAAAGTAAAGAGTAAACCTACCCAAATAGTACGGCACAAGTACCTCCAATCGTGGCTCCAGAGAGATACATGAACTTTGATCCAATTTTTGTTATCTGTTAAAGAACATGATTAGTTTTAAGGATTACGAAACTAATTCATCTTTACATAGACAACTGTATGTTTACAATATTATTGCATTATATTGACACATATTTGATATTTGATTTCTTTTCCTTGCAATTACATTGTTCATGAAATAATAGATAAAGAGGTATAAATTGGGTATTCTGTACTTAATGGCGTCTACAATTTCTTTATGGAGGCGAGTTGTATGTAGGCTTTCTTCGATGCCAATGTATTAGACTTACGAAGACTGGTTGGTATGTTGTGAGCCTCATATGTAGGATATGACATGACGTTGGTCACGTGATCATATCCTATAACGCCCGAAGGGCCTACTTCATGTTATATCCCAACAACACTCAAAAATGATATATTATTTCTTAAATGGCAGTCATGGCAATGACAGACTTGTGAACAGAGGCAACTGCCTCCAAAGTAATGTATGGTATGTGCCATTGATTGTTTGTCCCTTTTGGAGATAATCTACCAGAATACCATCAGAATCCCAGAAAACCGAGGTCATAGCATTTCAAGCTGATGGAACAGTCTTTACATTCTTTGGCGGGGGTGAACCAATTATTTAGCATGTTGTTTGGCCTCTGGGTTGAAAAAATAGACCCACGTTTCATCCATAGTAACAAGTCTCTGAAGAAAGTTAGCAGGATCTACCTCTATACGGTTAAGATTAGCATGCGACAAAGTGATCTGGTGTGCTTCTGATGTATTGTCAGAAGTCTCGGTACCTACATGTAACAGACTGAAAGCTTTCTCATTGGAGCATCCTCTGTCAGAATGGAATGTACTCTTTCCTGTAAAATGCCAATTGTACTGTTTATATATCTGTCTATAACTCGCTTGTCAATCGTAACAATATCCTGGACTTTATTGACCATTTCTGGGGTTGCAACGGTAAGAGTTTTTCCAGGACAGGGGTCATCTCCAAGGCTCTGCCTGCCGCGTTTAAATGCCACTGCCCACCTTTTTTCTGTAGCTTTTGAAGGTGATCTTTTTCTAATGTTGCTGCTATGTTAGTAGGGATATCCTTAGGTGTTAAACCTTTCTTATGCAAATATTGGATAACTGGTCTTTCACCGATTTTGTCCGTTTTCCAAAAGTCATTTGCCTTGTTTACTTTAGAGTGCTACCCCGTCGATATAAAATGACCAAATGACACCAGTCTTCAGGTACACGTCCTTAAATAGTCAGGGAATAGTGGGCTGAAAAGGGACATCGATGCTAACCTCCTACAATACAAGGCTCAAAACATATCAATCGACCATCATATATAGCCTTACATCATAGCAAAAAGAATAAAGTCTGTAGAGAAAAAAATTAAGAGGATGGACTCAGACACCATGTACAAGCAGATTTCAATATATTCCAAATAATCGTATTTTAAGATCACATGACATGCCGTCCAGTTATTTTCGAAATATATTAGAAGGTATTCTATCTTATATCACACCTAAACTGTCTTTTAAAGTAACTTACATAATATCCTAATATTGGCGATGACAAGAAAATCACAAACTCAAAAACTCCAAATATCATCCCAATGACAGTTTGTGAAACGTCTTTCTTTTGAGCCTAAATGAAAAAGAATTAACGTATGATTCATTTTTCGTATAAATAATAATAAAATGAATAAACTACAAATAATATATATGTATATCAGAGAGTTTACTTATCATTATATCATGAATACACTTTTCAATAACTGGTCGAGGTTACAGTATTCGCTTCATGACCTGAAGGTCGTGAGCTCGGGAAATGACTGCGTCAAACGTACAAGACTTATGTAGGTAGTAATTGCTACTCTGCCAAATATATATAGAAATATATAGAAATGTGAGACACATCTTTTGGATATGACTTCAAAACGGAGGGAGCCTCCGTGTCGCAGTGGGCGTTGGCAAGTTGACGTCGCCGTGCATAGGTCTGAATTTGTGGTACTTTCACCTACAGCTGGTAACATCGTCTCGACATGACTCAGAACTTTTCTAAGGGACGTAACAACAAACAGAAGAAAAATGTTTTCAAGAGAAAAGTGTACCTCCCCTGGGAAAAATGGCGCTAGTAGTGAGTAACACGTCACCATGAAAAAGTTCACCATCGTCATGGATACCAGCAGACTCATCTTCTGTTTTGGAATTTCAGAAAACGAAGACTTGTTTTCCTTTTTATTGTTACTGTGATGCATATTGTCTTCTCTAGGATCTGGAGTATTTGATTGTTGGCTTAATAGAGGCTCTCGTTCATTGATTTCCATTTCCTGAACAAAGATACATACATACTTACATTGCAATCTTTTTTTTCACTTTCAGAATTATGCATTTCTAAGATACAGCTCTTGTAAGAACAAAGACATATCACTAATTTATCAAATGTTCATTAGTGCATGGTTCAGGAACATGAATCTATTGTTTATAGATGAATGTGAGGTAAATATAACGAGCTGCAGGTAACAACTTAAGTATCTAGACACGCAGGCTTTAGCCACCATTGATCGGACTTCTTGTGCAGTTGTTGTGTAGCGAAGATTGGGTATCGCGCTTTCACTAAGTATAGTTGTCATTTTCCTATGTTTAAAGGTCTACATAAATATCTTGGGCAAAAGGTCAGCATTAATGAAAATTGATAGAATTAAGTTCAATGACCTTTTCGTCTCATACACTGCTGGGGTGTCTACATTCATTGTGTATAGAACACCTAAATGACGACTATCGTGAAAACACTTCAAATAGACCGTAGAAAAAAGATGCCCCATAAATTTGTACTGTGTACGTATCATTGCGGATATGAAATTCTCGTTTTCAATCCATCATTTTTTGGGACCTATATAGCTGCAAAAATGTCCCTTACTTGTTAAAATGTTAACACATACAAGTCATAAATTAGTACATAGTAAATCAGGTTATAAACATAGTCATTAAACTGCATATGCATCATGTAAACAAAGATATTCCAAGACTGATTCGTTTTGAACCGGACAGTACTTACCTGATTCAATTGCACGACTTTGAAATATTATGGCATGCCATTTGCATTTGAACCAAAAGGTACATGTTGAATATGCATGTGTCACTTTATGAACACAATCCTTGGTTGTGACATTTTATGTAGGCTGAGACTGCTATGAATGAAGTAAGATAACAGCTATAAAGATTATGTGAATTTACTGATTGTTCCAATTATGTGTTTCATTAAAATTGAATCTTCTTTTTCAAAGGACTATATCTGACATTAGGCATTTCGCGTTAAGATTATAAAGTTTTCAATAATAAAGTCAATGGATTTTGTGTTGAAATATTGAAGAACTACAAGAATGGTATTTTTATTCTCCCTTTAAAATTGTCCGAAATATACGCCTAGATAACGGGTGTGCAATATATTATAGATAAGCTTTGCAAAGCGTTAGAATAATTGTAGTGTTGTTGTGTACATTGTATCTGTAAGCTGACCTTGTACTGGGATTGAAATAAAACATAAACATGACAATGTGCTTACCTATATAATTTTTATTCCTTTTATTTCTGTTTTTTTTTTAAATAACAACCCCTCCTTATTAAAATGTTACAATAAAAATTATACCCGAGCATTGACACCAAAATTATAGGCCAAAATGCATCATTGCCTAATATTATGTTATAAAACCAATCAACAAAATTTGATAGTTAGTGTACACAGTCTTCAATAGATGACATATTGTTAGTGTACACAATATTCTCTAGATGACATGTTGTTAGTGTACACAGTATTCTCTAGATGTCATATTGTTAGTGTACATAATATTCTCTAGATGTCATATTGTTAGTGTACACAGTCTTCTCTAGATGACATATTGTTAGTGTACACAGTCTTCTCTAGATGTCATATTGTTACAGTATATAGTCTTCTTTAAATGACGTTTGAAATGTTACGCACAGTAGACTATGCTTCCAATGTCGAACCTAAAAATACACTACGTCTGTTATAGTAAATCACAAATGTTAAAATATATCTCAGTATAATGCATTTTAATGTGTTACAGAATTTTTCCATGAATTCTGTGGAAGATTATATCAAGAACCTGACAACTTGTCAGAATGGATTCAAACTATATGAGGAATACCAAAATCTCGTATTAGACATATGTCAACAAAAGTGCGTAACATATATCCTTCTGTATTTAGTAAACAAGGAGTGATAAAAGACAAAAAAAAAATTAAAATAAATCGGTAATAAGAGGAATATGTTTTGGTTCCAGCTAACAAAACTTGTAACAACATTGTCCTTTTGTGTAAGGTTCCTTATTAACACTGTATTTTAAACAAACTTTAATTCCACAATTGGTAATACATTTTATACTCAAAAGTTCCCTTTCTATAGACGAAATAATTCAAATTCATGTGTTAGTTTTCATCACATTTGACACCCCTATCAACGGAACGAAGAAATGGGCTGCTCTCCGACAAATCAGGGCTTAATGTTTTGACTTACCGTACCTATTCTGGATTCCAAAACTTCGTAAGTACTCGCACAAATAGAGATACACTGTAAGATCCACTAAATGTTCTAGCAAACCCCGATCTTCGCTCGTCAAAGATATATCAAATGCTTCGAAGGAAAAACTTCAGAAAAATTGCACCACAACATAGGCGAGAAGTGGAGTAAATTAAATGTAGATTTCATAAAAATTTCAATTAACATTTAGTGAATTTGAAATCATAAGACATTTCCCAAATCAACACCATTTAAAGGTGCTTTTTTAGCACTTAATACGACCATTCTTGTAGATAAATCTAAAAGTACACTTTCTGATATTATAGACAGCAGCAGGAATACGGAAATATCATATCCTGTGATCAGTCATTCAAAACATTACTATGTAAAAATTATTACTCTTGTTCTACGCACAAATTACTCTGATATTGATATTAGAAAGATCCTGGAGTTCCTTATTAGCAATATCGATGTGGTCTTTGTGTCTTTCAAAACTCTGTTAAAATTCCATGGGCACGAACTGTGGTCCTTTTGTAGCCTGCCTAATCTTATAATTTCACGAGGAAGAATTATTCAAAAGCTTCTACATTAGACGAATAATCTCTCCCAGTGGATTTAGTTTATATTTTCGATGTATCGACGTTTTATTGTTCATGCATAGTTCTGATCCTTGCCGGATTTGGCTCCACTGTTTGGTATTTTTGTTTCTTTCAGCTCTTCCAAGTTTGTTCTTATTTCGGATTTCCAACATGTTTGACTTGAACATCACTGAAGAGACATTATTTGTCGAAATGCACATATGGTGCATCAAAATTGGTACCGTTTATGTTTTATAATACTATTAACAATAATGACTTTCATTCATGTGTGATTATCTCAATGAACTCGAAAAAAAAAACCATAATTCAGAGTCCTACATATCTGCTTCATATTTGAATATTTTCTTGAAAGTAGATGTTAACGCCAAACTCAAGTTTATAACAAATATTCTATCATCACCTGCATATGAAGTTTATCTCACAGCTGATTCGAGATCATCTTCAACATATGTTTTTAGATTGATTGATTGATTGTATATTGTTTAACGTCTCGCTCGCAAATCTTTCACTCATATGGAGACGTCACCATTACCGGTGAAGGGCTGCAAGATTTAGGCCTATGCTCGGCGCTCAGGGCCTTTGTGCAGGGAGGGATCTTTATCGTGCCACACCTGCTGTGGCACAGGACCTCGGCTTTTGCGGTCTCATCCGAAGGACCGCCCCATTTACGACAAGCAAGGGGTGTTGAGGATCTATTCTAACAACCGGGATCCCCACGGGGATGTTCCTTTTAAATAGAGGGAAGGTATTGACAAATAAGTTGACTTGAGAAGGTTTGGACAGTCTCGCTTGAAGTCAACATTTCGCAAAGTCTTTGGTTGTGATAATAATCTTTGCAGATACAACTTATCGTTAGGTCGAATGCTGACTGACATGTTCCATACCAACTGTCGGGTAGTTATTTACATGAAAAGCTGACGAGAACGAATATTGACTCCGCTTACCTGATCAACCCAGAGGGTTCATGACAGGTGTGACCATTCAATAGGGGTAGACATCTGACTCTGCCTTTGGTGCGCCCAAGTGTTCGTGTTTGCCCTACTCTTATTTTTTTTGTGTGTTTTTTTTTATCGGATTCATGAAATCGATCACTGAAAGTTATCTTCACCTTTTTATTTAAGACATTTAATTATATACCAAATGTTCTTTGCCAAACGTTTGGTATTTAATGGAAATCACGGATAGATTTATAGTTAATCTTCATTTTCTGTCATGAAGATGCCTTTCATAGGGTCAAACGCTGCCTGACGTGTTTCATACCAATTGTTAGGTCGTTTTTGACTCACTGATTCTGACTACGGATTACTCCGTTTTCGTGATCAAGATACAGGGCTCACGGCGGGAGTGACCCATCGACAGGGGATGCTTACTCCTTCTAGGCACCTGATACCACGTCTGGTATATCCAGGGTTCCCTGTTTGCTCAACGCTTTATTTTGTATTCCTTACAGGATTTATAAGATTGATCACAGTTCGTTGATTGATTGATTATATATTGTTTAACGTCCCGCTCGAGAATCTTTCACTCATATGGAGACGTCACCATTGCCGGTGAAGGGCTGCAAAATTTAGGCCTATGCTCGGCGCTTATGGCTTTTGAGCAGGGCGGGATCTTTAACATGCCACACCTGATGTGACATGGGGCCTCGGTTTTTGCGGTCTCATCTGAAGGATCGCCCCATATAGTCGCCTTTTACGACAAGCTAGAGGGTGCTGAGGATCTATTCTAACAACCCGGATCCCCACAGGGTCACAGTTCGTTATTTTAACCATTTTATGCAATGAATAATAGTGAAGCACATCCACAAAATGAATATATGCCTAAAACGTTGGTGTAAATACAAAAACTTAATTTAATCTTTACAATAAAACATTAAAGAGTTTGGTGTCGAATAATTAACATTTTCGGACTAAATGATATTGTTCATACGTTGCTGGTAACTGAGTCATGGATTATATGACCATAATTTTGTCCTTGATGTGTGTTTTCCTCAGAGGACTTGCAGAGACCATACAGTGTCATGATTATCACCTGAAAACAAAAGTTAACATTACATTTTAAAGTTGGAACACTTATAATAGTAAGACCTATATTTCTTTAGATTCTTGGGTATATTTCAAAAATAAGCATTTTTATATCATGATTACTCTATAGCGATAAGTTACTAATTTATTTCGTACAGTCATGTAACATTATCAAACTGACCGAGGTTGCTAAAAGAATTGCACAGCCTGTTGCGGACCAATTAAAACCAAATCTGTCCACTAGTGCGCTCCCAACGGTGGGCCCCAATAACTGCCTAAAACATATTTCAGTGCATTGTGATAATAATAGACAAAAACGAGACGTCTTTTCTCACGAAACAAACACTGGGTTTAAATGAAACATTGAATGTAATGGAAAGGTAAATACTCAAGGGAGTAACAGCTGTTATAGAGACCGGCGACAACACCATATGTAACCATATTTCTCTCCATTTTGAGTGCTCTTAAGAAAATGTAATTGATATATCGACGACTTTGAAACGGAAAACGCAACAAGAACTGGAGGTATTGAAATGTATCTCAGTTTGAAATAAAAAAAATACCATATAGAAATGACTTACTTTGCTGCGTCCATCAAGCTTTTGAATGTAGGGACAATCGCACATCCCAAACCCAGTCCCACCAGCGCCAGAGATAAAATGACAGACCAGAGCTCACTGTTTAAGGAAGGCCAAGAAATAGATAGTTCTAATTCATTTTTATTCTAAGTTCCATTCGATAATTTTTAACTCATGTACGATGTCAGCAGTCGTAGGTGAATTCACAGACATTTTCATCTATGCTTGGAGCTTTCATAATGCCAATGCCTACCAAGACATGGAACATCGGTCTTAAAGGTCCCTAGCTAGAAACCTTGACTTTCAATTCTACTACAGGCTTCTTGGCGAAAGAACATATATTGGATGTTTCGAACATCTTTAGTTTGAATCAGCCATAGGAAATCAAACCCGGGACCAGCGAAAAAATTATAATCGAACAATGTACCTTGAGAAGCAACACTCTCCTGGAGGGGGTTAGGGTTGGAAATCAGATAACAAAATGGCTATTATTCCTTTAGTTTCTATTCCTAAACCAATGAGTTATTTTGAAGCATGTATTACACCTATTTTTATCGGATTATGAATAATTTACATCAGACCAATACCATAACAATGACACTATACTCACAATGGTAACTGATCTATAAGTGGTGTGGGTCCCATCAATAAAAATCCAAGAGCCGCAATCAAACCTCCAGTTGCCATCATTCTTTTCACATAACCCTGAACATAAATTACAAGTGAATATTAATAGTAGAAAAATATACAATGTTTGGAAAAAATCGGGATTAGGAAAATCCAGAACACAGAACAGACAATTTTAAGTTAAAAAATCACTGTATTCTTTAATGAAAGACTTGCCTTTTTGTCTGTGCAATAACCAAATGCAGGCGCAGTGAAGGAGAAAATTCCTCCCGCTATAAGAAACATTAATCCTATTAATGCCGTTTTTCCTTTCAACTGCAACAAAATACGTAAGAAATAATCAGAGAAGGAATATTTGTATACATTGTGTAGATAAGGAAGATTTCTTGTAAACACATGTACCTCTTGTAATTTTGCGACATGTAAAGCTAAAGTAGGATGAAGAAATCCCATAGTGAAACTTGAACATGTAATAGTGAAGGTGATGGTCCATGTGAAAGGATTCCTGAGAAGAAAAATCATGGATTTGGATCCGGTTCTAGGGGAATCTGAAATTACAGAAAACCTGTCGACAGTAGTATGAAAAATTCTATCAGTATCGGAACATCAAACACTCGAGATATCAGGCATTCTGTAAAATTTAATGGATACGTTCACCATATTTTATCGCAAGCATGCTAAGACAGCATGCAGCTCCTTTATCTTTTAGATGAAATTTTAATGAGAGAGCACAACCACTGAAAAACATATCCACCGCAAACTATTGTGGAGGATTGACATATAAATCTATGTGCATTTGTCCAGAGAGAACTAGAACCGCTACAGCATGACGCCATCAAGGGACCTTAGAAATAGATCCCAAATGTAATGCTACAAACAGAATTTGAATACCTTTGAATGAATATAAAGATGTATAGAAAACAATATCCACCGATCACAAACTGCTGCAAAATGGTCTGTTTTCCACATAAAACATCTACATTTTATTGAAAACCCTCTTGACTACACTACATGCATACTACGAATTTATGTATGTAACACTTCATTTAAAATACCATTCTGGAAGCAGTTTACATGTACTGTGAAATCATCTAAATTCGCGGAGGCCACGGATTATCCATATTATACATTTTTGTTGGGATGTAATTTCGTCCGATATTGTGCCTGTAAATTGGTACATATATGAGTTGTGTACACTGTCGTGGTATAAAGTTTATTGGATAGGAATTCTTATGAAATCCACGAAAATAGAACACCCATGAAATTTAATAATTCCACAAATGTTGGTGTTCAAACCATTGAAAAGAAATCAATGCATGATATACAGTGCTGAAGGGTTTGCAGTTTTATTTTATTGATAGCAGAAAAGTTGAGCAAGCTTTCTTTTGACATTCTCACATTTTTCTCCTGTTTAGGAATAAGACATTTCTTAAGAATTCAATTGATTCAATTGATTATCTGATATAACGCGTCTTTGGACATTCTTCATCATATTAGAAAAAATACAGCTGCATCAGCTGTGTCTAAAGTGCATTTGTCCGCCAAATATTTCATTTTGCGACACCGAGCCCATACTCCAGAGTAAAATAATTTTTATAGACTGCATCGTTAAATGCTGCATTAATGCTGCTGAATTTTACAAATAATGTTTTCCTAACCAATACATACATGTCTTCTTATGAACATGAACTTTACACATAGTTTTTTTTCATCCAATACATACATGTCTTCTTATGAACATGAACTTTACACATAGTTTTTTTTCATCCAATACATACATGTCTTCTTATGAACATGAACTTTACACATATTTTTTTTTCATCCAATACATACATCTCTTCTTATGAACATGAACTTTACACATAGTTTTTTTTCATCCAATACATACATGTCTTCTTATGAACATGAACTTTACACATAGTTTTTTTTTATCCAATACATACATCTCTTCTTATGAACATGAACTTTACACATAGTTTTTTCTTATCCAATACATACATCTCTTCTTATAAACATCAATGTTAAAGGTACACAGTCACGTCACATATATGAATGTGTTCATTGGACAGGAAGTCTAATTGCACAAATGTAATCATAGAAGTCTATCGTTCATTAAGGTATAACATATTCTAGGTAGCATGACTCTTAAAGAATTTTATACATAGTATCATGTAAAGCTTCTTGCCAAGTGTAGTAAATTCTAATTCTGGATTTGTGTTCTTTTAGAATTCAAAATATCAAATATGAACAATGCGTAAGTATTATTTTTTTAAATAAAAAAGCTGAAACAAAACGTACGATTATGTACTCACCATCAATATTCTCTATTAGGAAATACCCAGCTACTGCATTAAGGATTGTTATAGAACCAGCCACGAAGAACGGTAACCCAAATCCACCTATCTGGAAATGTATATCATAATTTTATCGGGAATTTTGAACTTATATTCGCTTTTCACTGGATTGCGAAGTTTTGAAATCCAACTCCGTTAATGAAAAGGCTATGATAACTAACAGTATTCAATTATTTCCTATAGAAAATACAAATCAGAGAGATGGACAAACACGAACCCCTGGGCATACCAGAGGTGGGATCAGGTGCCTAGGAGGAGTAGGCATCCCCTGTCGACCGGTCAAACCCGCCGTGAGTCCTATATTCCGATCAGGTAAACGTAGCAATCCGTAGTCAGAATCAGTGTGTCAAGAATGGCCTAACTACACATCAGGCAGTATTTGACTTAATGGTAAGTTGTACTGGCAAACTAGATCGTTATGACGACCAGAAAATTTGCGAAATGCTGACTTTAGATGAGACTGAACAAACCCCTTTAACATTAGCTTCTTTGTCAGCAGCCCGCCTCGATTTAAAAACTGATCATATGCAGAACAAGCTCTTGCGCATCGAATCACTTGGGCGATATAAACACCATATGCAGGTGATGATGGAATATTGCCACATAAATAAGGGAAGTTAACGACGGAGAAATCGAAATCATCCCTTTTGTCATAAAGTTGAGCTGTTAATTTGCCGCCGGCATCTATTTTCAGTAAAACATCTAGGTATGAAGCAAAATTTGAAGACTGTAGTGTCTTTAATTCTAAGTTCACTGGGATATATCGAATCGACAAATGAATGAAAATTATCATTGTTAATAAAAAAAATATGTCGTCGGTATATCTAAATGTCGAATTGAAGGTCACAGCAAGTCAATATCCACCAATGTAGCCGGTGTCTCACTGTATCGTGCTAGATAATGTTTTCTATGAAAACAATTTTATACACTAACCTTTCGTGTATATTTCTTATGGTAAAAAGTATGTCATTTCCTCAACTGACACAGTAAAAACAACTTTGATTTTTACTTAGCAATCTGGCTCGCCACTCTTACTTACAACAGAGAATGCAATAATGTTCACTTGTACCGGAATGTTTCAGTACGGATCTTATTATTGTATGAAAAGTTCAGTAGCGGTCTTGATATGTAATGTGTATTGTACCACAGCGAGATAACACTTTGCACGATTTCGTGGATGATGATACTCCTAAATAGCTCCATTCAATATCTTTCCAATCGAACAAACAGGAGTCTTCAGCTCCACACACTTTTAAACTTATAGTCATTTCAATAGAGCAAGTTGTAGACCACTGTTGTAAAAACGGTTGGGAAACGGGTTGAGAATATTGAAGAAATTAGAGCATATAGAAAGGTTCGCACAAAACTCGGTCATTCGGTAATGCAGATTTTTACTGAATTGGGGGAAGTTTATAGGTCTGATAAGGTATCTTATGGGACAGTTCGTAGACGGAGAAAGAAATTTCTGACTGGCACAGAGTCTGTTAAAGACGCAGCAAAATCTGGCCGACCTGTGATTGTAACAGGCAAGTTAAATATCTCAAATGACAGGGAAATAATTGAAAATGATGGCAGGTACACGATACGTGATATTGCCATAGCTGTTGGCATATCGCTATCGAGTGTGCGTTTCATTTTGAAGCGATGGGGCCTCCGTGGCCGAGTGGTTAGAGCACTGGGCTCAAAATCACAAGACCTCTCACCTCTAGTTGGAGCGGGTTCGATTCTTGCTCGTGCCGATATATGTGAGAAAGTTTGCCAATTTACCTTCGGAAGGTCGGTGGTCTCTTCTCGGGTACATTGTATCTGGGTTCTCTCCTCCACCAATAAAAACTGGACGTCACCAGATAACTGAAAAATTGTTGAGTGTGACGGAAAACAATAAACAAACAATCAATCAGTCATTTTGAAGCGTATTTTGAAAGTATTTTAAGAGTACGAAAGATTTCTGCCAGATACTACATATACTCTGCAAAAAAAGAAACGCATAGCCCTTTTGAAATTTTAAAAATGCAAATTATGTATTTTACCAGGTAAACTGAAATGGTCAATTGAGTAATTGATTTTTTACAGGTAAGTATGAAACTTTAAAGGTCTGTTCATTTGATTTGGCTCTCTGCCAAATTAGCTCGGCGACTCTCTAAAATTGCACATCACCTCTATCGCCATGGAATTTGGCTTACGTTTTTCACGAGAACTTTGTGCTTAATTCAACCACTACATTAAAGCGTATAAAAGGACGAAGTTTGAAGCTTGAATTCATCATCACGTTAAAATGCTGCCATGCCAAGGTTGGACCCTGCTACTCGAGATATCGTCATTGGCCGTCTCCAGGCCGGAGTATCCCAAAGTGAGATTGCACGAACTGAAAACGTAAATCAGAGCACAATTTCTCGGCTGTGGAACAGATTCCAGCAGACTGGCTCTACTAATGACCGACCGAGGAGTGGGCGACCTCGCATTACGACTCCTGGACAAGATCGCTACATCCGGGTCTTTCATCTACGGAATCGAACCGTTGCTGCAACAGCTACTGCAGTCGGAATACCTGGATTGAGAAGAATCAGCTCGCAGACAGTCCGCAACCGACTTCGACAATATGGCATTAGACCCAGAAGACCGTATTTTGGAGCAGTTTTGACACCGTTACACAGACGAGAAAGAGTCCGATGGTGCAACAGATTGAGGGGCTGGACATTCCGCAACTGGCGTAGAATCTGGTTCAGCGATGAGTCCCGTTTTCTGCTACAGAAACGTGATGGAAGAATCCGTGTATACCGGCACAGGAATGAACGTTTCTCTTCCTCGTGTGTCCAAGAAGTGGATAGCTTCGGTGGAGGTAGCGTCATGATGTGGGCGGCGATCTCTAATGACCGTAAAACAGAACTGATACATGTCCCTGGCAATTTAACGGCTCAAAGGTACAGAGACGAAATTCTCCAACCTCACCTTATGCGCGTAATTGACCGACAGAGGGAGTTATTCCAACATGACAATGCTAGGCCTCACACAGCCCGCTTAACAATTGACTACCTTCAGCAGAACAACATTAATGTGCTACCATGGCCTTCCAAATCACCGGATTTGAATCCGATTGAACACTTATGGGACCAACTGGATAAACGTGTGCGCCTGCGCCAACCTCCGCCTCAGACCCTCGATCAGCTCCGTCAAATGTTACAACAGGAATGGCGAACAATTCCACGCAATAACGTAAGAACATTGATTGACTCTATGCCAAGGAGATGCAGAACTGTGTTGGCAGCTCGAGGTGGTCATACACGGTACTAACTTAAACGTGACAGGAAGTGTTCTTAACTGTGATGATCTGACTTTTTTTCCACCAATATCTAAGGTTTGGACTGTAATTGTTTTCAATTGAAAGAATTCTAGTGAATATCTACATTTTTTATTGCAAAATCATAATCCAAAATACATCTACTAAAATCTTAAAAAATCCATTATGCGTTTCTTTTTTTGCAGAGTATATATTGACAGATGACCAAAATGACCAAAAACGGATTGAGTACAAACCGCTAAGCAATTGCTCAAATTTTTTCCCAATTTCAGTCAAAGACAATTTGCAAACATTGTCAGTGGTGACGAAACATGGGTTCACTATTTCGAACCAGTAAGAAAATTGGACACTAAACACGATAGAAGGCCTGTAATTGCCGAAAGAACCATACGCACAAAGGAGGGTCTTTATTTCATATTCGTCTCATGTGATGTATAGCTGTACAAATTCCAGTGTTGAAGGGCAAATGTGTTGCAGGTCGGTATTACCGAGATGTTATACTAAAAAAGTTCATGAAATATTATCATAAAAGATGCCCTGTATCAGGATTTAGATATGTTCGTCTAATTCATGGTAATGATCCAGCACATACATCTGAGTTTGTAAAGCAATTTTTAAAGTCGGAGAATGTTGCCCTCTTGCCACACCCACCATACTCTCCTTATCTAGCCCCATACGACTTTTTCTTTTTTCCAGAGCTTAAAAAGTTTTTATCTGGTCGTCGTCATAAGTCCCTTAGCTCATCAATCAGTCAGTGCCTCAAAGGTCTACCTAAATCAGCATACCGTGACGCATTTCAGAAATGGATTTAGAGATTGGAATTATGTATTTCAAACCGAGGAGAATACTTTGAAGGGATGTAATGTTCATTTCACTACTTGAGATATCGTACAATACACATTACATATCGAACAACCCACGTATTGCCACTACAATTCACTAAAATTTGGGAATAATTTATTACTGAAAAATATTAATTATACAATAAATAACATAAATTGGATTTCAAAGTCTACTAGACTTTTATTATGCATACAACACATTACAGTAAGCACAACCAAGACTCTATTATATATACAATTTTCAAAATAGTCACGATATTGAGATGTCTAAAATCATTCTTTATCATGAACCAAGAGAATGTAAAATAACCTTGAAGAATGAAAATCTATATCCGTCAGTTTGAAGTTTAATTCGATATTTTAGGGATCTCAAATGCCATTGAATCCAACGTGTCGAGTCTTTTATTCACCAATTCAAATTTTAAAGGACTACCGAATTTAACACCTAACCACCTACTAAAACCCTTTTTGACCCTGTGTACTAAATGTTTACTCTGGTAATTATGACTGAAATTGATAAAAATTGTATTACTGCTGTAATGTCACTAAATGAAAATTGAATTTTGTATAAATGTAATTCGAGATGGATTTTAACCGGTTCTTTACGTGTATTCATTGCATAATGCGAAGAGGTGTGTTACTAGATTTGTTTGAGTAGTAAGGTCTATATTTAATAAACTATCAGTACTTTTTTCACCTACGTTAACATTATTTCAATTCTGATGACTTATTTATTTTCAACGTGTCTAGTATCCTAAATCAATGCACAACGATTGACATTACATGTCCTTGCATAAACAAATCTGAAATAAAATCATTGTGAATTAATGAAGACTTAAAACAGTCAGACTAAAATTTTAAAAATGCAATAGTGTGTTCAAAGCAGCCGGTACAGATGTTCCTTAAATATTCAAGAAATTTTTCCTCTAGAAAATCTGAAAAGTTATGACTTTTTGTTTTATAAATTACAAAACTAGAATATACTGATAGTGGTTGCATGAAAAGAAACGATTAAATCGGCAGAGAACTTAACATAATACATTCAACGTTTTAAAGTATTACCGAAGGGCTAATCACGTAAAATATAAAATACATACTATCCATGGCGTCTTATGTAAGAATTTATTTTCTCAATGACATTCGTATTGTTTAATATACTCTGCAAAAAAAGAAACGCATAATGGATTTTTAAAGATTTTAGTAGATGTATTTTGGATTATGATTTTGCAATAAAAAATGTAGATATTCACTAGAATTGTTTCAATTGAAAAAAATTACAGTCCAAACCTTAGATATTGGTGAAAAAAAAGTCAGATCATCACAGTTAAGAACACTTCCTGTCACGTTTAAGTTAGTACCGTGTATGACCACCTCGAGCTGCCAACACAGTTCTGCATCTCCTTGGCATAGAGTCAATCAATGTTCTTACGTTATTGCGTGGAATTGTTCGCCATTCCTGTTGTAACATTTGACGGAGCTGATCGAGGGTCTGAGGCGGAGGTTGGCGCAGGCGCACACGTTTATCCAGTTGGTCCCATAAGTGTTCTATCGGATTCAAATCCGGTGATTTGGAAGGCCATGGTAGCACATTAATGTTGTTCTGCTGAAGGTAGTCAATTGTTAAGCGGGCTGTGTGAGGCCTAGCATTGTCATGTTGGAATAACGCCCTCTGTCGGTCAATTAAGCGCATAAGGTGAGGTTGGAGAATTTCGTCTCTGTACCTTTGAGCCGTTAAATTGCCCGGGACATGTACCAGTTCTGTTTTACGGTCATTGGAGATCGCCGCCCACATCATGACGCTACCTCCACCGAAGCTATCCACTTCTTGGACACACGAGGAAGAGAAACGTTCATTCCTGCGCCGGTATACACGGATTCTTCCATCACGTTTCTGTAGCAGAAAACGGGACTCATCGCTGAACCAGATTCTACGCCAGTTGCGGAATGTCCAGCCCCTCAATCTGTTGCACCATCGGACTCTTTCTCGTCTGTGTAACGGTGTCAAAACTGCTCCAAAATACGGTCTTCTGGGTCTAATGCCATATTGTCGAAGTCGGTTGCGGACTGTCTGCGAGCTGATTCTTCTCAATCCAGGTATTCCGACTGCAGTAGCTGTTGCAGCAACGGTTCGATTCCGTAGATGAAAGACCCGGATGTAGCAATCTTGTCCAGGAGTCGTAGTGCGAGGTCGCCCACTCTTCGGTCGGTCATTAGTAGAGCCAGTCTGCTGGAATCTGTTCCACAGCCGAGAAATTGTGCTCTGATTTACGTTTTCAGTTTGTGCAATCTCACTTTGGGATACTCCGGCCTGGAGACGGCCAATGACGATATTTCGAGTAGCAGGGTCCAACCTTGGCATGGCAGCATTTTAACGTTATGATGAATTCAAGCTTCAAACTTCGTCCTTTTATACGCTTTAATGTAGTGGTTGAATTAAGCACAAAGTTCTCGTGAAAAACGTAAGCCAAATTCCATGGCGATAGAGGTGATGTGCAATTTTAGAGAGTCGCCGAGCTAATTTGGCAGAGAGCCAAATCAAATGAACAGACTTTTAAAGTTTCATACTTACCTGTAAAAAATCAATTACTCAATTGACCATTTCAGTTTACCTGGTAAAATACATAATTTGCATTTTTAAAATTTCAAAAGGGCTATGCGTTTCTTTTTTTGCAGAGTATATAACAAATATAAATGTTTCATCTTTATAGTCTTTATCAACAGGGAATCCTGCATTGCAGAAAAAATGTAAGAAATATAATTAAAACTCTCCAATTTCCAATCTAAAATTTGTTCATATAAGCAAGAAAATTGATCAGATAAAAGAATACGTAAATTATTTTCCTCTCTATAGTACATGGAGCATTACAAAGACCGTTGCATTATTTTTATAATAATGCATACTATGGAATCTTTGAAATTCGGGGATGGGGGTGAATTTATGATTGTTCAGAGTTTACAATTTCGTTGGAATTTAATTTCATGGAGACGATTTCAATATATTGAATCATATAAATTGTGTATTTCGTTGCGGTTTGAAATTCGTGGGATAGGGGTTATCCAAAAAACCACGAAAATTGAGTTCCCACGAAATCGAATGATATCATGCTAAATATACTGTAACATCATCTGGATTGTTCTCCAAATTTTATCATTTTAATAGTCGTCACTTCTACATTAACTGGATAGTTGCATCCCAGGAATTTTGGCTGCACTTTATCTGATGATTCTTTGCTTTGCTATGGGCTTGTGTAATAATAGTAGTGCTAAAAATGCGTTAGGAATACAACATTCATAAACGAAAAAACGAAATTACCTCATAAAGAAGTCCACCAAGACTTGGTCCAACTATACCTCCAAGCCCACCGAATGTCTCCAGTACACCCTAAGCAGAACAATAGACGTCACTGTCAAGTATATACAGAACATACGATGTTATTGAACATGTTCTTCAAAAATATGTATTTCATTTACCTACCAACACAGTTGCAATATTATCAGGAAACACATTGCCAACAATAGCAAAACTTGCTGTCACAAGCATTGCACATCCAAAGGCTTCTATTGTTCGGCACAGAAAACACATAACAATGTAAGTAATCCCATCTGGGCTTTTATCTAACACCCTGAAATGTTAAGGTATCATACTTATAAAGTATTATCTTCACAAAAAAGTGTTTTCAGAATTGACTTCTCAAAATATCGAATATTTGTTTGATAATCATTTATATTTTGACGTGTTATTCTTTAGCGTCTGTGACAAGATCATGATGAGATTTGGAAGCATGTTTATGCTATGCTGTTTTTGGTATCTTCATCGTTTATCTACGGAAAGCGACTTTCAAGTATGTGTATCCTAACGAAAATGAATTTAAGATAAACCCAATTCAGGAAAAGTCCTCTATGATGTAATTTAATATCATTGGTATTTTGCATGAATAAAACATGCCAGAAATTTTTGCATACATTTGTAGGGATAGGAAATATATATTTTCATTAGTAGTTGATCCATTTCACATTTATTGATGATAAGAAATTCCATTCAACGTCCACGGCGGGTGTGACAGGTAGAAAGGGGATGCTTACTCCTCCTAGACACTCGATCCCATCTCTAGTATATTCACTAGTTCGTGCTTGCCAAACTCTTAATTTTGTATTCCTTATAGGAGTTATGAGATGACCAGAGGCCATTATACACTGGACAGATCCGGTAGAAAAAACCCCGCATTTTTTTTGGATATCAATCATTTCTCATTGTGTGCCAATTACAGTCACTCTTATTTCCATGGCCGATTCCATTTCTAAATTCTATTTATATACAAGTAAACTTTTCCAATCACGTATATATAAGAATTTAAAAAAATGACTTTTCCCCCGGAGATTATTTATGACTTTCTAAATCATCAATGGAGATCTCATAGAAATAAACACATTGGAAAAGATACACTGACCGATGACGTTACATGAAGCGAGTAACTGGTGGCCTTATATTGGGAGAATCGACCTTCCGATCGGCCTCTGTACATGGAGAGTATATGAGGACCGGTGACCTTACATTCGGTAAACCTACTGGAATACGACGACTGGAGGTCTTATATGGGGAGAATACCGACTGGTGACTTTAAATGGGGAGTAAACCTTTGATGACATGTGACCTTATAGGGTTAGAGGAAACGTACTGAAAGAAATTACTTTTAGGTGGAACTACTGAAGACAATGAAGTTGTTCTTAAAGGGAAAGTATGCGTATTAAAATATAAGTGGCTTCCTAAAGGGGAGAGGAGAAGCTTATGCAAATAAAATAAGTGTTGACCTTACTTGGGAAACGTAAACCTACCCAAATAGTATGGCACAAGTACCTCCAATTGCGACTCCAGATAGATACATGAACTTTGATCCGATTTTTGTTACCTGTCAAAGAGTGTTGTGAATTCTAAGACATTTATGGCATTATGCGATTGCTGTGGTAAAATATTAAAAATATAATGGTATGAAGTTCTTTCCTTAATGAAATATATATATAGGTATGCCTCAAGTATTGTATAATTAGTAAAGTGTACATTGGAAGCGATGGAATCATTAGATTTCGCAAGGGAACAAGTTTCGTGGATTCCTTGGGTATCCCTGTCCCACGAATTTCAAAGCAGGTAACACAAATTTGTACAATATTTCCATGTACAGAAACGATATCCACAAAATTACATCTCAATGAAACTGTAAAATTCGAACAATCCACGAAAATTTGCCGCCAAAGATTTTAATGAATCCTAAGTAAGGTCTCGTATGCGATCTTGCATCGTTTGACAATGGAAAATATGTGGAAATGGTCCTGTTATTTATTTTTTTTGACGGAGAATTATAATATAATTTCACCATTCAATTTCAATGAATCAAAAATGGATCATATCGTGATGTGGAATTTGAAAGAACAATTTACATTAGCAGTTTCCAATCAGAATTTTTTGCAACCTTTAACATGTTTCCTTACAATTTACTTATCTGATTGAATGTTACTCTAGAATATACCCCACCTAAGTTGAATCTTTAATAAAGAAACACTTACGTAATTTCCTAAGATAGGAAATGAAATTAAAATAACAAACTCAAACACTCCAAATATCATTCCAACAACAGTTTGTGAAACGTCTTTCTTTTCAGCCTAGATTGAAAAGAAAACGGTTAAATCATCGTTTATCTTTGATAAATTACCACGCAAATCATAAATAAACGCAATATATTGTTTCATCATGATTACATTTTGCAAGATTTCTATACTTATTTTCTTGAACAATATACCTCTGCCGGGAAGAATGGCGCTAGCAGCGAGTAACACGTCACCATGAAAAAGTTCACCATCGTCATGGATACCAAAAGAATCATCTTCTGCTTTGGAATTTTTTAAATTGAAGACTTGTTTTCTTCCTTTCTGTTAGTAGTGCTGTTGTCATAGTCTTTTCCGAGTAGCGGTTTTCGTTCATTATCTTCCATTCGATATAGTAAGGTCTTTTCTTCATTCTTTACTATTTCTTGGGAAATATAATACAAACCCTCAGAAAGATTTGTCGAATATTTTTAAAAAGATTATTATTAAGTTGCATAATTTGTTGTAGCAGAAAAAAATCAGAAACTTTATTAAGTCTTTGTAGTTTCATGCTTTCAGCACATGAAATGATTGTTTATAGAATTATGTAAACATGGAGAATTAAAAAGTCACACAAATTGAACGCATAACACGCCGGATAGCTGAAAAATTGCTCAGGCGACTATAAATAAAAAAACCAAAACAAACGAATACATATAAAAACTCAAGTATCTAGATAAAACAATATAAAAACCACTACCTATCATATGTTTCCCATATATATTTTATCCCCTGCCTTCACTTCATGCTCAAGTGATATAGATGGATTTTGTTTTCATTGCAAGAAAGTCAAATCGCATTGAAATTCGTTGTTTTACCATGTCAGTTAGATCGCAAGTTTAAGTCATATAGGTTGCCTTAAAAGTAGATTCGAATTCGAAACATGTGCTTTAGATATCTTTATTCTAAGAACATATTAAATAATTTTTGTAATACACTGCTTTCTCTTCTCTATATAATTACTTTATTTCCTATCAAAGTATGATGAACAGGAATCGAAAAGGGATTGATTGGGTTTGATTTAACAAGAAATGCTCTCTTTCACTTCGCATTTTTTTATGATTCAGCTCTGCTTAGAAGTAGGAAGACATGCTCAATTAATCATCAGAATTGTGATGGAAAACACAAAATAGTATAGCAAATGGGTAATCTTGACAGATATCCAGAATCAAAGACATCTAGACTTCAAATTTGAGATATCTCACTAATAATTGGAAACATACACATGGTACATGCAGATGATAAAATCTGCTGTACTATCCTTGACGAAACTTTCACAGAGATTTTCTTTTTACAAATTCAACAGTTTTATTGTAAGCTCCTGTTTACAAAATGTTTACAGTATTACCAGTTTAATATTATCCAGGTACTACCAATTTCACTAGCCAAGGTCGTCTTGTCATCCATTATTTCCTTCTTCACTTTTGTTGGATTTGTAGTTAACGCGTATTACCCTCTGTTGGATTATGATGCTCATTTGGCTTGCATTACAAACTGTTTAATGGTTGCGTCATGTTCGTACACCGTCAAATGAACGAACTATCCAAGGAATAAATCGATGAAAACGATGTGATTTCGGACCAAGAATGGAATGTTGTAAATCACTAATCTGTGAAAGTTTGCCAGACTTGGAAGAATGAAGACCAGATTGTATCAACATGACCTTCTCGGTTACATGTAAACCATTTAAGATGATCAAAAGTGCTGATAAATATTGTTATACCTGTCTTCAATGACAAAAACTATGAAGTGGTTTCAGAAAAACATAAACAGGATTTAATGACGCAGCTAACAGCCTTTCGCAACTGTTTATGTTTTTCTTATTTCGAAGCATTTTAATTAATGCAGAGAATTCCTCAATTTAATGAAGGCACAACATTTCTGATTACATGATATGGAAGTGACGGATCATCGAAGATGAAGCACGACCTCGCACTTTTACGAGGCATAGTGATTATTTACTGACATTATTTGAAGCCGTTATTTATATAACAGTTGGACGAAATGTCAACAATAATGAAAGATAATTAAAACAAATTTACCTTTTCGCCACATATAATACAAGGCTTTCTAATTCCTCTGTTTATGAATGAGTAAAAAATCTACACGACTGTCACAAAAAAAAACGTTCCAGAATAGACCATAATGAAAAGAAGTGTGATGTAAATTTACTCTATGTCTGTAGAAGTATCATTGAATATTTCAGTATTGTAAAAACTGTATTTATCATTGGATTAGGTCCTATGTAGTAATATGCAGGGCCCCGCTGGGTAAACATTTAACACTAGTGTAACTCGTATATCATAAATTTGACTATATCTAACCAGCTGGTTAATCTACATGTTTACTAAGTTAAAAAGATATTTAAAAACAGACCCACTGTTTACCTTGGTTCTGACAGTGCTTACCTGAATCAATTGCACGACACTGCATGATTGCGATAAGTCATTCATAGTTTACCATTCACGTACAGCTTCATTATACCAGTTGATGACAAACCTATATGTATTAAGTAAGACAGGGACAAAAGAAATGCTGTGAAGATTTTACTAATCTGAATATGATAGAAAATGACATGGAATAGGCACTTTTGGTGTGTTCAGATTAATTTTGAAGTTGATATCTTAACTGTAGTAAAATGAGGTTTGAAAACGTAGGGAGCATATCATCTGAAGAAATCCGTGATGAATGTAATAGTATTTAACAAATACTGATAATGGTATACTTAGATCATCATGTATATTGGTCATAACTGAAGTGATGAAAAGTGATGGAAAGTTGTATCAAAACAAACGACTTCATATCAATCAGATATATTTGATACATTTATAGCAGATAGATTAGTGGGGGAGAATGCTGTGTGTCTGTTTGGAGTTGATAAATTGATACTCTCTATTGTTTTCTTGACTTCCGATAAAACCCTTTCAGCTACTGACCAGACATCTACCTCCAATTCTGACACGGCGTTTGGTTACATATAATTAACAAGTTTACCTCATCCATCGATCAAGGAAATGTAAAGAGGATTGTAGTTTGCAGAGTAGTAATGACTGAATACACCGTAGTCTGATCGTTTGGCGCTGCATTTTCCAGAGAAATCGGGTTTATTGTTAAGCTTGGATGGTACATACGCTATGCCAAATTTCATGGTGAGTCAAACTGGTATTACATTTTTATTACGTTTAATATCATTGTGTCCTAATTGTCCAATTGTTGAATTAACATGTAATGTTGAACCTTATCAGATTTAACAATCTCGGTAAACCATGCGAAGGACATTGCTGGTATAGTGCTCTTTATTTCCATAAATCGTATGCTCTGTCGATCTAGTCTAATTATTTCAGTATATTTTTTTTTTACAAATGAGAATGATTAATAAATGACGAAACATGCGAGAGGAACAGACGTAATAGCGTAATAACCACTTTATTGATAACCGTAAACTATCTAGCCAACACTGACAATTGTGATTAATCCGGAATTCTGGTCTAGCTAATATGCAGTTAGACTGCACAATTGTAGGTTAATCAAATGCATTTTCCTGTCTATATGTCTTGTTACAAACATTAGTAGGACCAAAGAATCGGACCCCCCCCCCCACCAAGTTTGATACTTTCCTTTGAAAGCTGAGGAGTCATACCAGATATTTAAATCCAAGTGAAAGCTGTTTTATAAACTGTCAGTGCAGTCTTTTTGTATTTGGCCCGTGCCTACTCGCTCTTGCAACTAACAGTGCGATGATAAAGTCTATGAGGATTTTCGTTATCTTTCGGATTATTTCTGGTCTGTCAGTCTTTAAATTTTAATTTCTTTACCCGAGTTGTCACTATCTAATTCTGTCTTTCATCCTATCGAAATGAACGATTTCACAGAATATTTCGTAGCTGCTTCATGTTTGGATATTTTATTGACAATAGACTTCAATGGCAAACTAACAAAATAACCTTATGACAAACGAAATGTCTTCAGTCTCTTCTTAATGTTTTATTCTTCCTTGGAATTATGAGATTGATCATTTTTCGTTAGTTTCACTTGTTTCATTAAAATCATCGTCAACTTGAATGTTTAGAAAACTATCTATGGACAACTATTAGGTACTGATGATAGAATCCATTACATGATAATCCACAGGATAAAAAAGTAAGATTTTGTAACACTTTACCTCACGATAAATTAAAAACTAGACTTTTTGACATCGTAGACTGTTGCTTCGTGAACAAAAATGGTAAAAGGAAATATTCATATTTATTGATTGGTCATCCCAAAAATTATTTTATTAAACACTACTCCGACTTCACGCACAAGTACTCTGAAGTTGATATTAAAAAGATGCTAGAGATCCTCATTGACAATATTTTCGTAATCTTTGTTGATCAGGTCTTCCAACATTCTGTTGGAATTCCCATAGGCACGAATTGTGTTCCTTTGTTAGCTGACCTATTTTTATATTCTTATGAAGCAGAATTCATTCAAAAGCTTCTACATGGGAAGAAAAGTGTCTTGCTGTGGCCTTTAATTCGACATTTAGATATATCGACGACGTTTTGTCTATTAACAATTATCATTTTCATTCATATGTCGATTCAATATATCAATTAAAGACCCTAAAGAGTCTTCTACTTCTGCTTCGTACTTAAGACATTTTACTGAAAATAGATGCCGGTGGTAAACTAACAGCTCAACTTTATGACAAAAGGGATGATTTCAATTTCTCCGTCGTTAACTTCCCTTATTCATGTGGCAATATTCCATCATCACCTGCATATGGTGTTTATATCTCCCAAGTGATTCGATGCGCAAGAGCTTGTTCTGTATATGATCAGTTTTTAAATCGAGGCGGGCTACTGACAAAGAAGTTGATGTTACAGGGGTTTATACAGTCTCGTCTAAAGTCAACATTTCGTAGATTTTATGTTCGTTATAACGTACTAGTTTGCCAGTACAACTTACCATTAAGTCAAATGCTGCCTGATGTGTTTCATACGAATCGTTAGGCCGTTCTTAACACACTGACCCTGACTACGGATTGCTCCGTTTACCTGATCGGAATATTGGGCTCACGGCGGGTGTGACCAGTCTACATGGGATGCCTACTCCTCCTAGGCACCTGATTGCCTATCTCTTTGATTTGTGTTTTCTATAGGAATTAGGAGATTGAATACTGTTAGTTATCTTGGCCTTTCATGATGATATATGCATGATTATTCACATGCCATATTCAAAGCTTAGAAAATTATCAATTATAGTTTCGGGATAAAAATACCTCACACGTTAATGTGATTATTTATTTAGTACCCTTAACAAGGTGAAGTGTTTGAAAATATCTCCTAAACATGTTTTAGCAATTATTATTTGTTGCATGGAATAAATATGTCACAAATGTAACATATTCAAATGTTTTCAGTAAAAGTATTTATATGTAAAACAGGTTGTACCCAAATTTTAAACACCGGGGGTATTTATTCATAAATCATTGGGACGTACTTAAACAAAAGTTGTGTTTACGTGATAGTTAACGTCTAGTTAACATTATAACAAGTCTTCATACAGCTGGTGACTGGTGTTTAACAATTAAAGAAAATAAAATGATAATTTTCAAATCTTTCGTTAGGAATTAAATAGATTTTAACACGTTTAAACGTTAAACGTTTAGATGTTTAAACGTTAAACTTCCAGCAATTATTAAAAAACCAAACATATTTATTATCTGTTGCAGTCTTCGACATTGCAGTATAGGTATTTATATTTGCATGACATTTAACTATTGATTTGTTTTATTCAAGGCTAGTTTTTGGTTTTGTAAAACATTACTTTCAGATTACTTTCAACAACTCTCAAATTAATGGAATGCGTTTAAAATGTTGAATCTATTGTGAGAAGCTGTTGAAGTTCAAACATTTGAAAATTTAAATTCATGTAATTAAAGAAACCGTGGCCTTCACTAGTACCGACTATCTCCGATCTTTAAACCTAATTATCTTTTGTTTTCAGGTAATAATCATGACACTGTGTGATCTCTACAAGTCTCCGAGGAAAATACACAACGAAGACAAAATTATGATGCTATATCCTATGAATCGATCAGAAACAGCTTATGAAGAATGGCGATTATTTTTAGCCATTCGGAACTATTGAAAAGTGAATCGAACATTATTTATGCATGAAGATTCAATCTGGTTTTTATATCTGCACTTAAATTTCCATTGTCTGTTTATTTTTTATTGTGCTTATCCACAGTATATTAAGACTGCTTTACAGATGAAAATACAGATAATAAATTTGCTGTGATTAAATTAAGAAATTCATTTCGAAATTAATGATTATCTCCTTCATGCATAGCTCTGATCATTAACCGGATTTGGCTTTAGTTTGAGTATTGATAGTTTCTTTCAGCTCTCCCAAGTTCATTCTTATTTCGGATTTCCAACATTTTTGACTTGAGCATCACTGAAGAGACATTGTTTGTCGAAATGCGCATCTGATGCATCAACATTGGTACCGTTTATGTTTTATATAAAAAATACAAAATTGAGGGCAGATCAAACTGAACCTGGAAAGCACCAAAGGTGGAATCAGATATCTAGGAAGAGCAAGCATCACTCTCCACTAGTCACGTCCGCCTTAAGTCCTGCATCTTGATTTGGAAAACTGAGTCAAAACCAATACATAAGAAATGGCCAAACATTCGGTATGAAAGAAGTCATACAGACAGTTTTTATTCGCAAACGAGATAATTAACATGACCAAATGCCGACTTTCAAAGAAACTGTTGAGACCCTAGTAACATCAACCTCTTTGGTAATAGGATGGCTCAGCTTAGAAATTGATTGTTTACAGAGCATGCTCTCGCATACGAAACAGTTAAGAGGTATAAAAACCATATGCAAATGATAATGGGATATTGCTACATATATAAGGGAAGTTGATGATGGAGAAGCTGAAGTCAACCTATTTGTCATAAATATGAGTTGCTAGTTTGGCATTAACATTTACGATAAATTTTGCGTTTTTATGAGAATGATGGACTATGAATCACGCTAAATGTGCATTAGTGCTGTGGAAGATCTGTAATTCTCTATAATTTGTCAGTTATTTGTTTCAAACATGAAATCCATTTCGCTTTCACATATTCCTTGAACATAAATCCGATGTTATGAAAACTATAATATTTTCAATGCCTTTTGCGCCACCTGCGTTAGTTTGGTTTCGCACTGCGTGTTTTGCATGATGTTCAACATATTAAACATATTTTACCGAGTAATCGCAAATGGATTGTACCTAGGATATTAGCACGGATACAGCATATTTTGAAGCAGAAGAATAAAGATTGCAATTTTCAAACAATCTACTTTTACACTTTGTGGAATTCTTAGGAACTGAACTCCCAATCATTTAGGTACAAAGTTGATGTATCGTTATGATAAGAGTGTTTTATGAATGGTGTTGGCAAAATCATGGGGAGTTACAGTGCATTCACTTTGAAAGTTTGATATCCCCTTTTGTAAAATGAAAACCAGTAAAGCAAACTGTTTGAGTCATTTCCATTAATACTTATAGCTAGCTGTCAAACAGTAGCACTGGAAAATACTGAGAGACTATGGAGACACATATCTCTAAGTTGGAATGAATATAAGGTACTATTTTTTCCGCGCGATATTTGTTTTATAACTAAATTGAGTGACAATTTAACATGGAGAGAGAAAGAGAGAGAGAATTTGTCTAAATCTGTTTTCGGTTCCATTGGTGCTTTAGGTAGCGATATGACATTCTTATAGAACCTGTATACGGCATAGAAATGATTCGAAAATCGAAGGTGTTTTTTTTCATTACGGGCGGATCTATAGTTCTCTTGCATAATTTATATTCTTTACCAGAAAAGTACTGTTTTCATGTTAATCCACACACCTTTGAATATTCAAAAAAAAGTGACGCGATGTAAAATCAATTTTACCCGGATCTCTGCATCAGGAATTCTACTTATATTTTTTATGATTGTATTTTTAGAAGAAAGAAATATACAAGTAAATGCACACACAATACGACCTATTGTTAAATTCATTAAAAAATATATCGTCTCACTGTGATAAAGTCTCCAATAAACTATTATTTAAAAAAAAAAAAATGAAATTGAGTGGTTAATTTGCTATCTATGTAAGCAATTATCTAATGCTTAATTTATTTACATGATTTCATCACACATTTTGTACAGTGAATTAGTTTGATCATGGCCATTTGTTGTCCTTCTCACCAAATTCGGCATTTTTTTGCCGGGTTCATCGTTGCATTAGTGGGACAGTGGAACGCCTCGGCAAATTCCTTCGAGTTCGATACTACGCCTATTACCCTGAAGAGGAAATTATGATCTTATTAAGTCATACAAATTTACATTATGTCTTTAATCAAATTGCTTACACTTTGATCTGTTCTTAAAGGTCACAGGAGACAATATTTGAAACATCCGTTGAAATTTCCGAAGAAGAAAACTGGTTTCTGAACTATAATCCTCATCCATTTACCATACTGAAGTTTTACCTAATCCTTCCTGGTAAAGCCGCAAATTTTCCTCTTGAAGAAGTTTTATTCTGAATTAGTTCTGGTGACACGAATTCGCAGAAAAACTGAAATTACATCAAATTTCCATTATTAGGTCTATTATCTTTGCCACAACCGACAGAAATAAAAGTAAATGACATTCCATTGAAAAAAATCTGTAAAAAGATCAATATATAGTATATTGCAAAGTGGAATAACATCCTTAATCCATAGGATTATACTTGCTGAGGTAACTACACGCAACTGGAGACGCAGTGAGCATTTTGTCTAGGAAACATGAGTACTCCCATTATGAGATTGATTAGTAAGTTAAGTCCACAGGGGATGCGTACTCCTCCTAAGCACCTGTTTCCACGTGTGGTATTTCCAGGGGTCCGTATTTGTCCATTTCTCTGATTTGTATTTTCTATAGGAATTACTGTTCGTTACCTTAGACATTTCCTTTATCTAAACCGCATAACACAAACAACCAAGATATTAATTCCATAATTAAACATTTGAGGTCCTACCGAGATCCTGAATAAGTCACAAATCATCCACTCAAGATTTCAAGTAAATAATCTTGTGTTGAACTGTATCTGTCTCATTACTACAGTGGTACATCCAAGGGCAGATACTAGAGTCTACAGGATGTGAAACATATTACATTTCTACGATCTCAACCATTACTATTTTTGATAGGTTCAATGTTAACCCCCCCCCCCCCCCCCCACAGTGGGTGAGTGTTTTGTCCGTATCTTTGTCCACCTTCAAATTTAAATTTGTCATAACCGTCATGCAACGTAGAAGCCTCATACATGTTGAACTTGCCGCAATTTGATGGAGACAAAACTTGGGCAATGGTTTCATAAACACGCATATGTAACTTTTCTACGAAAACGCTTTGATTCCTACGGGTTTTCTAAAGGTTAACGTTTGTTGTGTGAACCAATGTTAATCATTTTGACTGTGTAATTTAAAACTTACACGCAACAAATCGAGCATAAAATGTCCGAAACGAATTAAGATAATTCATAAGTAATGGCAGAAAAACAAATCAATAATTTGATTCATCAAAGATTACGGAAATATCGCAGTGTCATCCATGGTATATTATGTCAGGCACTCAGCAAGGTTTGTCCTTTGTCGACATAATACAACTCCAAGTTAAATCGTTAATAGTACAATAATATATCTACTAAAGTTAAAAACAATCAATTGTACTTCTGTTGTAAAAAATGTCACGACTTTACATGACTATATCGAGGAGTGGAAAAAGCAATGTTATTTCTGAATTTGATATTTCTGGCACTATTTAGTTATCAGGCACCATGATGATGGAGCCGAAACAGAATTCTTTACATGGACATTATTCTTTAAAGACTTGGTCTGTTATATATTATCACGTGGTAGTGATTTAGTGATATATTACCACGTGATAGTAATATATTACCACGTGATTGTGATATAGTACCTCGTAGTAGTGCCGTCAATACTTTTTATAAGAAGTACCTTGTTTTGTAGATTTTCAGCCACGACAGTACTTGAAGTACTTACTATCAATATCAATGATTTCTCTGGAATAATCTTGGAATTCAAGGTATAACCGCGAGTCTTTCGGATAATACCTTGAAAATCGGAATAAGTGTTGATGTGTTAAAAAAGAGTCATAGGTCTCAATTCCTTTCACGTTACAAAAATTTCAAACAAGTAAATAAGGTTACGTCTTCATACCTATTACATCGTTTAAATGCAGAAATCTAACAAGCTAACAAGAATGATTACAAACCTGACCAAATCCTACAAAGAACATTTGCTCTTGAGAAAGGGACAGACCCGGTAATTCTGTCAGCTTCGTACTATCCTGAGATTTTTTCCAGTTCTTCAAAGCATTGTAAGCGGCAAGTATTCCACCATTATCTGCAATATTCTGTCCCTGGATTCCTGTAGTGTTCCCGTCAATCTGATATTATCCATATCATTGTAAAGTGTGAAAAAGGCTTAAAGGTATTCTTTTCTATAAATGGGTACTCAAATGAGAGAAATTATATGTGCTTTTTAAGTATATGTAGTATGATTGGTACTGTTTTATATAAGATGAAGATAAGTTATAGAAACACAAAGGCTGATAAAATTGGTTATAAACAGTACATGTAGCTAGAGAATGACATTGACGTTATATAAGATTCATTTCTAAAACGTTTCTCTCTGAAATCTCGTTCTCTAGAAATTATGACAAATAATCATTGATAGCTTAATCCAGTAGAAATTGGTGTTATGCAATTTTTCATAAGATATACTACAGTGCCTGCACAACGTTAATGTTATGCATATATATTCGTAAACAATATTGTACAGAAAGAGAAAATCATAAAAAGGGGTGAATAAAGATATTAATAATAAAACCTATAAATAATGTTAAATAATGGAACAAATAGAGTTTGATGACTGTATTTTCACAAAATGGCGCCAAATTATAACGTGGATTGCCCCTACTTTGAGCTATTTTCAGATCAAATCTGACAATGAAAATTCGTTTTTGGATAATTTTTATCGCTAGCCTGTTCTTTCGATAGAATTACCCAATGTCTAAATCTTGATTAATGGTTGGCACTAATTTCCCGAAATTGGATAGAAAGAGATGATTTCTGAACAGAATATGTTCATGTGAATGTACATATATCGGGAACCCACCGTGGAGTTAATTCCGACGGAGTAGTTTGAGTATTGTTGTACCAGACAGCTTCTCTGTTCATTAAAGTAAGCGTATGCTGTCTGGTTCTTCCACCACAAGGAGGGAACGCCATTTTTATCATGAAGAATCCCTGCACAACATGTCAATATGAGTATTACAAAATTTTTCAAAAAAATATAATACACATAACTTCATTAGTGATATAAAATAGTTTGTTTCTTGGTTTGGTTTTTGTTTTCCGTCCATTTTGAGAATTTTTCATTCATATAACGATGTCACCCGCTGTTGGTGAAGTATCGCAAATTTTGGTAAATTCATGTTCCTCAAGGTCGTAATCTTCCTAACTTTTAATCTTGGATTTCTGTGATATGACGTTGACAATTTTAAAGTAAGAAAAGAAGTTATTTTCGTCCATCTAAACACATCTTTATAAGTAGAAACACGTTTACATGATCTCACCATTATTATCAAAGCCGTGGGTAATTTCGTGACCTGTGGTAAAGCCAATTGATCCAAAATTAAAAGACCTTTCAATAGAAAGAAAAAAAAATCATTTCCATAATAACATACACGTTTATGATTTGATTATTTTACGTCCCGTCGAGAATTTGTAACTTATTTTAAAACGTCAGCAGCTGTAGGTGACTCAGGACGCTTGTGGTGTCGGATCTTTATCGTGCTGACGCCTTACCCGACCCGGGAGCTCCGTTTTCAAGGTTTTTTCCGAAAAATAGTATTTGACATTACGCTGCATCTTTTTACATTGCAAGATTGTGTATTGATATTTCATCAATATTTTCTTGTGATTTTCTAGCATTAATAGCGAGCGCAGCGCGCGGCCCGAAGGACCACTCGTGAAGCGAACTTTAATGGTAACTTCGTTAATTAATTTTATAATTTGTGGAAACACGCAATAAAAGTTGACGTTTTTCGTCCCGTGCTGGGCGCCGCAATCTTTATCCCTTCATAACAAAGTCTATGCAAACTATGACCTTCGCATCCTTTGTCAAGACCCATGATAATTCTAATCGAACCATCTTTATTTGACTTTAAAATCGAAGTATTTGATTTACCACAAAGAACAAATGAATTTATTATTTCAATCTCTGTTTGTGAATAAATATGTATTGTTTGATACTTGGTACATTATGCTGCTGATAATTGCTTGGTTTTTTGAGATTTTATACCCCCGCAGACACAGAATCTGGCCTCATAGGACCCACAAAAATTTTTATCACCACTCTTTCGGCCCCAGATCCGTGCTGGACTGGAATGCCTTATAGAGGAAATCATCTCAACCAAGGATTAGAGGATTTCCGAGTTAAATTAGATCAAAGGTTCGAAAACATTATGACAATAAAGCAGGCGTAACATGTGTATGCATATAGGTTTAATCATTTAACTGGGAAATAAACTGCTTTTACCTGGGTCAAAGCTTAAAAACACTCAAGCGCAACTTCGGAATGGAAGGGAAAAAAAGAGCAGCGAAGCTAAATATCACGTCATAATGCATTGTTTTCACCAACAGCGTTATATTTCCAGTGTTAAATGAATAGACTCTGCGCTCGCCCCAACACTAGCGTTCCAACATTAGCACTCACAGAAAAATATACCCACTTCAATGTTATCCGGTATTTCTACAAAGGTCGCGTGTCAAACTACATGGTAGTTAAAATGGTAGGTAAAATCGGCTATATTACAAATAGCCTATTCCAGCTCTTTCATTATCAGACAGACACTTACATAATAAATGATTCCTTCACACCACAAATATTTGCAATAATAAAATGAACGATGTATTACATTCACATTACATGTACAACAGTATAGTATTATGAAGTATTTACTCACATGGGGAATTCATTTGTGAAGGCAGGTTTCTGTAATAACCCGGCAGTAATAAAAAACTCGTTTACTTTTTGAAAGTAGAACGCATTCGGAATGAAGAAGTTGTTAAGTCTAAAATAAAACCATAAAATCACTTACTGGAGCATGGTATACTGCATGGAAATTAATAACGAATGTAATAAGCTAGAAAGAAACTAATGTGTGCAAAATAATCCCTCCAGTAATTATTGTCAGAAATGAAAATTCAGCTTTAAACGTATTGTCAGCATTACAGGCATTGTAAACATTACAGGCATTGTCAACTTTAAATGTGTTGTCAGCATTACAGGTATTGTAAACATTACAGGCATCGTCAACTTTAAATGTATTGTCAGCATTACAGGAATTGTAAACATTACAGGCATCGTCAACTTTAAATGTATTGTCAGCATTACAGGAATTGTAAACATTACAGGCATCGTCAACTTTAAATGTATTGTTAGCATTACAAGCATTGTAAACATTACAAGTATTTTCAGCATTACAGGAATTGTCAGCATTACAGACATTATAAACATTACAAGCATTGTCAGCATTACAGGCATTTTAAACATTACAGGCATTGGCATTGTCAACTTTTAATATATTGTCAACATTACAGGAATTATAAACATTACAAGCATTATCAGCATTACGGACAGTGACTGCATTAAAGGCATTGTAAACATTACAAGCATTGTCATATTACAGGCATTGTCGACATTATAAACATTTGTTAAAATTATAAGCATTTTTAGTATTACAACCATTGGTAACATTATTATCAATGTCAGCATCGCAATCGAGGATTACTAGCATTGTCAGTATTTCTAGCATTGTCAGTACTACTAGCATTGCCAGTATGTATTACAATTTTCAGTAATTTGATCATTATCAGTATTACAATCAGTGCTGGTATTATGGACAATTAGTATCATGAGCATTGTCAATATTACTGAAATTATCAATATCATTGGCATTGTCAGTTTTACCAGCATTGTCAATAGTACTGGCATTGTCAGTTTTACCAGCATTGTCAATAGTACTGGCATTGTCAGTTTGACTAGGATTGTCAATGTCACTAACAATGAACATTACCTGTATCATGAGCATTGTTTACATTACGAGAATTTTCAGTATTATGATTATTGTCAGCATCATGAGCATTGACATTTTTGTCAGCATTAAGAGCAATGTCAAAATAAAGAACATCATCGTCATTCCGATAACTGTCAACATCAACATCATTAGAATTTCAATATGGATGAATTCCTTTAGAAGAGAATGAAGACTTTTACTTAAATCAACTTGAATTCACTTCACCCATTAATGCTTTGTACTGGTTGAGTATGTCCAGTGGTTCTGGAGAAGATGATATGTACAATGAGTTAATAAACATGTAGAAAAGCTAGCTAGCAGACAGACATAAGATGGGTAAGAGAAGCTCAAGCTCACATGAACGTTCAGTTCAAATGAACCAATAAGACTTTCAGAACAATGTTACTTATTTTATTACTAGCAGTGGATCATTGAAATAAAAGTGGAATCGTAGTAGTCGCTAATTTCGGAATTAATTGATATCATTCGCAACCAAACAAAAAAGGACTTATGAATTCACCAAGAATACTTCAACATAATAAAGAAAGGATGCCCTGAAATATGGATTGTTTTTGTAACTAATTACAAAAGTCAGAATGATCACATACTCGGTAAGTACAAACAGTCTCCAATCGTCTTTAATTCCGAGTGGCTGTCCTTTCTCAACCATTCTAACGTCCAAAGAGCTCTGTAGAAATTGTCCCGGAATGATCTCTATCTGTTAAAAGAATCTTTTACCTCATTAAGAGGACACAATATTAGACGCAGTTATATTTTTGTTTTCTGATTTATACTTAATTTTGATCCGCAACCCGCCAACATGTAGTTCTTTGGCTAGCTCGGTTTTTCCATGTTTAGGTTATTTTTCTGCTTATATAATGTAAAAGTAAGTTATTATAATCTGTCCTGTTCTGTTCTAATCATTTATTTACTAATTTATCTACTCATAATGTTGGCTTCCTTATATACCACACAAGCAAGCCTACTTTCATTCATCACATTTTCGTAACAGCACTCACATGAAAACATGTCATGAACCATAATTACAATGGAACATGTTGCCAATTATTTTCAGACTTTAACATTTAAGTAACCTTAGTGATATATGGACATAATCGTAGTAACTCTCACACCCACATCACTTCAATATCCATACTCACACCTAGACGTATTAATCTATATTCACATTCAAATATTTTAGCAAACCGTACTTAGATCGAAGCATTTAAGTAACCATACTCACTTTACACAAAAGATTTGTAATAAGCATACTCACATCACAATGACTCATATCACAAAGATTCTATTATGCAACCTCTCTTACAAACATAGATTTGAATAATCACACTGTCAACACAAAGGTCTGAGTAACCATATTCACATCCAAACCATTTATTAAATTTACTCACATTTAAATATTTTATAGCAACCCTATTCAAATCTCAAAATTCTAGTATTAGTACTCATATCCAAGCATTTTGAACAGTATTCTTACTCACATCCAAACATTTCAGCATTTGTTCTCACACCCAAACATTTCAGCATTGGAGAATTTGTACTCATAGATAAACATTTCAGTATTTATACTAACATCCAGAAATTTCAGTATTCGTATTCACATATAAACATTTTAGTATTTGTACTCACATCTTCATAGAGTTCGTCCAGCAATGTGGCGTCATCAACCCAATCTACATATCCGATATTAGTTTCAATGTCAGAAGCCTTCTCTATCACCCATTGCTTTGTTTCCTCATCTAGCCAGGGTAACGTAGCCACCTCAAGTTGGAAAGCATTTCGCACCTCTCTGACTATCGTGTAGATCTATAAGGAAGTTGTACCCGAGTATCGTGTAAGGACACAAAACAAAGAAAAGAATCAACGCATAGGTTGGCATAATGCAATATCAATCTGACTAGATGGTGAACATATTGGAATTTGGATATCATAGGCGTATTGTGGTATGCAAGACGTCATCTGTAAATTTCCTGCATGATAGCTTTAATTGTAACCTTTAGTAAACATATTAATTAGCAATATCACGGTCTTTGTTTAAGCATAAAACATATATATCTCTCTTTGAATACCATTTCCTGGTGTTACTATTACCAACAAATCGTGTGTCTGTAGCCTAGAATCCATCAAAAGACGATGATTGTATACCGAATATTGCACATAACAAATATTCATTGATGGAAACATTTCCAAATAAGGGAGATGCGAACCCAGGTACCTATTTTGTCCCCAAAGAGGATGGGATTCTATACCTTAAAATGACAGAAATGTCCCCTTTAAACCACATGGGATAGTTTCCCAGTAATTCCCCCATTTAAAGTCACCCCTGACAGTATTAAGAAGTAAATCTAAGGCTAATTTATAAACAATTTGAACTACTGTGCAGAATAATACAATTTCGACCTTGATTATTGGTTTATTTGAAGGTCAATACAGTTCTTGGGTCAATAATAATATACTCTGTTGTTTCTTCCTTCGACTTCAATCGCATTGCATACTGCAGAGAAACTGTTCCATCAATCAAACCGGGTACAAATTTGGATTCTAATTTCATCCATACCTCATTCCTGCTTTCCTTGCTGAAAGGTGACTTTTCGATAAAAAGAGCATAGAGAGCTATGGCCAGGACTTTATTATGATGAAACAAATCGAAGCAATAGTCTTCCCGGGATTTATTTTTCAAAAGCTTTTCTTGGTTATCATCTAGGTATAATTTGTCGTAGGCTTGCAGGAATATTGGTGGGAAGTATTCGATGTGGTTCACCAACGCATTCCAAACAATATAGTTGGCAAGTGTGCTGTAAACAAATATCACAATACATCTGAAGATGTAAATGATTTTTTTTTCATGAAGAGAGGAAGATACCTGTAATCAATGATCTACAAAATGAGTTACTTTAAGAAACAGATACTTATTACAACTAGTACAGCCTACTTTTGATTTTAGCACATTTATTTCTGAGCTTGATTGATTTAATGAAAAAGAACTTTTTATATGATGGATCCATTTTCCCACCATAGTTGAGAAGTCTTATCCATTGGATAAGACAAATTAAAAATTGCACAATAAAGGCGTTTTAAACGTAATATTATATAATTGTTTACCTCTTTGGGCTCTTTGATATAATACAATGCAGCCTCCCAAAGTAGTCCGCATTTGTAACATTTATTTTGAAAACACTGACGTTGAAATCGCCAAATCGGTCTCTCAAGTAATTGGTGACATTTATCTATAAAAATGTATCAATCTTTCTGTATATCAAGTAATCAATCAACCCACGACACTCTGATGAAATATTGCTTTGTGAGAGAATATATTTAATGTATATAAAGCTATTTTCACCCAGGTTGCTTTTCCCTTGAACACTTGCAAATACATGTAGTTTTGTCCAGCTTTAAATTCAATCAGACACTGTTATATTAAAAGAGAGTTTAGAGAAAAAAAATCACTTTCACCCTGTTTTAAATTGATTTTATTGATTTTTATCATGAATAAAGTATCGCTAGAATAACCCACAAAACCTCAACTTCCACTGAGAAAGAATTTTTGGATCACATGGGGGCACACGTTGAATAAACACAAAACGATAATGCTGAATTATATAGTTGTTTCAAGCTTGTTGGTCCTTGAGTGGTTAGTACTAGTATTTTTCATCTCATGATACGTTCAACTTTGCTCCCATAGGGACGACAAGCTTTGGTCATCGGTAGCATTTTAGATGAAATCTATCTACACATTTTTGCAGGTTTCTGTAAAATTCGAAGCCATTTTCTTCTGTATAGTTCCCACAATAACCCAATATAAACATCTGGTCCCCTGTATATTGGTGCATGAGCGTTTTATGACTAATTCCTTTCACCTATTGATTAATTGCTTGATTGTTTTACGTCCGATCGAGAATGTTTCACTCATATTGAGACGTCACCAGCTGTAGGTGAAGTACCACAAATTTAGACCTATGCTTAGCGCTCAGGGCCGTAGCATTGAGGGTTCTTTAACGTTACAACGCCTACCGTGAAACGGGACCTCCGTTTTTAAGGTCATATCCGAAAGACCCATGATTCTCACTTCTAAATGTCGAGCGTTTGGCGAAGGAGCAATCACTACCTACTTTTCATCTTAGATTTGACGCCCTCCCTGTTACGAAGCGAACGCTCTAACCACTGAGCTACCGCGACCAGTTTCACCTTCGATGTTAGTATTTAGAGTAAATTACATTGAGGTTTTGATATTAGCATAGTACATACCGTACTCCCCAACAATGTCTGCAATGATGATAAATTCATCTCTACTGACTTACTGTTGTTATTTTCAGATAACTACAATGATACAAAAACATTGCTATCATTCAAAATCTATATTCTTAGAATATTGAAAATTCTTCCAAATAAATCAAACCATTACTGTGTCAGATTTTACATGCAAAATAATGTCCCCACTATCCATCCACCGAGAAAAATGTACTTAGACCAGAACTATTGTAACTATCAATTTAGAATCTGAAAAAATGTTTATGAAGTGCCAGTTAAAATTTAGATCAATAACAACAATCACTAATGTTAAAATGAGTTTTATGTCCTGCTTCAGTATACAAACAAGTGCACGTACTTTTGACAAAGTGACTTGCATGTCATAGATCTTGGTCATTTCCTCTAAGACAGATGCACTGTTGCCGCCGAGCAGCTCTCCGAATTTGAGGCCGAATTTCAAAAGTCTGGTTTTATTTTCTTGTGATAACTGGGTGTCAGGTTTACTTGGTATGAACTGCCAAAATAAAGAATAGCCTGAAAATTGCAGTATCAGGAACTACATTTGTTTTTCATTGATGGAACGAAAAACGTTTATGCCCCATTCCAATTGAGCACAGGTAAATTCAACTGTAGTTAGTTTTAAAACACGCTTATATCAAGTGAATAAAGTACATGCAGCAACACCTTTCATCAAGACATTCTTAAATATATATCATTGTTTGTTTTGGAGAAAAACTATCATTGCCATTGATCAAGAATGTAAAAATCCAATGCGATTTTAATTCGAAATTCGTGTTAGTTTTGTGTAGACCTGGAATTTTCTATTCGATTTGGAAACTCCTTAAACATGAATAGTTCACTAGAGACGAGTCAAGCTATCTAGCAATCAAAAGTGAAATACCTTGATGGTTTTACTGTCATCATTAATGGAGCTCCTAAAGAAAGCTGAAAATTCATACGCATGATTGAGTGTTAGAGCTGTTTCGAAATCCCATGATTTTTCAGACCACGTGATACCATACGATGAAGTCACATTCCACGAGAACATATCTAAAATAAACTGGAAAGACACATAATCTACAGAAATTATATTACATATTTTAATTTCAGCGTAGCATTTTCTTAATTGATGAATATAGAAATCCTTCATAAAAACATAAATACCTGTTCATGTTCGTAATATTGCAGTGTGTTAAAAGCACATGGTGTATTTTTTAAAATCAATTTATTTATCAATTACCTTCTTATCAAATATATCATTATTCTAAGCTTTTGGAAGAAAATCAAAGAAATACTAGAGCATGATTGATTCATTATCAAAATACTGAGTAAAAATTCTGAAAACGTTTTAGTGATGAAAGACTTCAGAAAGAGGCGCAAGTCTAGTTTTTGTACCACGTGATGTGTCAAACTATAATAAAAATGTTTGGATATTACATGCACGTCAAATGAAATTCTCGAAAATTGAACTACTGTGATAATCTATATCAAAGCAAATGATATTACAAACCTACACCGTTTCTTCTACATTACCATTACAAACCTTTACCACCTCTTCTACATTGCCATTACAACCTGCACTATCTCTTCTACTACCATTATAAATCTGCACCACCTCTTCTACATTACCATTACAAACCTGCACCACCTCTTCTACACCCTTGTTTTCCTGCTCTTTTTCATTTATACAGAGTTGGTAAAAATGAAGAAGTTTCTCTAAGGCTACCGAATGTGTTCCATTCAGATATGTGTCGCCTTCATCCAATATCTGTAAATTGTATGATCATATATATATATATATATATATATATATATATATATATATATGTTTGATTCTAACTTCTTTCAAAGTCATCTTATTATATTTTGCTATGCAAAGATGGTGATATATTTTAGTCTGGGCAAAATTAAATACATTTTTCTGAAAATATCGATCATTTCAACCAAACATGAATATGACAACTCCCTGATCTCCAATAGAGAGATGTTGCCTTTGATAATCATGCAATTCATTGCTTCCCCTTATGGAAAATCCTGGATAACATATTTGTAATGTTCAAGGAATTAAGCCTAGTTTACATTTCGAGTGCGGTGCTCATACAGAGCCCGTAACTTGGGCCTATCTACATTTCCGTGAGGTCGTTATGCGATGGCATACGGACGGTGTGAGATTTTCGTACGGAATCACGGGCTCCGTGTCCTCTATAATTTTGTTTAGTTGAAGAAAAAGTCAAAATAACGAACAGTAATAAATTCCATAATTACTATAAAGAATACGAAATTAAAAGTAGAGCAAATACGGACCTCTGGGGACACCAAATGAGGGATGCCTAGGAGGAGCAAACAGCCCCTTTCGTTTTACAAATCTTCAAACATCGTAAGCCCATAGACATATCGTATAATGTATTGCACGATTCCCGTATGGTCATTTTAAGAAAAACGTGCGTTTATCAGACAGCAAACGCATGATTTGTGAAGGATACTGGGGACAACAAAAATTAAATGGAGGTTCAAGGGAGTCGTACTGGCTCCGTTTGATTTCTGTGGGAGAGGTGTGGAGATCGTTCGGAGAATGTTTTACATTTGCAATTGTATTCAAACAGTCTCCGCACAACCACTATATGGACGGTCCCAATTTCCTCCCAAGAGCGTGCACAAGAAATGTACAATGGCCATATACTATGTAAACATAGAAACAGTAGCTCCTAACTTCTTGCGATTCCCTAAAATCGCAAGGAAAATTGTAGACAATATTATAGTAGGGCTGCTGCGGTAAATGTAAACTAAGTTGTTTTACTAAGTAGTAAACAAACAATATTTGATCCTCTTCCGAAGCAGATAAAACTTTCACTCCGTTTATATTCAAATCTTAAATGTTTTCCATAGAGAGGATGATTGATACGAAGACTGATTAATATGTTGTAAGCCTCACATGTAAGGTTTTGAATTATTGCATTATTTTTCAACATAACCCCATTCAGTATCTAAACACTTTTGCCAGCGATGGTTAAGAGCCTCAATGCCACTTTTAAGGAAGTCCTTTTCTTGACCGTTCAAAATGTCCTAAGTCAAAAATACGTTGCATGTATCATCTGACTGAAAGTGGGTATCGCAAATGGCCATTTTCAGTTTTGGAAATAGATGAAAGTTTAATGGAGCGAGACCAGATGAATAAGGCGGATATCTAATCAATTTAAAGCCACAATTACTAATGACAGGCATGTCAATGGCAGATGTGTGAACAGGGACAATGTCCTGGAGGAACAACACACATTTACTGAGGTTTTTGCGGTGCTTGAGTTTAATATTTTACCATAACTACCTCCGAAGTTATGAATAGTATGCGTCATTGCTTGTCCCTTTAGGAGATAATCTACCATCATAATACCATCAGCATACCAGAAACCGAGGTCATAACCTTTCTAGCTGATGGAACCGTCTTTCTTAGGTGGGAGCGAACCAGGGCGCTTCCATTGTTTAGACTGTTAATTGGCCTTTGGGTTGAAATGATGGACCCAGTTTCATTCATAGTAACACATATCTGAAGAAAGTTAGCAGAATCAACCTCTAAAATGTTTAGATTAGCACGCGACAAAGTGCAGATCAACTGTCAGAAGTCTTGATATCAAACGGGCGCAAAGCTTTCTCGATGCAACATCCTCTGTCAGAATGAAATGTGCACTTTCCTGTGAAATGCCAGTTGTACTGGCTATATATCTTTCTGTAACTCGCTTGTCAGTCATGACAATATCTTGGACTTTATTGATCATTTGTGGGATTGCAACAGTATCAGGCCTCCCAGAACGGGGTGTGGGTGTGCCATCTCCAAGGCTCTACCTACAGTGTTTAAATTCCTCTATCCATCTTTTTACTGTAGCATATGAAGGGGCATATGTCAGTTTTGATATCCTTATGTGCTATACCTCTCTTGTATAAATATTACATTACTTCTCTATCACAGATGTTATCCATTTTGCAAACGTCACTTGCCTTGTTTACTTTAGAGCGCTACCTCGTCGATATAACCTAACTAAATGGCACTAGTCTTCGGGTAAACGGCTTTGAATAGTCAGAGAATAGTGGGCTAAAAAGGGCATCGATGCTAATCTCCTTCAATACAAGGCTCTCAACATATCAATCAGCCCTCGTATATACCAACGATATTTCAAATGTGAAACGTTGCTGTTTAGCATTAAAAATACTTACTGCTTTCATTTTTGCTATGTTTCTGTCATAAATGTATAGTAAAGTATTGTACGTGGATTTTTCTTTGTCCTCTGGAATATCTGTAGCGTTAACCCAGTTCCCACAAGTGTACTGGAAGAAGTCTTCACAGGGATCAGCTGTGAGATCCATCTTACTCAGTATATATTCACTGGACTGTACACACTTCGGAGAATGACATACCTACAACGATGAAGTTTGATTAATTAAATTTGTTGTTTATTGTCTCTGATAGAACATTTAACCCAAATCAAGGAGCCGCTATCCTTACCAAATGACCCATCAATGTAGTCCTTCAATCTAGACTCATTTCGATGCAATGAGTGTCCCAATTGACGTCACACCGACTCTTGATTTGTAAGATCCATTCAGATGGCGTGTTGCAATTTGACAAATACTGAATGACTGGCAGAGGAGCAGTCAGTACCCATCTGAACAATTTTAACCCATCCATTATGTCGCAAAACTATCTCTTTTCATATACCGACTGTGTAAGGACATATCGTCATAAATTTAGCATTTTTATCCGAATCTTTGCACACTCCAGAGATTTCGAAATAATTGAAGTATAACATTAAATGGAACTATTAGTACATATTTATAAATGTATAAAAACAGAACGGGGATGCATAAAACAGAAATATTATGTGAAATCATAAACTCCAACGTCAAACAAAATTGTCCATATTCTATGATTCATGTTCACTGTACGCCTCTTTTTACTCGGAGAAAGTCCATTCTGGAGGAATTCCGAAAGCAAAAAGGAATGTTTTTGAGATCTTTATCGTGTCATACCTGCGGTGACACGGGAACTCGGGTTTTGCGGTCTCAGCCAAAGGACCACCATATTTAATCGCCTCTTACAAGTACGGGATATTAAAATATATCTGTTCCATTATATTGTCAACTAAAATCGTCATATATCAAGATTAATCATTAAATATTCTTCTATCGAAACCTCAATGATGATAAATTTGAAATCTCTGATTTATCATTTCTTTAACATTTTCGGTAAATTACTTTATATATACACAGATATATACGTGATACAAGCATTCATACATTTTGCTATTTTGTCTTGCATCTTTAAAGCAGTGTACAGAATGTAGGAATTATCGCTTTGCTAAGTCACTTATGACTCAACGCAATGAATGAAACTATCGAAATTATCCACTGGATACTATGTTAAGGGGAAAAAGCATCTTTTATGCTACTATGTCTATTTTCACAATCGAATATATAAAAATGATGGTACTCACTTTGGCATCAAGTTGATTTTGGAAAATCCAAAACTGCAGAAATACGAGAATTAGCATCTCAAATAAGGCTCCTGGTTATCAGCTAGCTTCACCAGAATCTTTTGATCTGTGCTTGCCACTTCCCAATCTTCAAAATTATAGCTTCACTCGACTATTACATTACCAATATAATTGAATGATTCATGGAATTATGTTTAACATCCCATTGGACCAAATTGACATGATGAATTCAGTTTTAAAATAAATACATCTTATGAAGGGTGATACCAAATAAAATTCGGGAATTGTTGATTGATTGATTGATTATTTATTGCTTTCCGCCACACTCAACAATGTTTCAGTTATCTAGTGGCGTCCAGTTTTTGTTGGTGGAGGAGAGAACCTAGATACAAAGTACCTGGGAAGAGACCACCGACCTTCCGCAAGTAAATTGGCAAACTTGCTCACATAACGCCGCGGCCGAGATTCGAATACGCGCCGACAGAGGTGAGAGGCTTTGTGATTTTGAGCCCGATGCTCTAACCACTCGGCCCCTCTTCGGGAATTGTGGTTAGAAAGTTACATTGCTACACGTTTGTTCAACTCAGCCCGAAAGAAGTTAAAATGCTTTCTAAATCGATGTAACATTTCTCAGATGTAGTTTCACATATGTTTGTCAAGTTTATAACCCTTAAATAGTTTCCTCACTGTGTGAAGTTCAATTAGATTTACAACTGCTATTTTAAACTGCACTGTATATACTGGACAAAAAAAAAAAAAAAAAAAAAAAAATAGGGATCGTGAAATATCACATGTGTATGGATTGGGAATACATTTTGTTACTTGAATCCTGTTCACTGCATGTTTCTTCACAATTTGCACGAGCCGCACGAAAAATATGTGATACACTTTGGGTAATTGTATAAGACAGACAATCAGTCAGCAGGCATCACTACGTTATTGATAAAGAGAACAGCGATTGCACGTGACTTAAGTAAAGGTACGCCACCACAGAGATGTCATTTACAGGCAAATGAGCGCAATCAAGCAATCGGAATGCTTCAGGCTGGACAAACCCAGCGAGATATTGTTATCCAGTTTGGTGTGTCATCTCTAGACTCTGGACACGATTTCAGGGGACTGGTACAGTCAATGAGAGACTTAGGGTTGGCAGGTCCCGTGTCACACCGTTACGCCAAGATCGGCACATCGTAACTTTGTTAAAATATTGACAGTCAACAACCTGATCTTTTTTTTTTTCAAATAATGAAAATCAGAAAATTGTTGGGAATCAAATACTTTGCAATAAGCACATCTTCAAGCTGTTTTCAAAGAACTTGGCTAAAAAACTGAAGGAGTGAAATAGGCAGACCACGTACTTACTTTGTAATACTTCTCAAAACTAACCAAGTTCAACAGTTTAATCTGCAATTTTCTTTTTAAAAAATTGAGAATCAAATTCCTTGCTACATGCACACCTTCCATATTCATTCAAACACCGCATAGGGTCCTCACAAAATTGAAAAGTGTGGGAGGAATTGGTCGGTCGAATCATGTATCCTCCAGAAAACATCAAATTTCAAATAAAGTGGCAAACCTCTTGCGAAAGAGAACAAAATGGATCAACATTGTAATATGATTAAGAGTGATCCACAAAGAAGCTACACAGCAAGTTTGTAATTAAAAAAAAAATATCAATTTCCGAACTTGGCAAATGTGTAAAAAGTACACCTACTCCACGTCATTCTTTAAGAACCTTGATTTTACTATACTCGTATTCCTCATATGATAGGAGACCCATGGCTTGATATATATTGAAGGTAAAGCGGGACAATTCCTTTCTTTGTTTTGCAAGTTCTTTTCCTTTCCTTGGATCGACAAATGGTCCAATGTTAACTCCTAATTGTGACGTCAAAATATCACATTAACCAGTTGATGGCTGTCCGATATATAAAAGAATTCCTTGAAAATTCAACACGAACACTTCCACACAAGAACCTCAGATTGATCCAGTTTGAAAATCATGTGGTATGAATGCCGCGGTGCAAGATGACGGATTTCATAACACGTTGATCTTTTGTCTGCGGCATTCGTTATTTTCAAATAGTCATTCAAATTGAAGGTGGACATGGGAGTCCATCTCTCGTCTACTACCCCCTCCCCTCCCTTTCCAAACTACAATTGTAACTCGATACCAGATTTTGATACAGCGAGACTTCTTCATCACGAGTTCCAGCTTGACAAAAAGAATCCGTTTTAAATCGGACATGATTTTCGCTCACAATGCCGGGCATCAAGAGAAGGAATGATTATCCATTACAATTACCAGGCGAGTCTTTCGCAATATATGCCCATCTAAGTTGAGACCTTAACCATGTATCTTGGACATACTGTAACATGTGATTTACTAATTCTACGGTTGTTGCCATTCCATTCTTACACTGAAGCATTTTAAAGAATCCTTTACAGCACTGTGGAGTCCTTTCTTCAATGAACACCTCAGGATCAACGAAAAAGCATCAAACGAGAAGTCAGTGCGTAACATTTTTTTTTTTAATATCAAGCTTAAAGAATATAAAATGCAAAAAGAACTTTCAAAAATATCGCATGGATGGCTCAATATAATTAAAATGTAGAAATCGATCTTTGTCTACAAATACTTAATAAGTCATAAAGAATTCAGGTGGTGGAAATGATCAGTGTTGCTGCCTAGGTCTACACCTTGTCCAAATAAGATAAAAACAAAAAGGAATGATGGTGTAAATAGAAATGTTCGTTACTTCTTTCTTTCCTCTTTCAATTATTGTGCAAACAAAATCTTCATCACCAGATGAGATGCCTGTCTCATCATGCAACGCATGCGTAATTCAATACTCAAGCACTGGAAATGATTGTGGACTAGATTACATAAATTTAAAGTTAATTTTACATACAACTGTATGATATACATTCACTTAACAACCTTCATTGCTTTGCATTCAACAACCAATACGCATGATTTACTGATTAACGGGACTGATACCCCCTGCAGTGCACATTGGATGGTGGGGAAATAGAGAATTAATGCTCACTGAAGAACAGTTTTCAAGACCTACTCTAGACAATGACATAACACCCCCTTCAAAATGGGGAAAAATATCCAGAAATGCTTAACTTTCTTTTACATTTAAAAAAAAATTCAATCAAAATAGCAGGTATGTAACTTCATTATTCATATAAGATGCACACAAAGTTGTTTTTAATCAAATCTGTTCAACAGATGTACCCCAGACAAATGATGTCTACAGACGGACATACAAGGTGATTCCAGCCAGTATACCCCCCAAAACTTCGTTTGCGGAGGTATAAATATGGAGGGACTCCAGAAACATCTACTATAAAAAAAAAAAACCACAAAAAAACAAAAAACAAAAAAAAACCACAAAAAAAATACTACTTAGTAATTGCTGTACGGTGTTTTATAACTCTCAAGTAACAAAGATGAAAATGATGTGTTAGCACTACATGCTTAGTACTACTGCACAGTTGATGACATTTCATTCACATTTTCGTTTTGAGAGCTGTATATTCAACTAGCAAATTTAAAAAAAAAAAAAACAAAACAAAAAAACAAAAACAAACAAAAAACATACAGAAAAATCTAAATACACTACTACTACTAGTTTTAGTGATAAAATGCACCATGTTAGCAAGATGACAATTTTTTATGGAAAATCATTTTACAAAATTGTGAATCACATTTTTTTCAAAAATGTAAATCAAATCTTGCTTGATTATAACCATACTATACCAATGAGATGTTTCTCAAAGTTTCAATAAACTAAACTTAACAGTTTAAATCACATAAAAAGTCATTTTCCTTGAAATCCAAGCATCTCTCTTCTCTTCTAAGAAATATCACACCTGTCTTTAAATAATGATATCAAACAATCTGAAATGTTATTTTTTACTTTTTTGAATGCCAAATATTGCACGAAATGCATTTCTCAATATTTCTAAAGAATGCAGTTAATTATGCAATACTTTGGACATTATTTGAAAAATATTTACAGTCACCATTTCTTGAGCAGAAGGGACATTTCATCTTCACAAGACATATATTTTGTAAAACATAAAATCATTTGGAAATGTGTAGTACATGCACATTTCAGTCAAAGAACTATATTAAAATATGAAAACATAATAAATATGAACATCTGAATTTTACATCCCTAATGGATAAAAAAAAATGCATCAAATTATCAATATATCTTTAAATATCTATAAATAATCAATATCAAAATCGGATGATAGAATATCTCAATAATAACAAAAGTATTATCTGTATTGCTATAAACTTTTCTCCTGTGATGTTTTTCACTACATAACATAGAAAAACATGGAATGTTGACAATCTTAAACATGAGCAAAAATCAGGTACTTCTCTTTATAAAAAAAAAAACCCCACTCATCTTGAATCAAAACATAACTGAATCGAGTCTGCATTTAACTTGATAACTGATTACATACTAACAAGGGAAAAATATGTTGGTCAGTAATTTTCTTCATTGTATGAAAATATGAATCTTTATGAAACTTTCACTTGCATTGATATGGGCATATTTTCCAATCATAATTCATTGCAAGGTGGATTTCTTAATTATTTCTAATTATTTGGAGATCTTAGTGTGTAGTCTAATCAGCTTGTTATTTGTTAGAGCTGATCTCTAACAGAGAGCTGATCTCTCTTGAATGTTAAAAAGCACCAAAGTATTCTACATGTTCTCTGTTTTAATAAATTCATTTCAAAGATTTGAAGAGTGATTATTTTAGAGACCTCATTTTAAATAATAATCTTATGCATTCAAAACAATGAATGTGTATCACAATATCCAGAAAGCACTTAATGATAAAATTGTGATAATGGCACTGGTATCAATAGCACTATATAAATAGCCACCAATTCAATCGTATTGTCAATAGCACTGCTGACATGCATGAATACTTCAACGTATATAAAAGATGATGTAAATTGCATTTTAAAAAAAAGAGCACAGAGCGGGGCTCAATAATTGGCAGTGGTCTTCGTCTTTGATGAGATCAGTTTTAACCTTCAGTTCATCTGAAAACGAAAAAGACAATTGAATTATAAGTCACTTTTATCATTTTTTAAATATTTAGAGAGAGAGAGAGAGAGAGAGAGAGAGAGAGAGAGAGAGAGAGAGAGAGAGAGAGAGAATCAAAGTTCATAATAAGGTTTGTCACTACTGGGAATATTCTTTCATATCCTTTCCACCCAGTTACAAATACATTCCTTCATTATCACAAAATAGCAATTCATGGGGTGGGGGAGGGGGAAGTAAGGAGTTAAGAGATTTCAAAACTAGGAGGGGAGACTTCAAAACTAGGAGGGGAGATTTCAAAACTAGGAGGGGAGATTTCAAACCTAGAAGAAATTTTGAACTGGAACATGCATTTAATTTTACAATATAAGATATTAGGATAAAAAAAGTGTCTTGTCCTAGCGAATGTTCCATCAACAGAATTCCTTCTTGCTTTATTTGGATTATGGAAATTTAACATAAAAAATTGGATTGGTTCAATGCCTAAAGCAAAGTAAAAAGTCACAATTTTAAGCACCTTTACAATCTGAAAATAAAATAACTTTAATATTTTGTTTGATTGTTTATTACACAAATGTATTTCAGACACACATAAAAGGGATTAATGAATCTTTATGCTGTCTCTGATCCACTTTTCATTAGGCCTACCTGTTTACCATAAGTTGAATTGTTCTTTTTTTTTTTTTTTTTTTACTTTAACTTATTTTATTATGTCAGTTTTGTGTGTGTATGTGTTTGTGGGAAGGAGTTGGGGTGGGGGGAAATTGGGAATTTTGCATTTCATTTCTTTTCCAAACATAAAAAAATGAAGTGTTGGCAGATCCGTAATCCAACTTATAAAAAAAAAAAAAAAAAATTGTTCGCCTACAGGCTGTAAAAGTCTGTTCAACAGCTCAGTGATTCACTTGACTTACTATATGGTCAGTCTACTTCTTCCTTTTCCAACAGTTGGGGTGTTTTTGTTTCTGTTTCTCGGCCAGTGTCCGAGCCTCTTCTTCATAAACCAGCTTCTCATCCTCATTCATGTTCTTCCACATCTCCCCCAGTATTACACTGATTGCACTACAAAATTGCATGTTTTGGAAACATTAAAAAAATAAAAAACCAAGGACAAGATTGTGATACAAAATAAATTTAAGGTCCAGAAGGAGTAGCTTGTATGTTTCAGAAAAATCTCAAGATTCCTCAACAGAAATGATTTCTATTAATGTGATTATATATGTGTGGTATAAAGGGGCAGGTTTACTTGTAAATACATGTAGTTTATCTTAACAAACATTCCTTTTAATCTCTTAAAATAATGCGTTGCTTTGACATAAAATTAAAAACTCATGAAGTTGGAAAATGTGTTATGATAACTCTCCCTAGAAAAGACAAATTCCTGCCCTTGTGTCAGCTAGATATCAGATATCACAAACCGGTTATCTTTCCCTGGGTAGTCATGGGTCAAAGTTAGTCGACGCTGTTTTGCGAACAGTAGGAATGCATTCATTGGTCGCTTGGGTTTCCGCCCTTCCTCGTCCTTAGGTGGCCTCTTTTTGGTAGGTGACCCTGAACCTGACTGTGGACTAGATGTGGAGTCTGAATCACGTTTTTGCTGCAACAGTGCATTCAAAATTAGCATTCAAATTTTTTAAAAGCATGCTTCTATCTATATACTATGTGCTACCTGTGGGTGTACACTAGTTTTTAAGATGAAGGTTTCTATATAAATGAAATATTTCAGGGAAATTTTAGCTTATTCGCTTCAGTGAGTTTGGAAAAAGAAGAATATTTACACACCCCAACCAATTTCCACAACCCCTTGTTGGAAAGGGGCATGGCTTTTTATTTGATTCCCCTTTATACAAAGATATTTTGCGCCAAGTTTGGTTAAAACTGGTAAAGAAATTGGAAAAGATGTTTACAGATAAATGATGAACAGTCATGTAAAAAAAAAAAGAAAAAAGAAAAAAACAAAAAAAACAACTCCACATTTTCTATTCTGATTATTTCACTATGGAGAATGTCGAATTTCAGAGAAATTACACAAATCTGAAACTCTAGGACCAGAAATGATTGTCATATCTAATCCTTTGCATTGATCTACACCACAGTTTTGAAAACTTTCTTTGATTTTTGATTAAAATTTCAAAATCTGTCAAAATTCTGACTTCCTCAATAAAGTTAGATTTACCTTGGCCATATGGCTCAGTGCAAATACCGCTGAATGGTCTTGTGGAGTAAGGTCATACCTGAAGGGAAAAACACAGTTAACACCACTCAATTATAGTACGATATTATCACCAATTCTGTCACCCCACACCACCTTCTTATATAAGATTTCATGAAGTTGCAAAATAATAATTTTCACTAAAATGTTAGACAGTATACTATACCCTTGTATAGTGTGAAAAACATCATCGGTTGGATTAGCCTCTGGGTGCTCAGGGGGTAGACACAGGTCATTCTGATGGAGGATGTTACAGGGAATTCCGTATTTGTCGTAGGTCAACTCGGGATTACAGGAAGACCACCCTGTGAAAATTCGTCAAAATTTACAACCAATCAATCACCAGTTAAATCAAAGAGACAAGAATAGCAGAATTTAAAATTAAGTGAAAATACTTGCCAACTGGGCTAAAACTTATTTTAGAAAACAAAGTTACACTAGATGCTTACAAATTTTATCTATAAACATTTTCTATCTTTATTACCCACATTTCTGGTTTTTTTCAGTGCCATATTTTTAAATCATAAAATTCTTCTGTAAAATAACAAGAACTATACATCTGAATGCTAAGTCATCGTGTAATTAGGAAACTCTAACCAATATTGTGATCTATGCTACACATTTTTTGCTGGAAAGTCCGCTAAATCATCCTTTACTATTAAAAGTTGGCTGTACCAAATAAATTCAACATAATTTACATTACACAATTATTGATAACTGGTTTGTATTGCAGCCAAAACATTTAAACATGTTAGAGACTTGCAAACATACAGTTTAGACACGACATATATAAAAAAAAATTGCCCACAGGATATAGGGGGATAAGCATGATTCCTTAGCTGCTATCATTTTAATACTGAGGAAAATCAGACAAATGTTTGCATATTACCATTATGTAGAATCAGGTTCAGATGTTGGCTAAGCATGGTGTACCTGTCTGGTTTTTTTTAATATTGAGGGTAAATGAGTTGAGATAACTGAAGTTCAATGTCCAAATCATAAATCTTAAAAGGTATATCAAAATCGTAAATCTTATGATAAATCATATATCTTACATGGTGTGTCAAAATCATAAATCTAACAAGGTACATAAATCTTGAAATTCCTACAGTTGGATGATAGCAATCATAAATTTTACATGGTTCATCAAAATCATAAATCTTACAAGGTGTGTCAAAATCATAAATCTTAAAAATTCTTCTGAAGTAGTTGATAGCATTAAATTCAGTGACAGCTCACAATATGTAGCAGAGTTTAGCTGGAGGTATGGAATCAGTGAAGTAAAGTCTGTAGCAGTTTGTCATGGAAAAGTAAACAGATTACAATCTCTTGTCCAAGAAGAATAGTAAAGAACTGTTGGTAGTAACAACACATTGGGCCATAATTCCTCAAAGTTACACTAAACTGGGCTGTCACTTTACACAAAGACCAAACTGGGCTGTCACTTTACACAAAGACCAAACTGGGCTGTCACTTTACACAAAGACTAAACTGGGCTGTCACTTTACACAAAGACCAAACTGGACTGTCACTTTACACAAAGACTAAACTGGGCTGTCACTTTACACAAAGACTAAACTGGGCTGTCACTTTACTATTCAAAGTTAGACTGAACTGGGCTGTCACATCCCTCAAAGATTGAACTGGGCTGTCACTTTACTCAAAGTAAGACTGAACTGGGCTTTCTCTTTACTCAAACTTAAGACTGCCTATCAAACCTACTCCTATTGACAAAGTTATCCATTTTCTAATTATTATGAGCAAATTTTCCCAAATACATCTATAAATGAAAATGTAAGTTCAATGTAAACTGGCAGGGGAAAATTGATAAATAGTAGAAAAATATGAATACATTGACCAAAAATTTAACCACACTTTCACTGTTTCAAAGGAAATGCAGACCCCCCCCCCCCCCCCCCCCCCCCCCCCCCCCGAAAAAAACCAACAACATATATCCAGTTCTTGAAAAGACAATGACTTCATTTGTTTCAAATTACCTATTTTAATAATTTTTTAGAAGAATTAAAGGATTTCTAATTTTGCTCGTAGATGTCTCTTGGCATTAGCTGAAATCTTATTGTAGTCATAAAACTTAATTTTGAACCCTGAAATATTTATCCACTTGTCAAGGGCTTTTAAACACTTGAGAAATGAAGTGGTAAAAACATCCTTTGAAGAGGCTAATGCTCCATACTGAGGACAAACTCTGAGGAGTAAAGCTCCAACAACAGGAAATACTGAATATAAAGCAATGAGACCTGAAAACTGAGCTGGGAAAAAATGCTGCATCTGCCAGTCCTTATTGAAATCTTTTTTACCATTGATTGAATGGATAAGTTGTGGTTGAGGTTTCGAATCATATGAACTTCATTAATCTAAATACAGTAAACCTGTAATAGCAAACCTCTAGAACCAGCAAAAGTGTTTGTTTTACTCAAACTCTGTTATGGCCAATATATATATATATATATTTTTTATTTCTCTCTCATTGGGGAATAAATATCACTTCAAAATACATGCAAGTGTGAATTCATTATAAGAGTGCTTTAATGTACATCAAATCTCTGACTAAATTTCATTTAACACAGACGACCAACTAAGATAAAATAATCATTTTCATTGTGTACCTTTGTCTTTGACAAAAAACGGATGATCCTCATCACACTCTGCCCAGAGACATGACTGTCCTAAACTGTCTGGGGAAAAAAGTAAGTGGAGCTTTCTATCTTGGTTGTTAACCATTTTGTTGATGGAAGAGAGAAGGAAACCATTACAACCGTAGCTGAAAAAAGTTATGTTACAAATACATGGGCTGTTTGGAAATTATGGAGACATTCTGTTTATTTTCCTTTCTAATTGACATTTATGGATAAAAGTTGCTAAATACATTAATCATACATTAATAAATTATAAATAGTCAATTAATTACATGTATGAATATTTTTGTTTATAAAACAGTCTTTCCTTGCTTGAAAAGTATGGATATCCGGAGCAGTCATAGAGCCAAATGTTGAAAAGTATTGAGAGCTGAGTAGCATGTCTTGATATTCAAAGAAAAGGTGGGCAAAATATGCAAATTGTATACGCCATTTTTCATTATCATTGTAACGTAATTTTGGGAAGGTTTTGAAAAGTTCCAGTTATAAATACTGAAAAAGTGGATATTTTACATCAAGTTACGAAAACTTTTTGATCTGAGACAATGAATTTTGACGTGAAGGCAGAGCAGCGATCATACATCGAATTCTGTGTAGAGCTCGGTAAGACTCCCGTTCAGACCAGACACTTATTAAAGCAAACGGAGTGTGGAAGAACTGTGTCGAGGGCTTTAATCTATACTGGCACAAATGACTTCCAGATAATGTGTTAAATGAGAGTGATAGGAAAGGTCCTGGAATGATGTGCATCAGACAGTTAGGGAAATTGTATTCCAGTTTGACATCGGAGTAATGACAACGCACAAAATTCTAACTTTAAAGAAGCTGGTGGAAATGTTTCAATAATTTCCAAACAGTCCTCGTATATCATTAAAACATACTGAATAAAAATATATCATATAAATCATAAGTAGACCATTACAACACACTGAATAAAATATACTACTGTATATGCTTGCCTATATAGGTTGGTTCACCTCTAAGTCAGTTGTATGTTTTTCAGGTTATTTTGAAGGGATTTGCCATTGACCCGCATATAAGTCGTTAAAAGTTTTTTGAGAATCAGTCGATGATTTCAAATCAATGTTTTAGTGTTTTTATCTTACTTTCAAATAATATTGTGAGATTTAATCTTTTTTCTTCAACAAATCAATTTCATATCAACACTCTAATGGAATTACCCGTGTTCAAATAATTTTTTGGGGTAGGATAGCAATAATCAACCAAACCAAACTACTATCATTTTGTTCATGTTTTTGTTTAAGAGTTGTATATCCCTTATATACTACTCAAAGTTTGATAAGGATCATATTTTTCAGCACTTGTAAACCTTTCAACAAAGGTGAATGACAACCAACACAGAGTGATTTATGTTCAGAAATGTTTACTTCAAGAAATTGTGACAGAAAAATTTGGCAAACATGACATTTCATCGCATACTCCTAAGGTAAAGGGAGAGTACCCTGAAAAGCATGGTAATTTCATGATCACGGAATTGTTTAAACTCTGCACATTCCATTTCACACTGCACAAACAAGTGTCAATAGCGGGTATGGCCTCCTTTAGCTCCAATGACAGCTTGGCAACGTCGTCTCATGCTTCCAACGAGGTTTTGAATGGACGCAAGAGAGATATTGTTCCATTCTTGGATCAAAACATTTTCAAGTTCCTGGAGGGTGGCTGGTTGTACAGGACGACGTGAAATCGCTACCTGAAGCATATTCCAGACATGCTCGATAAAGTTGAGGTCTGGAGAACGAGCTGGCCAGTCCATACGAACAATTGTCTCACGTTCCAGGTACTCGTCCACCACCCTAGCACGATGTGGACGTGCATTATCGTCCATGAGGATGAAGTCAGGACCAACAGCACCAGCATATGGTCTCACGTACACATCCAGGACTTCATCCCTGTAGCGCACTCCGGTCATCGTGCCTCGCCTTAGGACATGGAGATCAGTTTGTCCAGCTCGACTGATTCCTCCCCAAATCATCAACGACCCACCACCATATCTGTCATGTTCAGCAACATTAGCGTCCTGATATCGTTCTCCTGCCCTTCTCCACACTCGTGCATGACGATCTGTGAAGTCAACACAAAACCTCGACTCGTCTGTGAAAAGTACAGGGGCCCAATCAGCAACCCTCCAATTCACATGAGCCCTGGCCCAATTCAAACGATCTTGTCTGTGTCCCTGAGTAAGAGGGATGCGAATACAGGCTCTCCGGGAACGAAGACCACCTTCATGAAGACGATTACGCACAGTTTGCGTGGAAATGTTAACTCCAGTTGCATTCAGAAGATCATTTCTAAGCGCAGTCGCCGTTGCAAACCGATGACGTCGTGCTGAAATCAAGAGAAAACGGTCATCTTGCTGCGTGGTGGACCTTTCTCTGCCGCCTCAATGTCGATGAGAAGCTGAACCATGAGCTTGATACCGGTTCCAAGCTCTGCAAACAACGCTCTGACTGACACCCAATAGCTCTGCAACGTGACGTTGTCTTGCACCATTTTCGAGCATTCCTATGCATCTGGCCAATTCTTCAATAGTCAAACGACGTCTTTGACGTTGTGGAGGCATTTTCATAGAGTAACAGTGACTTAAACGAGGTCAGATGTAAAGACAATGGCCAAATTCAAATCAACGACAAGCACTCAGAAATGTGAATAATGTGGGTACCATGCTTCACGTGCTACTCATGATCACTGCAGCATGCATTTCCCTACCTAACCTGTGTTTTGAGGCTCAAGAGGGGTCAGTCCAACACTATGATGAAATTTGCGTGTCTTATCAATTCATATATTGATTTTATAATGTAAGAACTATATGATCCTTATCAAACTTTGAGTAGTATATTATACATTTTGAAAACTGATCTCGAATTTTTTTCCCCACATGTTCCCCCTAACCCATCCAAGCAAAAAATATGATTTATATTTAATCAATACTGAACCACTACTGAGAATAAAAACCTATGATACCAATACACATTATTTATCACTTTGAAGCCTAGTCGTAAGAGGCTACTAAACAGGGCAGATGAGACTGCAAAACCCAAGACCCTGGGTCATAGCAGGTGTGGCACGGTCAGGATCTCTCCCTGCTAAATGCTGCAAGCGCTGAACATGGGTCAAAATTTTGCAGCCCTTCACCAGAATTGTGACATCTTCATAAGAATGGGGGAAAAAAAATCTCCAACGGGACATTTAACAATATACAACCAACCAACCCTGGTGAGAGTCGGGGACAGGAAAGGAATTTGTTGTCACCGTCAACACAATTTTCCTTGAGAAGCCGTGTCTGTTATATTTGGTTTACACACTACACATAATCTATTATAGTCAAGTATCATGATTATTTTGTCCTTCGTTTCCCGAAACAATTATCATCTCTTAATTATGCGTATCCTGACATAACACTGTGTTCACTTAGTGGCATGCGCCCTGATAAAACCACATCCATGGGATACAATTAATTCCATAAACAATCGAGTTGTATTACATTCTAAGTTTTTTTTTCACAATATCAAATCTTTTATCAAAAATATTTTAAACAGTACATATGAAAATTTCAATATTAAATCTGGTTCACAATTCATTTTACCGATAAACAATTGATTCATGGTAAGTCAAGTTCAAGTTATTTGTGATCTACATATATAATCATATATTATTTACATTATTTAAATAATTTACAAAATAAATAATATACACTTAAATGAATAACATTTTATTAAAATACGTAAATACTTGTACTCTATGCATGATCCTAAATACATAAATTATATGTCCAGACTTTGGCTAACCATAATCATGATAATCGTCAGAGTTGTTTTAAAAATACTAAAAACGCCTCCAGAAAAAAACCAATCTTCTTAGAACTTGCCTTTAAGTTGGACATAGAGTTTTGGACCAAAATTCAACTTCATTAATCCAACTTATAGGCAAGTATATATGTATATAAATCATAAGCTGACCATTACAACACACTGAATAACAGTATATACAGGAATTTATCAAATACTTATGGTATATTTAAGGACAACTGCTATCACAGTCACAATATCAACACCCCACCCCCACAACAACATAAGGATTTTCAACAAATCTTCATGACTGGAGTGATATTGGTAACAGGGTTTTCACAGTGTTTAGATGTTACTATCTATTTTATATTTGTGGGGAAATGTTTTAGGCTGCAGGTGTGAGCTCCCATTGGAGAGGAAAATGGGGTGTGTGTGTGTGTGTGTTTCCAGTCAGGGGCAATCCTCCTCCGATTATAATATAGACATTGTATCTCAAAGCAAGAGTGTAAAGGACTGATCATAATTTGTAGTGTTGGACTTTAATAAATTCCTCAGTAAGTATATGCTCCAAGTATGAATATTAAGTTCCTTGTCCTTAAGTATTCTACTATGAACTGCTTTCAGAGTTCTAGTGGGTTATAATCATCAACCGTAACTGAAAGTTACACATTTATTACATATTTATAACTATGACAGAGCACAGAAACTCAGCTAAATATTTCTGTCTGAACTGTTATAAACACATAACCAGAGTTATCCAGAGATTTGCAACTGCTCCTATGATATCATACTTAGACCTATAAATAGCCACACAGCACCTTTGGTGAGCTTTCTGTTCCATGCCTGCTGCTTGTGTTGCTATGGTGTCCTGTTTGGCTAAATTCTCCACTGTCTGCCATTCAGAATGCTCTGTCTCAAGTTCATCACTGCTGCCCACAAAACGGATCCTGGTGCCTATGGAATGAAAATAGCACCGAGAGGCATTCAACATCTGATATATTTTAACTGACAAACATTACCAAGGTTTTGGTTCCACAACACTACATTTTCAAATAATACTCAACATTTAGGAATTTCAACATGAGCCATTTCTACCATAAAAGGTCTTTATCTTATCCAAATATGCTTTAATATATCATAATGAAAAAAAAAAAAAAAAAATAAATTTTTTTTTGCTAACTTACAAAGAAAAATGTCAAAATCGCCAATCACCAGTTAGTTGTCTTTGATTGGCTTTAATTTCTTAATGACAATCAATATTGCTCTAATATTTGAGGGATTATTTTCTATAGTTCATATTTTAGGACTAAATTACATAACGGCCCGTTTTGCTTGGAATGGCTCACATGATACATGTAGACCTATGATTTATATCAAAGGTAATATTCTGCGACTGTTACGAAATACAGAGCAATGAAATGTCACTCCTTTACATGACTGTTAAAGTGCCAGGTTAACTTTACGATCAAAGGCTCTACATAAAATTTGAGTGGGGGAGGGTCGCAGTGACAATCTACCACCGTTTTCATTTCAATCCAATTCACCAACAGTGGATATAACGGGCAAATCCAACAAATGGTGACATTAGCAAACTTGAACAAATTAACAACACTGCATAATTTTTGTGTTTGTTAATTAAATGTGATGGAAAAAGGTTACATGTGCACAACAGCAATCACACTTACCGCTAGTTCATGACTGCATGTGACAAAGAGAAGGTAACTCTTTACTGCACTCTTATGTAAACGTAACAGACTATTCAATGTATTTTCATATTACAAAGTTGTTACGATTGACTTTGCTTTTATATCTGCCTTGTTAATTAAATGGCAAATTAGTTAATCATAACTCTTTCCAATGGATTAAAATCATTTCTCTGTGTATTGTACATATCTAATTAAAACATGTACTTGTATAATAAAAGAAAATGTCAATTAATGTATGACCAGAAAAGAAACAAAAATATTGTAGATTTTTTTTTACCTACATGTATAACAGAGCACTTAATTTACCTACATCACTGTTCAGTGTCTTTTCACATACAATAGTAAGCACTGTAATTCTAAAAGACTTGATTCTGTTTTTGAAAAGTGGGGTTTTTGATTTTGCACAGGAGCCTCCTTGCAACTGAACACCAAAATTACTTAAATCAAACTCTAGAGTATTTTGTAACCTACAATATTTGTAACATTCTTTCTTGTAGTCTTTTACAGATTAGTTGACCATACAGTAAATGCTCAGTTTTATTTTGTGTAATTTGTACCCACCTTTGATGAAGCACTGCCACACTGCCTTAGGCCAGTTATGAGACCAAGTCTCCTCCACGTTTGAATTTCTATCAGGACAACCTGGGAATGGTGAAGACGATGTCACACTCGGATCACTGCCATCATCACAATAATTTCTGAATTCAAATATCAGAAGTTCAGATTAAATTCAACCCATGGTTTGCTTTAAGAATGTTTTAAAAAATTTTGTTGTCAATAATAGGATTAATCAAATTACAGAATGAACTCCTGGGATTTGTAGGAAAAAAAATTAATTACTGAATATATAAAATTAATTTTACTGTGATTTAAAAATTGATTTATTTTCAGTTAATTTGTTAAGTTAACATTGGTTCAATGAATTTATTTTCTATATTCAGAGACTCATGTGTGTTATGGAGTATGTTTAATGTCTAAACCTTCCCTATTTTTTTTTTGCCCCTGATCCTAAAATTTTTAATTGGAAAATTTAGAATTTTTCAGAAATTTTGTCTCCCTCTGAAACCAAACCCATTATTACTCCACTTAAAAAAAAAGTGATTTTGGTGATTGGTTTAAGGAAAACAGCCATTAGATTTAACAACTTGGTTATTCTGTGTTGTAGAAAAATCAACACTTATTTGAAACTTATATTCAAACACCATTTAGTAAAGTAGTCTAAATTGTACAAAAGAATCTTCCTTCAAACAGTTGACTTAGGAAATGGCTTTCAAAAAAATCAAAGAAAAATAAAAAATAAAAATCTCCAACCTACTGACTGACCCTATTGTTTTTTTTAACAGGTGATAGTACACACACATAGTTTTATTTTATTTCTTTTTCAGGGGGTGGTGGGGTGGTAATGTAAATCAGCAATGAACATGTCCATATAGTGCCTAGCATGTGATGCTTGTTTGCAACTAATGAGGAAAAAAATCATGTGAATATACCTTTATTTATCAATTTGTAAAACAAATATATTTGTTTATATAGTGCTCATAATTTGGAAAAAGCTGTCTGTTTTAAAGTTTAGCTTTTGAACATAAGATTATATTGCTTGAAGAATGAATTCTGGAACATACATTATTTCGAACAAAATGAGGATGGAAAGAGTCCCCACACCAAAGTCCTATATATGCACAAAGTTCAACACCAAAAATTAGAAGAAATAAATGAAAACTATCCCCTCTACCAACATGGAGGATAAATTAAGTTCCCAAAAGTCAATATTTTGGGTATTTCCCCTCCATAATTACCCCTACCCTTTATATAAATTTCACATCACTTACTTTAGTGACCAAAGTTTTCAAACGAAGGTTAAAGACTTTTGAAAAATACATCAAAGTCCAAGGCAAATATCAAAGTCACTAGGTCAAAAGGCTTGATATCAAACGAAAAACCTGGTCATAAGGAATTTACATGCAATATATCAAACATCAACTTCTATCCCCATCAGTTAAAAAAGATATAGCCATGGTTAATTTCTTCACTGCAGTTGTGATGCTAGCACCTGGATCATGACAATACCTCTCTGGACTATTAAGCCCTCTCCCGGATTGTTTATGGTTGTCAGCTATGTCTAAGGGCAGTAACTCTTATTTGAAATGAAGTTTAGTATTGTTATTCTACACTTATATAGAGCTTTATCTAATTAAAACAATTACTCTAAAGTGCTTTACATGTAAGATATTAAAACAAAGAACAACAAATGCATAAAATAAAGAAATAACTTAATACTAAACTGACTTTAAAGTAGAAACTAAGAATAGGTAAAATAAAAAAAAATAAGTGTTTGATAAGTTGTTGTTTTTTTATTGCAGTTCTACATTTCAACAGCATGTACTAAACACTTGCCCATTGTCATCTTGGGTTGTCTGATTACACACAGCAGTGGCACTCCGTTTTCCTGACTCTGTGAACTTGATTTTTCTCACAGCAGGGCTACAAATGGATCACATAAAAATGTGTTACACTACAAACCAAACAAAAGTGTCTTATCAATAAAATAAAATATATATTTTATACCTGTGCACACACACACACACACACACACACACACACACACACACACACACACACACACACACACACACACACACACACACACACACATCTATCTATCCTAAGGTGAAGTAAACCAAGGCTTGTTGTCTACATGTTAACCATCAGATATACATATAGATCATGAACATTATACAGCTTATCAAATTACCATATTATATAACAGATCACCAACCTTCGTTCCCATACTTTTGGGGGAGCAGATTGCATAAGAGGACTCTGGGGGCTGGTAGCTATCTTAGCAAACTCTATCAGTCGACTATCAGCTTCATTCTGGTTTATGCTTGTTGTGGACGGTGTAGTGGACAAGGTGGATTGACCAATCAGATTAAGAGGTCTGGGGATGGTATGAACACTATGGTGAACTTTTGTTTCTGAGAAAAGTTAAGAAATAATAAACATTAAAATCTCTCAGACTATATAAAACTGCACCTATATGACTAAATTACATTTAGATGGAGGACAAATGATAAAATATACAAAAAGCTATAGTACTTACTTAATTTTTCAAGAACCTCAGGCTATTGCATTGCTGAGTGCAGCTGTGCATGATGTCACCCTTTCAATACTTACCTGAATACCTGCACAATATTTACCTGCTTTGACCTGTGTGCTGCTGTTTGTGGCCTCGTTAAGTAAGGTGGATTCTGTCTCAGAAATCTCCAACACTTCCTGGCAGTGCCCTAATCTTTTCTTCAGGTGGTACTTCAAGCCATTTGAGCTAACCAAACAAAAACAAAAAACAAATAAATAAATAAAATAAAGCTAGTCAACAATCGACTTTAATTGACTTGAGTCATAAGATTGCTTGAAAAAGTTCTTTCTTCTGCTCTGTATTTTTTAATAACAGTGTGTGGAATTTTGCATAACTTTACAGGATGTATGGTTAATAAAAGTTCTCACTGAATACACCAATCAGAAAATACCATTTTGATTGTATTTTACATCACTTTTGTTTTTCATAAACAGTGTACTAACCAAGATCAAGAGAGATTGAGACAGAGTTCAGTGCTAGAAGAGTACAAAATATATAACCCCCCCCCCCAAAAAAAAAACCCACCAAAAATACAACAAAAAAACCAAAAACCCAAAAACCTAACAATCAAAGTTTCACATCTTGTCAATTTTCATGTAATATAATGAAAACTTTGAAAAGCCAGGGGCCTAAGAATTTCAACTACTAACTATACCTCTGTTTAGTAGTGTCTTGCCCCACTTTTTGTATACCTGCAACTGCTTTTCACACCTCTTGTACACCTGTAACTGTTTACCCCATTTTTGTACACTTATGTGTACAACTCTTTGTCTGTACTGGTTTTTTTTTCATATAACTAACAGGGCTCGATATTAACGCTTGTCCGGTACCAGTGGAAAAAGGATTCAGACCAAATGAATATTGTCTGATTGGACAAGTGCTTTTTTATGTAAAGTCTCCAAATAATAAAAAGATTGATTGGTGAAAAGTTCATCAGTAGTTCAAAGTCGGAAGCAATGCATGAAAACTGAACTTCGATCCCAATATCAATTGCTATGTAAACTAATTGAGCCATACTCGATCGGGATTGATGTTCATTTATTGTGTGCTAGTTTCGATTTTGTACAGAGGCAGGATGTTATGAAATTTGGATTCTCTAGATCATCAAGAAATATGGTCATTGATTCAAGACAAGAAGTCTAGATAAAAGTATGTTTTATGTGTTTGTTGTTTTTATCAATTGAATAAGATCAAAAATCAATCAAACAAGCATAAGATGGACTATATTTTAAGCACTACAGTTTTCAAGTTAACAATATTAAATCTTCTTTGAAAATTTTTCGGACAAGTTGAAATTCGGACAAGTTAGTATCTTTGTCCCTTGTCTGAATAGACAAGCATGAAAAAAAGTTAATGTAGAGCCCTGTCTAGCTCTATATATTTCAACATTTAACCATACCCCATGCCATTGTTTGCTTGCCCAACCTTTTGTATACCTTCATCTATTTTTTTAACTCCTGCAACTGTTGACTTGCCCCACTATTTGTAGGCCTTGAGCTGTTTCCTGACCCCAACTTTTGTATACCCGAAACGGTTTGTTTGCCCCACTTACTGAACACCCGAAACTCTTAGCTTGCTCCACTTGTTGAACACGTGCAGCTGTTTGCTTGCTCCACATGTGGAACACGTGCAGCTGTTTGCTTGCTCCACATGTGGAACACGTGCAGCTGTTTGCTTGCTCCACTTGTTGAACACGTGCAGCTGTTTGCTTGCTCCACTTGTTGAACACGTGCAGCTGTTTGCTTGCTCCACATGTGGAACACGTGCAGCTGTTTGCTTGCTCCACTTGTTGAACACATGCAGCTGTTTGCTTGCTCCACATGTGGAACATGTGCAGCTGTTTACTTGCTCCACATGTGGAACACGTGCAGCTGTTTGCTTGCTCCACTTGTTGAACACATGCAGCTGTTTGCTTGCTCCACTTGTTGAACACTTGCAGCTGTTTGCTTGCTCCACCTTTTATATACCAGCAACTGCTTGCTTGTTCAACTTTGTGTACATCTTAAATGTTTGTTCTCCACACATTTTCTATATCTTCCCCATTTTCAGTAAACCCAAATTCAACTTTTTGCCCCACCTTTTGAAGCTCCTGTGGCAAGTCTTACACACATAATCCTTGTGTTCACTGTGGTGGGCCTGAATATGGTACCTCAGCCCTGGGTCACTGCTTAGCACCTTCGGGCAGCCTGGAACAGGACAGGGCTTCTGTTTGGTTGGAGAAGGAGTGTTTTGAAATTCACGGAATCTCTCTGTGGCTACATGTGGCCGCTTGGAGTGTGTAGGTGCCTAAAAAAAAAAAAAAAAAAGGGCGCATTTTATTCTAAAGTTAATCAACATTAATTCTTGCACTTTAGAATTAGACACTGCAAAGTGAAGCCTAAAATCAAAATTGCTTCCACAAGCCTGGCAACTCTAAATTATACCCCCATCTTAGAATATATTTTTATCACATGGTTTAAGATAATATTGAAAAAAAAAACACCTTTATGAAGTTGACACTTGCAACAACAGGGGGTGCCTCTTCCTTCTAATGCTCTAGGCTTCTTCTTTTTGAAAAATGTTTAGTATATACATCTGCAACTTACAGGGACTGGTCCTTGATCTTAGTAAAAAATATTTTTCATTTTTTACATTTAAAGTTGATAACCAAAATTTGGACTTTCTGAATGCAAGGATAAGAGCAATATTCCAGTCTTAAGTCTGTGTTATGCAAACAAAGACTTGAGTCTTTTATGTGTTCACAAACAAACCAATGAAATGGTAATGTTGTAATTTAAAGCATTTTAATTTGCACAGTCAGAAATTTAACTTTTAAACGGTACATTGTACCTAAAGAATAATTGAAATGTGATTTACATAACAAACTTAGGTTGATAACCTTACATTTTGAAAACTTCAATCTTTGTTTACAAAACAAATAATAAACCTCTACAATGAGCTTTTGTCATACTGTGTAACCTTAATTTTTTGTGAAAACTTTTAAACACATTAGACAATAAATTCTGATCATTAAAAGTGAAGCATAAAATTTTGGGGAAAATCATGAATCAGTCCCTATAATTGGAGACAGTGATCAGAATGTGTCCTCAAGTACTCTTAAAACAAAGTAACACAAAAATAAAATTCCTTTCCTGTCAACATACCCTACTTTAGATTGATTGCATGACCAGTACATCAGACATTTTCCACTGTGATGCTATCACTAGGTTTACATCTATAACCAACTCCAGGGATTTATTAACCTTATTTGGGAAATACCATGTTTCAAGATTTGGAATTTTTTTTTTATTGATAGTTCAATGATATTGGGAATAACAAATGAAGTTACGCATGTTTTGAAATCATGTTGCTTTTTTATAGTATTGTTATAAATATACAGTATCATAAGATTGAAATAAAAGCAGCTCATGTGGTTTCATATATTATTTTTGGGAAGTTTTATCAACAAATTGGGAAAAAAATTAGCCTATTCTGTATTGGGAATTGGGCTTTATATTGGTCACTGAGGAGGTACTGATAAATCCCGGAAATCCCAAAACTTGTGTTGAAGTTGGGTGGTGGGTGGGTGTCAAAGCATGCTTTATTTGGGATTCTGGAAAGGAATCTGAGAGTTGCTTTTTGGAGCCAAATTTCACCTTTTGATGATCACTAGACACTTAGTTGGTATAAATTTTTACTACAAATTTAGACTTTATACAATAGAAGATTTTTAAAACAATTTTTTTTAATCAAATATGAAATAATTATCTACAACTCACACCGTTTGTTTTAGGAGAAGATCATCCTTGATCCCCCTCTCTTCCTCATGCATGATGAAAACAAAGTGCAGACATTAGGAATTGTATGTCACAGACCAACATATTAACAATGTGTACTAAAGACTTCCTTTACACTACCATCATGACCCTATACCAGAGTCAGTGGTGTTACTTTTTATTGATAAATAATCTGGTAATAAGATATTTAGGCTGCAATCACTCACACCTACTACTGCAACACCCTTACTTACAACAATTACTAAACATCCGACCGAAAAAAAAAACCATGGCCCCGTGTTACAGCAGGTGTGGCACGATAAAGACCCCTCTCTGTTCAAAGGTGATATGCGCTGAACATATGCCTAAATTTTGCAGCCCTTCACTGGCAATGGTGACATCTTCATACGAGTGAAATATTCTCAAGAGGGATGTTAAACACTATACAACCAACCAACTAACCATCTGTTTTAAACATCTTCACTATTTAAGATTGTAGCATGTAGACGTGTGGAGCACACTGGTAGCTCATAGTACTTTTACTCGGATCTGATGATTAACAATAAGAGGAACTATATTATTACATGTTCATACTCAAAATCACAAGGCCTCTCACCTCTAGTCGGCGCGGGTTCGAATCCCATTCGCACCAATATATGTGAGAAAGTGTGCCAGTTTACTTTCGGAAGGTCAGTGGTCTCTTCCCGGATACATTGTATCTGGGTTCTCTCCCCCACCTACAAAACGGGACGCCACCAGATAACTGAAAAATTGTTGAGTGTGGCGGAAAACAATCAATCATTACAAAATGCATGTATATATATATATATATATATACGGACATGTCATGCTTTATCCTAGTTTATGTTTAATATCCTCTGTTTTGAGAACATGAATTTATTTTCTATTCTGACACTACGGTGAAAGCTAAAGACTATCAGTGTATTCTACATCACACAGTTTTTCCAGATACATAAATTCCAGAACAATATCTAATTTTATTATTCAGGAATTTTTGATGTTCTGATTGGTCCAGATGATCTTTTTAGGCTTGCACCCGAAAGCGAGTACACCTCAATATTAACTTGGGAAGGTTTATGCAGAATATCCCTCCACTACTCACAAACCTTTGATTTGCTGACATTTTCTTGAACAAATGTATCATACATTTTCAAGCATGTATTGGCAAGTCAAATTCAATGTCATTTTAAATGGTTTTTACCAAATATTACTTGTTATTGCCCAATCACCTGATCACTATCTACTACACTATATAAAATATTGAGAGCACGTGTTACTACTCTTACAGTTTTGACTATTGAAACATTATTATATTTGCACATACTTTTATTTTCCGAAGAAACAAAAAAAAATTGTGAAAACTTTTGTAAAATTCCTGATAATTTGAAAAAGCAGTTATGGACATGATGAACCTGGTCAGGTAGCGGTTGACCTCTGCCTTGGTCAGTCAATGCCCTTATATTACCAGGTCCATATACAGTCACAAGTAAACCAAATCAAAAGTCAATAACTATATAGTGTATCAATACGTCAGTCAATGCTACATACTAATGTAAATTGTTTGCAAAATCTTGATCTCTTGCTTGCATGAAATTCCCTTTGTTCATTATAATGATGCCACCCCCCCCCCCCTTCTCAAATATTTATTAAATCAGTTGTTAAATGCTCACATTACACAGCAAATTTTGAAAAGGGCATCATAGGCACAAGAGATTGTCCTCAAATGTTACCACTGGTTCATTAATAAATCAAAACAATTATTTTCTGTTTAACTTATGATTTTATTTTCATTTTTGATGAATAATATATTTTTTGCAAACATGTCATATCCTGTCTGAACTGTTAGGAATAAAATGTGTTGAGAGTGATCCATCTTTACAACACTGAACGAGAAAAGTGTCTCTTGATTAATTTCTCTCACTCTGGTCATCAGTATCATTTATTGTAAGAAAACATGTGGTCCCTGTATCTAATAATAATAAAATAAAACGACATGTAAAAAAAATATAGATCCGCCAATACAACTTAAATGCATTGTTTTCGAATAAGCCAAGTATGTGATTTGTTCAAGCGATGTTTAGAAATTACCGTGCAACGACTGCAGTGGAGTTTTTACGCATCGATGATTTTTTGCACGGTCGAACACAAGGATATAGTCTTTCGGATTACTCTGCAACGTTCTTTAGCATAATGATTTGAAATACATAGGCCTAAGCCTGATGGGTTCATAAAAAAAAAAGAATATAAACTTGCTTGGCATTCTTTATGTATAGTCATTATTTCCATGACAATCGTAAAAATACCTCTAGTCCCTGCACTATAACAAAAATTAGAACACAATACCCAATACACAAATACAGTCCCTAATGTTGTGTTTAAATGGGTTTAAATCCATTTATTACAACTTTTTCACGCGGACGGTGTTTCTTTTCAGCACTGCAAATGTGTCATGTTGATTAACTCCTCACAAAAATCATATGCCATAATCAGTATGGAATAAAGAAACTTTGAACAAAATATGATGATTCTCTGACCTTACAGTAACGAGCAAACAAGCGTAGTAAAACTCACAATATAATACTTACGCTAACTGACGCCATTCTCCACGGGCAGGTGAGCGATTACCAAACAAAGCATTTGATTGGTCAATTTCACGAGCACTATGATTATCCACCAAATTTGATTGGTTCGCACTCTACAATGCAAGTGAAAGGTTTTTGAAATTAGAGGCCCCGTTGTTTATTATATTTTAAGATAATATAGTTTTTACGATCATAATAGACGTAAATACTTATAGATATCATGGTACTCAACGTTAGGTCACGGTGGCAGTGATGACACTTGGGAGGAAGATTGCGCCATCACCGATAATAGATTGTGGCTTGTGGAGGGGCGGATCATAAAAATATTAACGTAAGTGATATAAGGTTTAAGCATATAATGTATTTAAACGTAGTTAGATTTAGAGATACGAGATAAAAGGATGCTATAGTATTGAAGAATAACTGTTTAAACCACGCGAATTCAGTCAATACATGTAATGCATTCTATTCTAGATCATTGATCCGCTCCCAGATTGATAATGTATTTGAGAACGGATCAAAGTATATGCAAATTACTATGCTTGAGTACGAGTTAATTATTCTCCAATATCCAGCGCTCGTGCGACGGGTACCCTTCCCCCACAACTATATGTTGCATTTGTTAATAGAAATATATGTCCCAAATTGCTCAAATATTGAAACTTGCTGTAAAATTAGCTAGGCAGGCAGGGCTAACTGGTTGTAATAATTGTAACCCCTGCTGAAGACCCACTTGCCCTAAGAAAATAACTGCCATTTATGAAATGACTTCTTGAGAATAATATTCTAATTAATTCAATCAAATTCTTTACTGGCATTAAAGCACATGTAAGCGTTGTTTGCCATGTAAAATATATACATCTATACTGTGTTGCGTGGTATAATTGAAAAACCATTTGTTCCTAAGGTATATATACGGTCTCTGATGACTATAAACAAATTTCTTTTGCAGACACAATATTGAGAAGATTCAGTAAACAAGATACATGATTATTATACGATATTTTTAAATACTTTTAAATCAAAAGTAATTAATTAATTAAGCGATTATGAGACTAGCACTCAGTTTCTATAATTTCGATGCCGTTCAAAGAGCCTATTGGCTTGTTACTATTTCATTAACGGGCACGATAAGTAGATTATATCAAAATTTTATTTAGCTAGCGGAAAAGTTGAACACGTCCGGTCGGGGTCTACAAAACAAAAAAAATTGTTTGCCAGCGACAAAATGTTGGACGGGCGGTCAGATGCACGGTTATTTCAGTCAATGACAATATATTCGGTCGATCCAATTGCGTCAGCTTCAGGGGCATGGGCTTTAGCCTGGATCCATTGGAGCTTCTAGACAGCCCTTAGCCTTTTACTGCACACCCCCGCCCCCTGTGCAGAGATTCCTGGATCCGCTACTAAATTTTTAAATAAAACTTCTGAAACATTGAAAAAAAATGACTTTTGGATTACCAGTTTAATATGAAATATCTTGTATCAGTGAACATATTGAAATATGATAATATTTCAAATAATTTTCATATTCATTTGACCACGAGTCTGAAGTGCCTAGGTATTGCACATTTTACCTGGCATGATACACACATACTTTGTCGTTGATTTGACCTAGTTAGATAGGGAGGGGGATTGGATTCAATATCAGGTAGGTGAAGTTATATTACTTTGCATAAACTTACCTGATACAGATATAGAGACAGTCTTAATGTTTTTTCAATACTATAAGATCTGGTCTGTCTCTGAAAACTCTCATTGCATTCCGTTATGATGTGTAGAACGCATAGTAACCTTTAACCAATGGAACTAAAGAAATGTATTTATATATCTAAATTCGTCCATATGCAATTAATATAACGTGCAAGCATATGGTCGGGTAGCTGCAGGGACCCCCTTGTTTGCTATCTGAAAATTCAGGTGCGGATCAAATATTTCACTTCTTGTTTTGGTCGTCCTTTAGACCAGCTGTGCCGAGGTTAGTGAATCATTCATTTGATCATTGAGATGCATACTTCCATGTGGTTCATTGTAACTAGACAAGCAAATCAAATTAAAGTTGTTTTTTTTAATAAAGTAATTTGATTTGAATTTAACATATTACATTGTTCATATAAATAAATACTATAAGAAAAAAGCAAATTCTTCCTCTTGTTATACGTATATAGAAATTTAGAATATAACAATTAGACTGTCTATGCTTTTGTACACATCAGAGGTCGACGTAAAATCCCATTTCACTGAATTTGTGTTTCAATTGTACGTGTATTATTCCGAATTCGAAGAAGTCCGAAATGTTATTGTGCGTGCTGGTCAGTGGTATAGGTACCATAAACTACTTTCTTCACATATCTATTGACACTTGATTTTCAAACATATACGTCATACTATATCAATTGTATACATGCATGGCTGTAGAAGTGGGGCTGGGAGTCAGGATCATGACACCCACCAACTCCCCTAACCGGAATGTTACAGATATAAATTTAATATAGTAAATTACCCAAAATCATAGGCTCATATTATATAAATTGTCTGGGAACCCACCAATGAAAAAAAAAAAGATAGATCCGCGCATGCACACGCAATAATGAGTGTACACAGGCATGTACGTGAGTGTAACGAAATAATACATATATCAAGATATGCATTCTATAAATGGTGTATGCTTGATCGGTTTACAGGATGGATGAAGTGTACCGCAGTCACGGATCACTGACTTTTAAGGATGGCAACTTTATTCTGGATGGGACACCCCTCCGGATATTCAGCGGGACAATGCATTACTTCCGGGTGGTCCCCGAGTACTGGAGAGACCGTTTCAGGAAAATGAAAGCATGCGGTTTAAATACGGTGGAAACGTAAGGAGATATGATATGAATAACGAGATGCAATACCTGTCATTAGATAAACACAATTTACACATGCAGTTTTACATGGCTCCAACATACATACATATTTGTTCAATAACACAATTAGTGGATTTTAGAAACAAAGTTAAATTTTTCAATCTTATTTTAAATAACAATGTGAAATTGTTAAAATATGTTGAAATTGATACGAAAATATTTATATCTGATGTCAGTTTATCGCGGGATTCTATAATTCTCCGTTATTTTGTGTATAGTTGTACCTGTATGCTAACAATTCACTGTCATTCCAGATATGTTCCATGGAATCTGCACGAGGAATATCCGGGAGAATTTAATTTTTCGGGCCTTCTAGATGTGAGGTATGTCGGATCCCTCCTTAGGACTTTAATTTATATACAATACATTCAAGCAATATTAGCAACGAACCTCTCTACATTTTTACACCAAATTTGCAGTCAACACCTTGCAGGAAATAAGTTCATTGATCTTGTCATCTTCCAGGGAATTTATCCGACAAGCTGGAGAAGAGGGCCTTTATGTCATTTTCAGACCCGGCCCGTATATTTGTGCCGAATGGGACTGGGGAGGAATGCCCAGGTAAGGACCGGGGAAAGACCTTCATCTCTATAATGGATATGCCAGACGATGGGCTAAATCTGAAAAAAGAAGAATTTGATACCTTGTCAGAATGGCTAAAATGTATAACAGGAATATTAAAATCCTGTATCAGACATGTCAAAACAAAAATGCGTACCATCTATCCTTCTGTGTTCAGTAAACCAGAAGTGATAAAAGTGTTAGATAGGTACACAAGGATTATGTTTTGGTTCCAACTGGCAAATCTTGTAACAACATTTCTTTGTAAGGCTCATTATTACAACTGCATTGTATACGAACTTAGCATTAATTCCATATTTAGTAATCACACTTATACTCCAACTGCCCATTCAAGATATGAAGTTCTTCATAATCATGCTTCAGTTTTAAATACATTTAATACCCCACTCCATGGAGTGGATGAATATGAGTTACCGTACGTATATTGGATTCCCAAACTCCACAAAAACCTTTACAAAGATACATTGCTGGATCCAGTAAATGTTCTACCAAACCCCTTTCTTTTCTCCTCACGAAAATTTTAACTTCTGAGAAGGGGAAACTTCAAACGTTCTGTGCCAGTACAGAAGAAAGAAGTGGTGTAAATCAAATGTGGATTCTAGAAAAAATCTAAAGAACTTTTAGTAAATTTGAAATCACCAAACTTTTCTCAAATCAACAGCATTGAAACTTATGACTTTACAAAACTTTGCACGATCATACCTCACAATAAATTAAAAACTATACTTTTTAACATCATAGGCAGGTGTTTCTTCAACAAAAATTGACAAAGGAAATATTCATATCTAGTGATTAGTAAGCAGTCATCCAAAAAGTTATTTTGTTAAAAACCACTCGGATTCCACGCACAAATACTCTGAAGTTGATATTACAAAGACACTAGAGTTCCTCATTGACAATATCTTCGTAGTCTTTGGTGATCAGGTCTTCCAACAGTCTGTTGGAATTCCCATTAACACGAATTGTGCTCCGTTGGTAGCTGGTTTTTTTTAATATTCTTATGAAGCAGAATTCATTCAAAAGCTTCTACATGAGAAGAAAAAATATCTTGCTCTAGCCTTCAATTCGACATTTAAATATATCGACGACGTTTTATTTATTAACAATAATCATTTGTCGATTTGATATATTCCTGTGAACTTGAAATAAAAGACACAACAGAGTCCTATACATCTGCTACGTACTTAGATATTTTATTGAAATTAGATATCAACGGCTGACTACAACTCAACTTTATGACAAAGGGAGGATATCAACTTCTACATTGTCAATTTCTCATATTTATTTAGCAATATTCCATTATCACCTACATGTGTGTGGTATCTCCCAACTGATTCGATACGCAAGAGCCTGTTCTGCACACGATCAGTTTTTAAATCGAGACAGGCTACTGACAAACAAGTGAATGTTACAGGGGTTTGTATAGTCTCGTTTAAAGTCAGCATTTCGCAAATTCTATGGTCTTTATAACGATTTAGTTTGCCAGTACAACCTTCCATAAGGTCAAATACTGTCTGACTTGTTTCATACCAAATGATAATCCGTTCTTAGCACACTCATTCCGACTGCGGTTTAGTCTATTGACCTGATCAAGATATTGTGCTCACGGCGGGTGTGACCGGTGGAGAGGAGATGGTTACTCCTCCTAGGCACCTGATCCCACCTAATGATTTGTATTTTCTATAGGAAATGCTAGATTGAGTACTGTTCATTATCTTTGCCTTTTCATTTATTTCAAAGATTGGGAAATTGAAAATCTTGATATGAAATTGTGTAAATTTATCATTGGATCAGGAAAGAAAAGGACCAGTATTGCAATTTTATCAGAGCTGGGGGGGGGGGGGGGGGGGGGGCAACCAATATTTTATTCTGTTATTATAGCAACTTTGTCTTATTGGTATAGTCTTTAGAGCATGCCCAAGAACTCTTTGGTATACAGTGCATATAAGAAAACTTGATCTTGGACAACTATAATATAAATAGTTGGTACTGTTATCAGTTTTGACTTCTTATGTATGATACTCTTAACTTGTATGCCCTCACGGACCCCAAATTGGCTTCAGTAAATCTTATCTAAAACGTCCCACTGAAGACTTTTTCACCGATATGGAGAGGTGAAGGGCTGCAAAATTTAGACCTATGCTCGGCGCTTACTGCCTTTGAACAGGGAGATCTTTATCCTGCCACACCTGCTGTGACACAGGACCTTGGTTATCACGGTCTCATCCGAAGGACCGCCCCATTTAGTCGCCTCATACGACAAGCACGGGGTACTTGAGGACCTATTTATATGAATTTAAAGGGGGAAATTACCACAGATAGATTTTACAAACTATTTTACTTATATATATCTTAAAATATCCATGTCCGTGACGCCCTGATCCAAAATATTGCTCTTGCATTTTGTAAGTTTCTTAAAACAATTTTTGCACAGAAATTGGACTAATGCAGATCAGTAGCTCTCTGGGAAATATTTTGAAGACCAGTGCAATATTTTCCAGGGAGCTACAGACCAGTGATCTGTCCCATGCAATATTTCCCCCAGAGGGCTACAGATCAATACTCTGTCCTACTATTTTCCCAGAGAATTATAGATCTACTGCTATAATATGGCATATATATCGAATATATCTTTTATACAAAATCCGTGTCCGCTATATAAATTTATAAATCGGTCATTTTACCTACCAGTGTGAAGATTATTTTCACTAGGGCAATTAGTTTTGTTACACTACGAGTACCACGTGCGAAATACGTAAATCTGCAACCCCCCTCCCCCGGCTGACGCGGTTTGTAACGCCAGGTGAAATTACCTAGCCATGAAAGACAGCACTCCCACTGTCTGCAGTTTAATCTGTATTAATGATAAAGTAGACTACTTATACTATTAATATAACTATAAGAATAAAAGAGAACTCCATCTGTTGTCGATCTCTAACCCCCCCCCTCTCCATCGATTGGACCTTTGGGGGATTCACAATAAAGATGCTCTTTGACCTCATATATGTAAGAAGTATATAATTATAATATCAATTTATTAGGACTGTGAATGACACTAAAAAAAAAAAAACTCTTTCAGTTGGTTGTTGAGAGATCCAGACATGAAAGTTCGCAGTAACTACCCGCCGTACGTAGAGGCAGTGAGGCGATTTTTTGACGAACTTCTGCCAAGAATAGTGGATCTGCAGGTATCTCACTATAGTGGCATAATTCTTCCATCCACTCCTCAGATAATAATTTAATTTTTGTCACATTTCTGCTACCCTCTCTTCAGATAAAGATGTTGATTTTTGTGGTATTTTTATGTCGACTTGTCTGATGTATAAACCCCTTGGGGATCCGGGATAAAATAGGTCCTCAGTACCCCTTGATTGTCGCAAGAGGCGACTAAATGGGCGGTCCTTCGGCAGAGACTGCAAAAACCGAGTTCCTGTGTCACAGCAGGTATTGCACAATAAAGATCCCTACCTGCTCAAAGGTCATAAGGGCCGAGCATAGGCCAAAATTTTGCAGCCCTTCACCGGCAATGGTGATGTCTCCATATGAGCAAACGATTCTCGAGAGGGATGTTAAACAATATTTAATCAATAAATGATATGTTTGATAATAATCTTGAATACGGTAATTTGTGAAAACTTTGATATGTCGTAAAACTGACCAGTCGACAAAAAATAAGAAGTTGAGATACATACCTGGTAAGCGGTGAAATAAATGTCTACCGTGGGGGTATGGTTTATACGTCCAGTACATAACTAGTTGTTCATGTAAACACAAACCAATCGTTCGTCGCGAACTACGGTTCTGCAGTTAGAGCTGTTCATAAATAATTGGTACGGAACAAGAGTTAACAAGAAAAGTATTGCGTGAACGGAATATGGAAGTAGTTTCATATTGTGAAAGCATTATACGAGGTACTATGATTAGCTTAAAGTCAAAATATCGGCAAACAATTCACTACAGTACAAAGACACTGAAGTGTGACATGTAATCCCGGCTGGAGATTTAGACTGAAGCCTTTGTCGAATCTCGGAGCAGACCTCCATAATTCATGTCTGGAAATTCGGCCTGTTCTAGCCATTAGTGTGCAATTCTGTTCGCTTTCAATAAGTGATTTGGCTGTCAAACTAACTCTATCATTATCAATGCTACCTTAATTACCGTCTAGGTAGGATAATCCCAAAATAAAAATAGTCACTAAATTTTCCGTTCAAATGAGGACTCCAATGAAGGAATAATTTATCTCCTGACTCTGAAGTGTTCCTATAGTCTATTTTTCTTAATAGTAATACACAGTAGGTATGGGCAATTACTATATACCACTAATAATAAATGAGGACTCCAATGAAGGAATTCTTTATCTCCCGGCACTGAAGAGTTCCTATAGTCTGTTTTTCTTAATAGTGATACAGAGTAGGTATGGACAATTATTATATACCAATGATAAAGAAAAACAGACCATAGGAAGTCGTAAACAATTTCTTCATGGAAATCCTAAAAACATTTTAGTGACTTTTTATTTTGAGATTTTCATGCCTAGACGGTAAGCAATACAAAAGTGATAGAGATGACTTGAAGTATGAAGGACTGCTACGAGATTCGGGGAAGGCGTCAGTCCAAATATCCAGCCGAGCCGAATCTCAACCGAGATTAGTTAGATTTATGTATCTTTATTTTATCAGAAAATATATATAATAAGTCGACATTTTTTACCTGAATGGCCTGTAGTTTGGGCGTAATGTAATTCTATCTACATATGTTTACATGATCTGATTTTATACTTACTAAGTACACCAGCGGCGGACCAATCATCGCCCTCCAAGTGGAGAATGAGTACGGTTCCTATAGCGACAAGGTGGAACATCTCCATACCATCAGAGAGGTTAGTCACCATATTGTAGTCTGTAAATCCTTCAGAGTTGCTGAAAACTAGCTGTTTACATTAAATCACGTGATCAATGAAATACAAGTATATTGTTTGCTGATATAGGAAGCACAAACAGAAGATATCCATGATCAATTACGAGTAAAGAACTTTTTGTTTTTGACACTGAATCTACAAAAATTCATAAAACCAATGAGAACTCTCATATGACCAACTCTTGAAACTATTCAGCACGAACTGTTTCGTGTTACTGGTCAACATGAATTGTTTCATGTTACTGGTCAGCATGACCTGTTTCATGTTACTGGTCAGCATGAACTGTTTCGTGTTACTGGTCAACATGAACTGTTTAGTGTTACTGGTCAGCATGAACTGTTTCGTGTTACTGGTCAGCATGAACTGTTTCATGTTACTGGTCAGCATGACCTGTTTCGTGTTACTGGTCAGCATGAACTGTTTAGTGTTACTGGTCAGCATGAACTGTTTTTTGTTACTGGTCAACATGAATTGTTTCATGTTACTGGTCAGCATGAACTGTTTCGTGTTACTGGTCAACATGAACTGTTTCGTGTTACTGGTCAACATGAACTGTTTCGTGTTACTGGTCAACATGAACTGTTTAGTGTTACTGGTCAGCATGAACTGTTTTGTGTTACTGGTCAACATGAACTGTTTTGTGTTACTGATCAGCATGAACTGTTTTTTGTTACTGGTCAACATGAACTGTTTCGTGTTACTGGTCAGCATGAACTGTTTAGTGTCACTGGTCAACATGAACTGTTTCGTGTTACTGGTCAACATGAACTGTTTCGTGTTACTGGTCAACATGAACTGTTTTGTGTTACTGGTCAACATGAACTGTTTCGTGTTACTGGTCAGCATGAACTGTTTCGTGTTACTGGTCAACATGAACTGTTTAGTGTTACTGGTCAACATGAACTGTTTCGTGTTACTGGTCAACATGAACTGTTTTGTGTTACTGATCAGCATGAACTGTTTTTTTGTTACTGGTCAACATGAACTGTTTCGTGTTACTGGTCAACATGAACTGTTTCGTGTTACTGGTCAGCATGAACTGTTTCGTGTTACTGGTCAACATGAACTGTTTAGTGTTACTGGTCAGCATGAACTGTTTCGTGTTATTGGTCAACATGAACTGTTTCGTGTTACTGGTCAACATGAACTGTTTCGTATTACTGGTCAACATGAACTGTTTAGTGTTACTGGTCAGCATAAACTGTTTTGTGTTACTGGTCAGCATGAACTGTTTCGTGTTACTGGTCAACATGAACTGTTTAGTGTTACTGGTCAACATGAACTGTTTCGTATTACTGGTCAGCATGAACTGTTTCGTGTTACTGGTCAGCATGAACTGTTTCGTGTTACTGGTCAGCATGAACTGTTTAGTGTTACTGGTCAACATGAACTGTTTTGTGTTACTGGTCAACATGAACTGTTTCGTGTTACTGGTCAACATGAACTGTTTAGTGTTACTGGTCAGCATGAACTGTTTCGTGTTACTGGTCAACATGAACTGTTTAGTGTTACTGGTCAGCATAAACTGTTTTGTGTTACTGGTCAACATAAACTGTTTCGTGTTACTGGTCAGCATGAACTGTTTTGTGTTACTGGTCAACATGAACTGTTTCGTGTTACTGGTCAGCATGAACTGTTTCGTGTTACTGGTCAACATGAACTGTTTAGTGTTACTGGTCAGCATGAACTGTTTAGTGTTACTGGTCAGCATGAACTGTTTCGTGTTACTGGTCAACATGAACTGTTTTGTGTTACTGGTCAACATGAACTGTTTCGTGTTACTGATCAGCATGAACTGTTTTGTGTTACTGGTCAACATGAACTGTTTAGTGTTACTGGTCAGCATGAACTGTTTTTTTGTTACTGGTCAACATGAACTGTTTCGTGTTACTGGTCAGCATGAACTGTTTCGTGTTACTGGTCAGCATGAACTGTTTCGTGTTACTGGTCAACATGAACTGTTTCGTGTTACTGGTCAGCATGAACTGTTTCGTGTTACTGGTCAACATGAACTGTTTTGTGTTACTGATCAGCATGAACTGTTTTGTGTTACTGGTCAACATGAACTGTTTAGTGTTACTGGTCAGCATGAACTGTTTTTTTGTTACTGGTCAACATGAACTGTTTCGTGTTACTGGTCAGCATGAACTGTTTCGTGTTACTGGTCAGCATGAACTGTTTCGTGTTACTGGTCAACATGAACTGTTTCGTGTTACTGGTCAGCATGAACTGTTTCGTGTTACTGGTCAACATGAACTGTTTTGTGTTACTGGTCAACATGAACTGTTTCGTGTTACTGGTCAACATGAACTGTTTCGTGTTACTGGTCAGCATGAACTGTTTCGTGTTACTGGTCAACATGAACTGTTTCGTGTTACTGGTCAACATGAACTGTTTCGTGTTACTGGTCAGCATGAACTGTTTCGTGTTACTGGTCAACATGAACTGTTTAGTGTTACTGGTCAACATGAACTGTTTCGCGTTACTGGTCAGCATAAACTGTTTCGTGTTATTGGTCAGCATGAACTGTTTCGTGTTAATGGTCAGCATGACCTGTTTCGTGTTACTGGTCAACATGAACTGTTTCGTGTTACTGGTCAACATGAACTGTTTCGTGTTACTGGTCATATGAACTGTTTCGTGTACTGGTCAGATGAACTGTTTCGTGGACTGGTCAGCAGTCAAATTACTGTTTCGTGGTGTATATTATGCTGTATATTCACTGATGTAGTTTTCTGTATTTGATGCAGATACTGTTGAAGAATGGAATTAAAGAACTGCTTCTTACATCGGATAATATTTATGGACTGAAGAGAGCGCCGTTCTTTAAACGTACACATTTACTGAACACTTGATTTACATAATCTATGCGTCATATTACTGTTTATAATTACTGTAAATGATGATAGTTATATAGATCCTTTTAATACACGATACACGTTCTGTAGATGCCTTGCCTACTGCTAATTTCCCCAATATGGAAGATGGAGGGAAGCTCTTCAACATGATCCGAGAGTGGAGTTCCGAATTTCCTCTGATGGTGATGGAGTTTTGGCCTGGTTGGTTCGACCATTGGGGACAGCCTCACAAGGGACTAGATATTCCAGGTTCTCAATATTAATCCCATGCCTTACGTCAGTCTAATAAAAGTCAAAATAACGTAGGTCTTTGGAGCCAGGTGTTTCCATGAATAAAAAGAAAACCAAAATATATTATAAATATTTTAATTAAAGCATTATGTACAGCCGATATTGACGTTACGCCATCATTATTCTCTTGGAAATGAACAGACATAGCTACATCTATGTAAAGGCTATGCCTGTCCACTGCTCCCAAAAGAGAATTACACCATACTTGGCTAAAGTCGAAACTTTAGAATAATTCATAGCAAACATTTTAAGTAACGCAGAAACGCAAAGAAGCTAACTGTCAACAAGACCAAAATTAAGAATTATCTTCAAATATTCACTCAGTGTTGGTTTTAAACAATATTCATTCAGTAAGTTTTTGACATTATTTAATTACTATTTACAAGTATAAAAAAGATTGGAAAGCAAGTCATGCAATGGCATATACAAATCCACTCTCAGAATGTAATCTTGAGATTCCCTTATTGTCGCACAAAGTAAAACTTTTATTCTTACTGTATTCAGATTTTGAAGCCTGTCTTTCCGGAATCCTGGATGCTGGGGGTTCTTTCAATATGTACATGTTCCACGGAGGTACAAACTTTGGGTTCATGGCTGGAGCCAATTACTTTGAAGGATCACACTACAAACCTGATGTGACTAGTTATGGTATGTTCTGACGATGATGTCCAAAGTAGGCAAAAGTGGTGGATTTTCCGCCCATTTGTTCTTGCTGAAAATACCCGAGTTTTGATAATTTTCTTTAAATTATTAGATAAGCAAAAAAGTGAGTTCGGATGACATTTATATAGATGGTACGTAAATCTTCACGATCTCCACAACTAACCATCCCGTTTTACCAGTGAGGAAAAAAATTGCAGCTTTTCTATTTTGAAAACAGGATGAATTTTGTCACCTCAACTCAATCCATGCGCTAACGCAATTAAAAGGTGGAAAATGATGTATTAGTATGCCAAATAGTATAATTCTTGTGTATTTTTGTCAATAGATTATGATGCTCCGTTGTCGGAAGCAGGGGACATCACACCGAAATATATGAGGGCGCGAGAAATCATCTTACAGAAGGGCTTGAATCCACAGGGTATAGACATTTAAACACTGTTTACACATCAAATACTCTTCTGCTTCTATTCATTTCATTTGATTTTTATGGGGCTGTTTTTGTTTTTTGTTTTTGTTTTTGTTTGTTTCTTTTTAATTTAGGTAGAAAACAGGTAACTAATTAAATGATTATATTTTGCTCTTATTTTCAGGAATCAGATCTTTACCAGATCCTCCACCAAATTTGCCAAAGAAAGCTTATGGTATGATTTCAAATCCAACTCTATGAAATCAAATATTTTGATGGTAGTCAATTTTCATGATCAATAGATTTTCTGTCTCTATTTCACGTGAACGTGCGTATAAATTTTTATTAGGAAAGAAACTAATTTCAGACTATTTCTAGGCGAAAATTTACTGGGTGTTTAATTCGTGAAATACCTAATCTTCCAAGAGTTAAAGTTTTTGAGCTTGAGGGAAATAGCATATTGTTTAGTTCACCTGAGCTGAAAGCTCAAGTGCAATGTTGTCTCTCGCATGTTTATCTGAAAGGTTCCTTAAAGAATGCAGATCAAATTTATTCTTATTATGGCCACCGTGGGTAGAGTGGTGCCACATTAGGGGATCAAAGTTATACATCGGAATATACATATACAATGTATAGGGTAAAACTTTAAAAATCAAAATATCTATCTCAAGAGCAACGGGGCCATGATTAGTTATATTAATATGCAAGCATCCTCGGGTAGTTACCTGTGGGGTCAAGCTCAATTTGTGGCTTTCTGAGGTTGGATGAAGCCACAACAAGGGATCTCAGAATATAATGAAAAAATCTTTACAGAATTCTTGTTATGAACAACTAATATGTGCTTACTCATATTAATAGGCATGCATCCTCGGGTAGTGCAGATTCAGATTTGTTAAAATCAATGGTGGGACCACGACGGGGGAGTATATGACATCCCATTTACAGCAAAGCCGTTATGCGTAAACATTTCCCATTTTAGTCAGTCGCCTCACATACTCAAGAATCTAGACAGTGACTCATTGTAATTATATTTAAATTAAAAATACAAAATCGACATATCAAAAATACTGCCGAACAGAAATTTTGAAATACGCATAACTTTTCATGTTATTTCCATAGACCCCGACCACTGACGTCATGACAAATTGCTGGTTTGCCTGCAAGTGAGAGATTTACATGCTGATGTACTTCAGCATGTAAATGTCATGTTAGAGCTTCAAAGAGTTATTATAAAGGAAATGGTATCAGCTGGAAATTTAAATATCAAGAAATCAACGGATTTTACGAAATGTAGTCTCAGTCAAATAACTTTTATTCAACACAGGTGAGATTACAGTAACTCAATGTCTGAATCTGAAGTCCATTTTATCTCTTCTAGTAAGTACACATATTGTATTTAGTGCTATATAATGATATGTTATGTTAAAATCTGCACTCAAAGCTCATCTACACAATCGTACACATATGTACATTTAGTGTGGAATCAATGATTATTCTCTTAGCAACTGTTCAGTTTCAATTCTCTATGTCTACTGCCGTTTCAAATCTAAGACGTTTAACATATGTAGTGATTGTTCCTTCGCCAATGCATCATTTTCGAATATGACCTTGAAACAGGCATAATCACAGTATAGAACCATCATTGCTATGACATCAAGTACCATGCAAAGGTCAAAATTTTGGCACGCCATGGGACGAAAAGCAATATAGAATTTAAATAAACAATAAAAAAACAAACGTCCCCATGCCCTGTATAGTATGCCGGAAGTTAACAGCTGTTTAATTATCATTTTCTCTATATCATTTAGACACCAATCAAATCAACACACCCTGTTTTAATGGAAAACCTTGACTACTACAAAGGATATGGTCAGTGTTTTGGGTACATCTTATACCAGGCCGATATTTGTTCTGGAAAAGAGCTGTCATTTACAGAAATACCCAAAGACAGAGCACAGGTAGTTTTAATGCAAACATACAATGTTCTGCTCGCAACTTATAGACCGTAAATACATTAGAATGGTAATGATAGTACTATAAATGAATTGGTTCATATATTGAATTATTTAAGGTATTTGTCAGTGGGGAAGATAAAGGTGTGCTGGACTGGATGAGTGTAGATGGAAACTTAAAGATTGGGGACGTCTCGGTAAATTTTACTTAGAAATGAAAATAATGAAATCGTTATCTATAATTGCAGCGAAAACAAATACAAACAAAATTCACTGGGACACATTGTGTCTTGAGGTCATCTTGTGAAATTTGAAGCTTACATGTTATCTGTAATTGTAATACATCTTCACGGTATTTAAGAAATAGCGTTTTTTATTTAACATGGCGTTATAAATTGCATTTGCTAAGATAAACTGCATGGTGATTGCCTACACTGAAGGAGGCTTCTGTGGATTCAGTCAGAGCAGTGACATATATTGTATTAAACTCGCAAATGCTAAGTGTACAGTTTTGAAGTGATGTGTAAATGCATAGCAGTAACAAGACCCAGCACAGAGATAACATCAACGTGACAATAGTAATAGTGTCGTCTAAGAATAATTGTATTTACTCGACGTTATTTTTTGATAACTCAAGTTTTGAAAGAATTTTTCCTCGAAAACACATCTATATCCCATTTTTATTTATTTATATATGTAATTTCTTCATGACATAGATAACTCTTCAGATTATTTCTCCCCCCCCCCTCCCCCTACAAAATTAGCTTTTGTTTCAGGATTCCTAATGATGATGGTCTGTATAATTATTTTTCAGGCTAGCAGTACACTAGAAGTTCTTGTGGAAAACCATGGCCGTGTGAATTACATTGAGTATGGCTCCAACAGATTTAACGAGGAGAGAAAAGGCAAGAAAACGAACAATGTAGAAATATCCAACTAAAGGCTCTATCACAGCTCTCGTAAATCTCATAAAATGTAGAAATATCCAACTAAAGGCTCTATCAGTGCTCTAATAAATTTCATAAAGGTAGAAATATCCAACTAAGAGCACTATCGCTTCTCTCATGAATTTCATAAATCTTGTAACGTTTATATCTTGCAGGTATCAGCGGATCTGTTACATTAGATGGTAAACAAATTAACGATTGGCGTATATTTCCGTTGGATTTCAAGCCTAAATTCTTGGACAGGTGAGTAGATCTGCAGACTGGTGTTAATTCATTCCGACTAAATTTAGATTTCCAACACAATGTATTGCTTGAATGAAACACTTCTTGTCCCATTTGTAGTCTCCGACAGACTACCAAGTGGAAACCTACCAATGTGACTGACAGGGGACCAGTGATTGTCCGAGCATCACTACAAATTGACAGTAAGCCATGTGATACCTTTCTTGATATGAAGGTAAGTACACAGGTAGGTGAACAGTAGACACCTGTAAATATATCGACTTGTTTGTTGTCTACATTTTATTTATAAAATTTTTAAAAAGAAAAAAAAATAACAAACAAGATTAAACTATGGGTTATTCTATTAAATACCCTCTCATTACATTGAATTAACAGCTAGCATTTCTTGTTTTCTACAAATAGGGTTGGAATAAGGGCATTGTTTTCCTGAACGGTTTTAACCTGGGACGGTACTGGAAAATTGGCCCCACGAGAACCTTGTATGTCCCTGCCCCGTTGCTCAAAGAGGGAGTCAATGAGGTATCTTATTTAGATGAAAATGTAGCTGTATTAGTAAATTCAATATAAACAATATTTCATTATGTTGAAAATATGATTGGATTGGACAGCAGGCATTCCATATATAAGCCCTTTCCATACAATATACATAGTCAAGGTCATGGAGAAATGTTTAATGTTTACATATTTGCTTAATTACAGATTAATAGTGACAATGAAACATTATAATAATATTGGATTAAATAAACTATTAGTAACAGCAAAATGCAATTATTGATGTGTTTGAAAGTTGTTTGCTAATTAGCAACAGAATACAACAGTCTTGAATTAAGCAGATTGTTTGGTATCAGTAATATACATTAATAATATGTTTCAAACTCTATAATAATTTACAACTTAATGTATGACAGACAAGAGCAATTTAGGTATAGATATCAAGAATTACCATTAAAGAAAAGAAAGGAAAAAAGAAATATATAAACTGGTTGGTTCTGTGGTCTGAGAATGAAATTAAATAAATGAATCTATTTGTAGACTAATTAAATTCAGGTACAATTATGAAAATTGCAACGTTTTGGCTATAACTAAGTTTATTGTCACCATTCAAAATGAGTACTATTGATTGATGGTTATATATTGTTTAAAGTCCCGCTCGAGAATTTTTCACTCATATAAAAATGTCGCTATTGCCGGTGAAGGGTTGCAAAATTTAGGCCTATGGCCAACGCTTATGGCCTTTGAACAGCGAGGGATCTTTATCGTGTCACACCTGCTGTGACACGGGGCCTCGGTTTTTGCGGTCTCATCCGACGGACCGCCCCATTTAGTCGCCTCTTACGAAAGCAAGGGGTACTGAGGATCTATTCTAACAACCCGGATCCTCACGGGGCCATAATGAGTTCTAAAGATGAAGGTAATGGGAATTGCAGATTATCAAAACCGTTTATCAATCTTTGTTTTTGTATACAATATTTTGGACACTTTAGGAAAAAGTGAAGAGTTGGTTCAGAACTACTTTGACACATGTCAAAATTTTGATTTTCCCTAAGAAAATGATTGAATCAATCAGCATTAAGATTGCTAGCATTACTTCGCAATTGACATTGCAGTATATTTGCTTTACGATTGCCATAGTTATAATATATCTTAGGTTTGAAGGAATATATACGTGTTATGACACGCATGAATGATGATAAAGTTGGAAGACTTCGAATATTAAAAGATAGATCATTCCACAACTTTATAGTTGAAGGTATAAAGCTATTCATAAATGAAGTTGTTTTCGCTAATATAATATTAAACTAAAGAGTGTCCTGATTTCTTAATGAATAAGAATTTAAAGGTAAAATACATGGGTGAAGTAGGTCTAGAGGTTGATGTAAAACCATCCAAAACTACTTTTTGAGTTCTATCAGACAAATAGTTTTCAATCCACTTAATTAATTGTTCTGAAATGCCATAATACTTTAATTTATAAACGATACCTTTGTGCCATACTCTATCGATTGCTTTTGAGATATCAAAGAAGACAAACCTAATGTCTTTGCCTTTATCAAGACAAGATATTATTGTATGATATATTTCAAGTAACTGATTAGTTGTAGAATCACTAGGTTTAAACCCAGACTGATAGTTATCAATTATGTTATGTTGACAATAATTGTAAATGTTTCGATATTTTTTTTTTTAAAGATTTTACCTATAACTGATGGTATTGATATTGGCCGATAGTTGTTACGTCCTGTGCCCTACTCTTATTTTTTATAGACAGGAGTGATTTGAGCAATCTTCCAAATATCTGGAAGTTTACCTAGTGAAAGGGAAGAATTAAATAGTTTTGTAAGGGGTTTTACTATTGAATGACCAAGGGCGATATGCTATGAGGACCTGGTGGTTTTATGATAAGTAATGTTTGAAGCTGATCCAAGACTTCCTGTACTGTAATAACAAAATCACTGAGAGTGTAATTAAGTGGTCTATTAGTAAACCATCAGACTCGGTGATTCCATTGTAGAATGAAAATGTACGTATGATATCGAACTATGACTTCAAAGATTGTGGCAAGGAATTTAATGTCACAGTATTTATTTACAGACACATAAAATCAGGGGATACGGAAGCACCTTTTTGAAAAGCTAATCAGCAAATAAAGATATGCAATATATTAGGTGACACTGCATCCCCCCCCCCCCCCCCCCCCCCACTATTTTTGATGATAGCGGTAGTGGATAGGAAGAATATACATAGCGAAGGATAAGCGTTTTCCTCCTTTCCCCTGATTCAGGGTTTTGAAAACCAGGCAAAGAATTGTTTTTTAAATCTATTTTTTTTTCAACCACTAGTCTTTCGCCTTCCCCTCCACTTCGAAAAACGATGCTACGTGCCTGATTAAGGATCAAGCCCTGGACACCGGTAGTTCTGTAAAAGATGAACTCAGAAGTGGAATAAACGATTTTTTTTTCTCCTTACAGATCCTGATATTTGAGCAGCACGAGTGTAGTGGGACTGTTTGTTTTATTGATACACCACTTCTTGGAGACAGAGCTACCACACAGGATGCGGACACCGCCTGTTATCCCACAGAGACCTAGTGTTGTCCAAACCTTTAATACTTACTTCGCCGATTATATAAAAAAAATTCTCATGCTTTCAATATACAATTGTAATACCCCATACTCCAAACTAGACATTTATTCCTTAAATATAATTATCTTTATTATAACAAGCATTCATAGTTATTAATGAATTAAATTTGATCATGACCAGCTTGTTTGCATATTTGTATGTTATGTATATTGATTGATTGTTGTTTTCCGCTACACTCAACAATTGATGTTATTCATAAATGTTTCTGTGTTGACAACGTGTTACATGTACTCCATTAGAGGACTTTGGGCTGGTTTGATCTGTCGTCAGGGGTCCGTCATTGCCCTGTTCTCGATTTTGTATTCTTTATAGGATTATGAGACTGATCACATTCATTACTGACACCTTTTTTCTTTATTTAGCATGAAAACAACTTGAAATAACGATGGAGTTGATAATAAAGCAACAATACAAACGCCAAAAGATATGCAGCCACATTTTAGAACTCGCCCCGGTTCTGGACTTGGGATATCTACATGCATATGCCCCCTCTACCAGTTGATGTGTGACTATTCTGAAGTTAGCACACACTAACTACTAATAAGGGAAATCATCAAAATACTACGAGTACTTGAGCCGAGCAAATAATCGATCAACTTTAATACTTTTAACATAAATTGTTATACAGATAGTCAGTTGCGATTGTTAATAACTTCTTGAACATTCCAGCTCACCTGAACATTTTAATCGGCACCTCACAATTGTGCACCTCAAAGCGTAATCAGAGATTGATACTTCTTAATCCTTGTAGAGTCCATGAAACGAGTATCCGGCAAGGTATGGGACACTTTGGACAATCATTTCTCACCCTCAGTTTTGGGCTGTAGAGTTACCACCTGGGGGCCCCCAAGGGTGTTTGTCACTTATCAGACCTCTATCATCATTGTTAAAAAGCCTAGTCTCTTTTATCATGAGGATTGATTGTTTGTTTTACGTCCCGTCGAGAAATTCACTCATATTGAAACTTCACCAGCTGTAGGTGAAGTACCACAAATTTAGACCAATGCTTAGCGCTCAGGGCCGTAGCAGAAAAGGTTCGTTAACGTGCCAACGCCTATCGTGACACGGGACCTCCGTTTGTAAGGTCATATCCGAAAGACAATGACTCTCACTATTCTACTACGATTCAGAAAGTTTACCTTTATAGTCATAAATTAGGTCACCTTGTGACGTCATTGCAATTTCTGAAACAGACTAGACCTATATGTTTTTTCCTTACGAAAAGGCGAGATGTTACAAAGGTTTGTACAGTCTCGTCTAAAGTCAGCATGTTGCAAATTTTATGGTCGTTATAACGATCTAGTTTGCCAGTACAACTTATCATTAAGTCAAATGCTGTCTGATGTGTTTCATACCAATTGTTAGGCCGTACTTGACACACTGATTCTGACTATGGATTGCTCCGTTTACCTGATCGGAATATAGGCCTCACGGCGGGTGTGACCGGTCAACAAGGAATGTTCACTCCTCCTAGGCACCTGATCCCACCTTTGGTATGACAAGGCGTCCGTGTTTGCCCATCTCTCTGATTTGTATTTTCTATAGGAATTACGAGATTGAATATTGTTAGTTATCTTAGTCTTTTCATGGAAGAGTATGCTATACCTACGTATTTTGAAAATAATTCAAATATTTAGTTTGATATTGAATGCACAGTCCATGAAAACTATACATACGTGGAAGATGGTTAACCTGTTTGTGTATCGCCACATGTTTACACGTATATCGATCTCGGAATGCAGAAGATTGACTTAAATTGAATGAAAAATAAATGACTGAAAAATTTATCGAATTCTTCTGCAACATATATTGATTATTTTTTTATCATTATGAAATTAAATATAAATTATCGTCTTAGCTATAAATTATCGTCTTCATTATTAGCCCTATGGGGATCCGGGTTGTTAGAATAGATCCTCAGTACTCCTTGCTTGTCGTAAGAGGCGACTAAATGGGGCGGTCCTTCGGATGAGACAGCAAAAACCGAGGTCCCGTGTCACAGCAGATGTGGCACGTAAAAGATCCCTCCCTGCTCAAAGGCCATAAGCGCCGAGCATAGGCCTAAATTTTGCAGCCTTTCACCAACAATGGTGACGTCTCCATACGAGTGAAAGATTCCCGAGCGGGACGTTAAACAATATTTAATCAACCAATCTTCATTATTCTTTTCACAAAACACGAAGTGCAAGTGAGATGTGTATGAATTTTCTTGTAATCAGTTACAACGCATGAAAGTATTCGCAGAATAATGACCGCGGCATTCCTTTGATCTTCGCAATAACCACGGTAGAATTAACGAGGAAATAACAGAAATGCCTTGTTACATTCACTGAGTATTTATTTTAATCTTTATTTATAGTTATACTTTCCAGAGTTCTGGGTTTAGTCATTTTTCTCTTCCGTGTAACGTCTCTCAACAAGCACGGAATTCGTGTTCAACTAATGCGAGAACAGTCTACGAATTCGCACTTGTTATTTTTTAAATGATACAGACACTTGGCTCTCTGAGGTGAGTAAATCTTTGATAGTTAATACTGCAGTGTTATATTAACTTCTTTTCCTTACGATTTTGTTAAATTTACAGACCTGGATTAACTTTGCTCAAATTGGTGTATGTTTACTGTAATTCTTTGTGCAATTCAATTTAATCATTTGTGTTCGTATTCACTTTTGTATGTATCAGTTGGGAGATATAAACACCATATGCAGATGATGATGGAATATTGCCAATTAGATAAGGGATGTTGACGATGGAGAAATTGAAATCATCCCGTTTGTCATAAAGTTGAATTGTTAGTTTGCCGCCGGCATCTATTTTCAGTAAAATATCTAAGTACGATAAAGATGTGGAAGACTCTGTGGTGTCTTTTATATTAGGTTCACTGGGATATATCGATTCGACATATGAATGAAAATGATCATTGTTGATAAATAAATCGTCGTTGATATATCTAAAACAGCCACAGCAAGATATTTTTTCTTCTCATATAGAGGCTTTTGAATGAATTCTGCTTCATAAGAATATAAAAACAGGTTAGCTAAGAAAGGAGCACGATTCGTGCCCATGGGAATTCCAACAGATTGTTGGAAGACCTGACCACCAAGGACTACGAAGATATTGTCTATGAGGAACTCTAACATCATTTTAATATCAACTTCAGGGTACATAATACCTCGAAATGGAATCTAGTATTCACTTTGAAAATCGTATCCAATTTTTGTGTTAAACTCCCTCAATACTTACATTTGTACTGGACCTGCCTCCAAATGAGGTAGATTGTGAGTGCTAGCATATATTTCTATAGGAGTCGAAAGAAGTTATTTTCAATTATCATTCCTAACTTACTTCTATTATTACTACATTATATCTACACACATATATATGTGCATACTAATTTCTCGTACACGGTTCAGTTGGATAGTATAACTTCATTTACTATTTTGTTATCTTGATGAGCGATTGGTACACGTGGTATATTATTTGTATGCTGATATATGAATGCTCCGATCAGATCTCAATAGCTCAATATTTTATTTCAAAACTAAAGTTTAACTTCAAAAGAGACTTGAGAGAAAGACCACAAATGGTAGATAAAACCGCCATGGTTAATTTAGAACTGGAGTTATGGAGGACATTTTGGCAGATTATTCAGATAATTGCATGACTTTAGCTTTGGGTCCCATCCTGTGTTCTTCTGACATTGTTTCGATGTGGCCGTTCCATATGAACACACGTAGTACTTCGTACAATCCTTGGGATCGGGGAACTCACCGAAGGTTGAGGGACACGAAAATGAATCTTCAAAATAAGATTAATGATTATAAATTTATAGATTGTCCCATATATATATATATATATATATATATATATATATATATAGAGAGAGAGAGAGAGAGAGAGAGAGAGAGAGAGAGAGATTTAATAGTAATAAGCAGGGCAGACATATATACATATATATATATATATATATATATATATATATATACTTAATTGTAATAAGCAGGGCAGACGTAGAAAGTAAAGCCAGCCTATCTATGATAGGTCAATTACATTATAATGAATAATTATTACAGATGCATATAGAAACAATCCATTGTCTTGACACTGGGACAATAAATGAAGGAGCAACCTTACACACAGTAAAGATATTAATGCGTGTAAAAATATTTTACTGGAAAATATCATCATTAATAAAAGAAAATTTAGTATGTACGATTCATTTTTCATTATATCACCTCCGAAAATTATTTAGTATTATGAATAGATCGTTACCTGATGAGTTATTTTTGATACCACACCCCTTTTTCGCGGCGTCTACACACGAAAGATTCTTCTGGTCCCACGCAGTCCCGTACACACACGTCATGTTCATTTTATATCCGTGGACACACACCTGGTACATCGTACATTCAGTTGGATGTGGACTAAACGTACCATGGACACAGGCTGAAAAACACTTTTGGTCACATCATTGAGATAATCTTGTTTCATTGAGAAGGTATATATAAACATTGCTGCTATCCAATCCCACTGTTGTGAATAAAATAATATTTTAAAAATCAAACTCAAATATTAATGAATTCAATTTAAAAATAATAATAATGATTTTGTTAACGCAGATAATCTATAGAAATTAGGACAAATTGCATTCTGATTTATCTTTAAAAATACTGAATTGTAAAAGTATTAGGGCTTTCAAATGGTCACTGTTAATACTGGATAAGATTTTATTTCTTACGATGAATCTTATAGGGTTTCGTATATTTGTTGTGATAATGGAAAATGAAATAGGAATTGTTAGCGGTTTCCATTGTATTTCTTATGATAATAAACAATCTTTCCTTAATGGAAAATGTCCTAGTAGGATAGCTTCCAAAAGGCATTATAAACATACATTTTTACATACCTTTTGTCTTTCCTTCGGTAAAAGTAAAACATATACCAAAGCACAAAAGCATTAACGCAATCATTTTGCAATGCAATAACTGCAGTGCAACACTTCAAACAATCGGTTTATTTTATATATGTACAGATCAAAGCAGCAGTGCAAGATTTATGGCTTGAAAGGTTTACACAAAAACTCAGACTGCTGTAAATCACAAAAATACTACCAGTGCATGTAACAGGTCTGCTGGCAAACATGCTATATTGCAGTACTTCTCTTCAATTGACTTCGATATGGAGACAGATGGTTACATCGTAATGCACATGTTTTGGAACTTTGATAATATCAGTAATTGTTGGTAATTCCTTTATAAAACAAGTAATATGTCACTTGGCTGAATCAGTTAGTACTGTAACATAGGTCTTGCTTTTGGAAATTGGGAAGTGCATGCCTAAAATCCCTCACTTCACATTTTAATACAATATTAGGAATCAAGTTTGTTTTTGTCCTTTACTCCAAAATTTAATAAAATACAAGTAAATCAGTAAACAAGTTTAATAAAATATTAGTGATCTTTTTGGCTTTTTGAAAAGTCGATCAAAATCATTAAAGATATCAATTTTAGTACTTGGAAAAAAAGAGTTTTTAACTTGAAGTTTACTCTCAAATTGCAATACTAGAGACCATAATTTGGATTTTCAAAATTGATGGTCTGTAATCAAATTTTCGATAATTATATCAAAGGTCATCATCGATGTTCCATGCATAAATCCTCTTTTTTACCAAATGATAGGTCTTCTTTGAAACAAAATAAACAATCGCCTTAAGAGACTCAAAATTTGCTATGAAAATTATTATATTTCACACGTTCGTTGAATGGCACCATCAAGGCCACATGGACAAATACGTTCGTACTGTAAGATGATCTAGAATGACAGAATAGTGAATAATGTCATAGTTTAAAACACATTATCCCGAAGATTCGAAAGCATTTTTATCTAATAATCAAGTTTTTGGTAAATTTATCAAATGTAGTTTACTGAATACAATGATATTGATTCAGAAGGAATAATTTTTAACAAGACATCTCACGTTTGCAAGTTATATCATATAATAAAGCGGTATCTCAGAGGTTGGAACGTTCGCTTCGTAACTGGAAGGTCGTGAATTCGAGCCCCGCTCTTGCCATGGCCGCTTCAAACCTCAGACGTAAAAATAGGCAATGATTGCTCCTTCGCCAAACGCTCGACATTAAGAAGTGAGAATCACTGATATTTCGGATATAACCTTAAAACAGATGCCCCGTGCCGCGGCAGGCATTGGCACGTTGGAGAATAGTAACTGATACGGCCCTGAGCGCTTAGCATAGGTCTACATTTGTGGTACAATGACTACAGCTGATGACGTCTCATTAGGAGTGCAAAATGCCTGACGAGACATAAAACAAACAACAAACGAACCTTATATTACTTGCTTATTTGCAATTTAGAAATATAACGAATGATTCTTAAAAGGAGTTTTAGTAACTATTACGTTCTTGTAAATTTTTTAAATTATCTAAATTATCTCCCCTTTACCTGTAATGACCCATTTAATTATACATATATTGATTTAAAAGCACTTTATCAAACAATGTTTTCAAACAAATTTAATAAAATTAGTCATTTATTTCAAGAAATAACAAGTATTGAAGAAAGAATTCGAATAAATAAATAAATAAATAAATAAATAACAAAAACGCTTTCCATACATTTGGAGCCATATAATGTTATATATGATAAGGTAGCAAAACCTATGGTTTATACAGGGTAAGAAAACCCTAGTGACTTGTTAAATGTGTCCCTTGAAATTCACATTGCTATGTGTACTTGGATGCATTCAGTGTTTTGTCAAGTGGTTGCGTGATGTATTCATTGTGTGCTGACCATCTGACGTCAGGAGTGGAACGGTCCTGCTGTCTCTAGCGATTTACAGCACACGCCATGCCGAGTTCACGGACAATGTAATAATTTGCTAGATCTAGAGTCAGTAAGTAAGCAAACATAAATGAAGACTTGTTGCAGCTACAAATATAATCCGTCTAGCCTTCCTCATATTGTGTTAAAATTGACCGCCAACACTTGAATTTTGTCAATGTAGAGTTATAAATATATACTGGATTTATTTTCACATAGCGAAGGCATTATAGTTTATTGTTATAAAAATGTAAAATGATCATTACGCCTGTGATCTATCATTTTCATATGAAATATGAATTTTATGATATATTGGAAGATTGCTGACCGTGTGACATCATAAAACACCCACATACAATATTGTCACACACACATACACACACATTCAAATCATTGTACATTTCTAATAATATATCGCGGTATATGTTCGTAGTATGCTGAAAATAATCCTTAAAAACGGGTGCTTCATGGCGGTTAGTATCTACTAAGAAACGCTAGAACAGGCCAGGACAAAAACTTCAAATATAAAGGTTAAGATAATATCAAATTAATTTGGTTTTCCACCATTTATGTCTTCACATTATACCAACATATTTATTTTATTTCATCGATATATTTTAATCATTTGAAATCTTAAAAAAAAATTTAAATCCCCTTTTTCTGATAAACTGTTATATGTGTCAATTAAGAAATACAGCTTAGTAAAGCTATAAGAGTTTGTAAAATGTATTCTGAGAAATTTTGTGAATAAAACAGTTCACATTTTCGACTACAGTATATCACCCTCAACTAAAAGGAAACTTTTGTAAAGAGTACTATTCAGCTTTGTGATTGCCGTATGTCACCCTGAACTAAGTAAGTAATATTCATAAGTATAAATAAGAAATGAAGTCACAAAGTGGGCAGTTATAAACACGCTCAAATATACTTCAAACCTCTGAGTTAAAATTATCAATTATAACAACGATATTAGGACAACGATATTTCATCCATTAAAAATGGAGAAGTAGAAATTACGACAAACTGCCGTGTAAAATTTGTGGAAAACAGCTGTCGAGTTGATAGTTTTGAATGAAACAGATGTATGTGTATAATCAGTGGACTCATTAGAAGTTGTCAATGCTATTAGCTTGATTTCTCTCATATTAACCAGTTTTAAACTCCCTGCAACAAGTCTAAAAATAGCATATTTTTTTTTATAGCTGTTGTTGTTTGAATTGAATATTGTTTAGTAACAGTATACAAAATCAATTCAATCAACTACGTAAAATTTGATGGTTAGATGTATATTGTTTAAAGTCCCTCTGGAGAAAATTTTTCACTCATATAGAGACGTCATCATTGCCTGTGAAAGACTGCATAATTTAGGCTATGCTCGGCGCTTATGATCTTTGAGCAGGGCGGGATCTTATCATGCCACACCTACTATGACACTTGACCTAAGGTTTTGCAGTCTCTTCCGAAGGATTACCCAAATCTAATCTCCTTTTACGACATGCAAGGGGGTACTGAGGACCTATTCTAATCTGAATAGAATATTTGAACATTTACGTCATCTTATCAAGTAACACAATAAAAAAATAATAGTTTTCTCTAGACATCAACATTCTAAATTTCTAAATTTGAAATTAGATAATAATGTCTTATAAGATCTTTTAGATAAGAATATGGATGAGGGGTGATTCAAATGATCTATCATTGGAATCGGGTAAACTTTGCTACGACTACCTCATGTTTAAGACCTTTCAGTCAATCTTCTTGTAAATTTCACAAAATGAAATGTGTTCACATCAATGACCTAACAGTAGCCAGTAAGTCATCAACCATTTGACTTTATTATAGGTCAAGATTCACGTACACTTCAAATTTGTTGTAGAGTGACAATTTATCTATGATATGATAAAATTTAAGCCATTTAAGATGTCGTTTAGGTCACATAATGAGTTTGTATTCTATAATTTAAAAAAAAACCATTATCCATTGTTATCTTAAATGTTTTAAGTGGTGGAAAATTATGTCTTAAGTAGCAGAAATTAAGTATTTAAAATAATTACATCCTAAAGAAAAGTGGGCACTATATATATATATATATATATATATATATATATATATATGACAAATAGAAAAGACACTATATATATAAAAGAAAAAGAAGAGACCTGACATCTTAGATTTGGTGAACTACAAAGATGGACCCCATGTATTGTCTGTTGAGCCTTTTCTTCCTCACTGTAGTGAGTTCCACATGTTTGGACAGGAATGCCTGTTCCTTGAAGTTATACGATTTCGATAACTGTGTTAAAACTCAGTATGCTGCTATGGAAGTCCAACTACAGAAGCTGGAAACTGAGATGAAAGAGATGCATGACGGTAAGCAAGTCAATTATATCAGTTTCCGTTAACTTGTTACACTAAGCGACGATAGACAGAAACGATATTTTCAGAGCGGGACTATTCAGAAAAAAGCCGAAGAAATCATTATTTAGGTATGACAGTTGCCCTGTAATTGTGGACGTTCCCTAGCATCATAACAGATTTAATAGAAATGATCAAAAGTGTTGATCGTTAATTAAGATATAAACGTTCGCAAGCGTTCAATGGTTCTACGACTTATTTTGATATTAAAAAATGGTTATTGATGCATGGCCAGCAGTAGCAGATTCCGAAGGACGGGAAAAGGCTTGTAGGACTTACAACTCTCCTTTGTACGGGACGGTAGAAAGTGTGTAGGGCTTACAACTGTCTTTTAAACGGGACAGTACAAGGTATGTAGGTCCCTATGCGGGACTGGAGAAGGTATGCAGTCCTTACAACCCTCTTTTGTACTGGACTGGAGAAGGTGTGTAGGGCTTATAACCCTCTTCTGTACGGGATAGAACAAAGTGTGTAGGGCCTACAACTCTCTTTTGTACGGGATGGAAGGTGTGTTGGGCTTACAACCCTTTTTTGTAACAAAATTGTTATTCTATTTCATTTAGAATTTTTAATTTGGGGCACAAAATAAGACACCTTCCAGGATCGTAAAACTCCTTCAAAAATGTATAGGACTTATTCTTTCTGTTATATTTATCATCCATTTTAAAAGGAAATGAAACTACTTCATTCAAACAAAGTGGAGACTAATATACATGTATTATCATATATAAAGGCATTACTGATGCTAATTCTGAATATATTTAAGAATAAATTTGAAAACACGAGATTATGAACTTCACACCGGTATACTTCATGAATCTTCAAAACTGAAGTTTATTATATTGACATTCTACTTTCATTTTGTCGAAATTTCATGCCCTTAAAACGGACATACAATATCTGTATTCATACGCACATTCTCAATTATTATTGGAGAGATATCCAAGGCAAAAGCGTTAGAAATTTAAATATTCCCAAATAGTCCCTGCCTTTAAAAATGTTAATTTTGGATCAAAATTTCAGAAAATTTTCCAAGAATGGTGGTATGTGGAAATATTATATATCCGAAGATAAGAAACTCTGTATTTAATATTTTAGTATTATTTTGAGTCAGCAAGTTAACGCTTGCTATCTTGAAGCTAATTTTCCACTAATTGAATTTGGACAGATGTAATTCAGGTATTTTTTGTTTACAGATGCCAGTTACCTTGTTTCGTTCCTTGCGGGTATTATTCCCTCTGCCAAACTTGTCAATGGAAGCATTTTGATTTTCAACAACGTAATGTTGAACAAGGGCGGTGGCTATAATGGTACATCTGGCTTCTTTACCGCCCCCGTCAAGGGTGTGTACTCTTTTACACTCGCAATAGGCTTACATGCTCCAGAGGTCGCAACGGATTACCTTCAATTTCATATAATGAAAAATAGAGAAATTGTTGGTTTTTTGTACATCGAATGGGAGGGTAAGTGGTTGAAGCGAACTGAGAACACTTTGGTGCAGCTTCAGGCAGGAGACCGAGTTCATGTAATGGTGGCCAACGCTCCAGTAGAGTTCGATGATATCCCGGGTGCCTCCAGTTATCCCGGAAGTGCGTATAATTCCCACTTTTCTGGATTTTTAGTTGGGCATGAACATTAACAGGAAGACACGAGTCAAGTTACACACCGATTTATGAGAAAAGAGACACCCGTTGGTATAAGGGCAAATCAAGATGATATGAAGACCAAAATGGAAAGGTGAAATTGCATATTGAAATATTGTATGCACTAAACCTCTCTGCTTTACATGAAATAAAGTGCCTGCTTATTTGTTTGAAGAATGATACAAGGCAATTTACAATATTAAAAAGATACTCCAAGTAAGTTGCGTTTTCATTAGCAGTTGTTTTGGATTTGATGACTATCCAATGCTATCGATTATTGTTGTCGACATACATATGGGTCTTATGTGAATGTGACAGACCTTTCCATTATCTGTCCAATACACATTGACCACTTCTCCGATCTACAGATCTCGGAGAAAATTGTTGTGTAAAAGGCGTCTCAAACTAAGTACTTATGAGTCTATTATATAAGAAAATGAAATTGAATTCGAGGGAAAAGAAGTCGCACATTTGCTAACAAGAATTATTTGGTGGAGGCCGTTTCCGCCATTCCTTTAACATAGATGTTCACCTTTTTTAATCTTCTATTTATTCAATTATCTCAGGATTTATTAAATTCGAATGTGGTACATATTATAAATGCATGTTTTATAGTATCCGAAAAACTATAGCTCTTTAGAATAATATCGGGAGAGATTAGAAATCTACAGATCCACTCCTATAAAAACTCGAGATTGACAGCGCAATTTTACACCTCAACAATCGAGTATGGAAATTTTCCAAAGAGCTTTTATAATAAGATATACCTTCAAATATCTACTATACCAACCCCGTATGAATTGAAATATTGCAGTGTCATTAAAGTGCGCCTGTTTAAGTAGCCATGTTAGGTTGCCAGCCACTATGAACTTTGATTATTGTAATCATTCATATATCCAATACTACCAGAGAGGTAGTTTGTTTTTATAGGTACCAAGAAGTAATTTTCTAATTTGTGAAGATGGGAACTATGCAAACCTTAAATGTGTCCGTTCAATTGAGAAACATCCAGAATCACTTGACTGCGAAATTAGTACTTACAGGGTAGTCCAGCCAAAATCGTGAAGTTTTCATCTACCTGTACAGCAATACCTCTGTGGATGATACGTTCTCTATTTATAGTAAAGTGGAAGGGGGATGCTCTTTTGTTATCAAATATAAGGAAATGACAGAAAACCAAATTTGACTATTGTTGGCATGGTGGATGATTTGTACCATTTTACGATAAAAAGATGACGATAATGAATAGTAATCAATCTCACAACTCCTATAAGGAATACGAAATTAGTTGGGCAGTCACGGGTTTCTGGATATACATGTACCAGAGGTGGGATCAGGTGCCTAGGAGAAATAATCATCCCCTGTCGAGCGGTCACACCCGCCGTGAGATCTATATCTTGATCAGGTAAACTTAGTCGGAATCAGTGTGCCAAGAACGGCCTAACATTTGGTATGAAACACGTCAGACAACATTCGATCCAGTGAAAGGTTGTAGTGGCAAAACAGACGACCAACCCCTTGGGGATCCTGGTTGTTAGAATAGATCCTCAGCACCCCTAGATTGTCGTACGAGGCGACTAAATGGGGTGGTACTTCGGATGAGACCGCAAAAAACCGAGGCCCCGTGTCACAGCAGGTGTGGCACGCTAAAGACCCTTCCCTGGTCAAAGGCCATAAGCGCTGAGCATAGGCCTAAATTTTGCAGTCCTTCACCGGCAATGGTGACGTCTCCATATGAGTGAAAGATTCTCGAACGGAACGTTAAACAATATATAACCAATCAATCAATCAAAACAGACGACCAAGTAATTTGCGAAATGCTGACTTAAAACAAGACTGTAAAATCAAATTCGACAATTCACATCGAAATAGCGAAAAGACGACAACTGAAAAGTCGAAAACCTGCAAATCTAAAGAAATATTTAATGGCCATATTTTATTCATTAAACATCATCATGTCGATATCAAAAAGTCAAGACGTCGTTGATTTTAAGAATTAGATGTCGTTTTTAATTCTGCAAGTAATCATCTCTATTCACTGAACGATGTATTTTTCAAGCATTCGTTGTAGTTAAATCACAGGGTGATTTGTAACTTATCACCAAAAATCAAGCCAATGAAATTATTGTCGTCTTGGTTATTACACGATTTTTAAAAGATCAGATTTGCAGTAAGTCGCCGAAAAAATATCGACAAGATGTCAATTTTAAGTTCACAATAAATACTTATTGACGATATCTTTTCGTCTAGTCAATTAAACGACTTAATGAATTCGGCGTTGAATGTTACAAATTTGAACAATCAAACAACTTTTTTAAATTTAATGAATCGCCATCTTTATGCATTAAGTGATATAATTTTTGTCGTCTTGGTAGTAGTAAAATCAACATGATGTTTTGTAGCTTATTGACAAAATGAAGTCAATAAAATGATTATTGCACTGGTTATTACACGACTTTGAAAGGTGATTTGCTGCAAGTCACAGAAAAGATGAGATGCCAATTGTATGCTCTCAATGAATACTGTTAGACAATATATCTTATCATTTAATCAAGCAAGCGATTGAATGAAAGCGATTTTAATTTCGTTGTTTTGAAAACAAATCGCAAAATTCAAAACCAATTTCATTAAGACATTTGTTTGATCAAATGAGAATATATCGTCAAAAAGAATTATTTTTGAACACTTACATCGACACTTAAAGCAAATATCATCTTTCAAAAGTCGCGTAATAACCAAGACGACCAATTCAATTCATTGGCTTACTTTTTGACGATAAACTACAATTCATGTTGATTTTACAACCCAGTCGAGGGAAATATGTTGTTCAATACATTAAGATGGAAGCTTATTGAGGTTAAAAAAAAGTCGTTTAATTGTTAAAATCAAACACATCCATTTCTTCATATCGACCTGTTGGTATTTTGTGAAGAAGACAAGATACTTTAACGTTTCCGTACAAATAAGTCACTATATGTAAGGATGACGGGCTTTCCTTCTGATAAACTCAATAGATAACGAATCCCTTGTAACCGTCTACGGTGTCCGATTCATCCTATGAAAGATAACAACCCTCTGGCAACGGACGTCTGCCGATATAGTTTGTCTTGCTTGCAGAATAAGAAAATAATAAGTAAACCATATCTATCTATGATGAATTCTAGTGCCGTCTGTTTGAAACTCTGATTTCCTAATGATAGTATAGCTTGCTACAATAAAACACTGATATTGTGACTTACTTCAGAAGAAAAAATTTACGTATATGTTCTTTTTCATCGTCTTTCAAATATAGTCCAGCAGAATATGTCATTGTTGGTGATGCCGATATAGCTGAAACCAAGGACCTGAAATCACTTATTTTAAAAGGTTCTAAATTCAGAGAGCTCCGGTCTTTTACCTCACCTCCTCACCTATGCCTTAGATTTGGGATCCGTCGGGGCGCAGCAGAGGATCTCCTAACCGCAGCTTTCCATTCCTCTCTATCTTCAGCTTTCCGTAAGGTGTTTCTCAGCTCAAGTCCTGTCCATTCTCTGATGTTGTCTTCCCAGCGTTTCTTCTGCCTCGCTCTCCTTCTGCCTCCATTTACGGTACCCTGCATGATGGTCTTGGCAAGGCCAGATGAGCGAGTAGTGTGCCCATACCATTTCAGTTTCCGTTGTCGAACGATGGTCAGAAGGTCAACATGTGGTCCAATGGCATTTTCAATTCTTCGTCTCATGCTTCTGATCAGTTTTTAAGTCGAGGCGGGCGACTGACAAACAAGTTGATGTTTCAGGAGTTTGTACAGTCTCGTCTAAAGTCAGCATTTCATGGTTGTTATAACGATCTAGTTTGCCAGTACAACTTGCCATTAAGTCAAATGATGTCTGATATGTTTCATACCAATTGATAGGCCGTTCTTGGCACACTGATTCTGACTACGGATTGCTCCCTTTAATTGATCGGAATATAGGGCTCACGGCGGGTGTGATGGGTCGACAGGGGATGCTTACTTCTCCTAGGCACCTGATCCTACGTCTGGTATGAACAGGGGTCCGTGTTTGCCCACCTCTTTGATTTGTATTTTCTATAGGAATTACGAGATTGAATACTGTTTGTTATCTTAGCCATTTCATGCAATATAATAACTCATATTGAAAAGAAACGTATATCTAACCAACCAACAAAAGAACAATGAATGTAAAATTGTGGATAAATTGCACGGTATAACGCCATCCCTAGCTAGCAGTTAGTAAGGTTATTTAAAATTGTCAAGGTATACAATAAGTACACAAATAATAATACAATTTGCAAAATCCGACTTAGGAACCCTATTTTTTCAGTATGTAGCTGTCCTATGATGGAAGTATTCTATTAAAAGCGTCAATGGGTACAGGGTAAACGTACATTATAAAATGGTTATGCAGGTATTAAGCGTGTATTTTGTTTATATCAGCCGGTGGTATCACATCAAGAAGAAACTGTTTGAATCAGCCCGTTGTTTTAAAATATGTAATTATCGATCATTTCCTCTCAATCGATACTTTTAACTAAGAAATTAGTTTCAGCTGTTCTATTCTCAAATACTCATACAGTTACTAGATTTGAACTTTCATTCAGTTCAAGTGCATCGTAGCTGGTAATCATACTTTCAGAATGATGCATTGTACCCATCGATCGCTGTTGCAAATGTTTTGCTTCTCACCGTACGAGTCAACTAATGGAAATAACTATATGGCAACTCGGAATTAAAGAGCTGCTTCTTACGTCGGATAACATTTATGGACTTAAGAGAGTGCAGTTCTTTAAACGTACAGATTTACTATACTACTAAAAAAGTGGGGATATTGGATTTACAAGGACAATGAAATGAAGATCATGAGGTCAGGATGGAAATTGTCTGTTTTACGTCCCGTCGAGAATTTTTCACTCATATTGAGACGTCACCAGCTGTAGGTGGAAATAAATGACAGAAAAACATTAAGAAAACATTTATCAAATTATTAGAAACCCTGTGTACAGTTAGAAAAGGACAGATTCTCCAGAATAAGGGTCGACACCATCACAGGGTCACACAGCAAATTTACCACCATTGTGAAACAGAGTCAGTAGCGGGTAAAACCCCCTAGGTTGGCCAGACAAGCTCGGATTCGGCGTGGCATACTCTTAACGAGACGTCCCAGGTCATTTTGGGGAAGGTTATTCCATTCCTGTTGCAATGCTGCAGTAAGTTTTTGGACATTGGCAGGAGGTTGTTGACGTTGGCGTAGCCACTGTCCAAGCATGTCCCAGACAGGTTATGGTATGATTTCAAATTCAATGGTTTGAAATCTATTTTGGTTTTAGGTGGTCAACAGATTTTCGTATAAACATGTGTATCATTTTTTTTTATCAGGAAAGAAGCTAACTTCACCCTTTTTCTAGATGAAAATTCACTGGGTGTCTAAGTCGTAAAATATTTAATTCTTGAGATTGGGGGAAATAGCATAAATTTGTTTAGTTTACTCAAGTGCAATGTTGTCTCTCGAATGTCTGTCTGAAAGCTTCCTTAAAAATACAGATTCAAAATCGTTCAAATTATGGTCACCGGAGGTAGAGTGGTGCAACAATAGGAGATCAAAATTTTACATCAGAATATACATATGCAATGTGTAAGGTAAAACTTTCTCAAGAGCAAGTATCTATAGGTAGTTATTTGCGGAGTCAAGTTCAATTTGTGGCGCCCAAAGGTTAAATAAAGCCACAACAAGGGATCTCAGAATATAATGAAAACATCTTTAAAGAATTCTTATTTTGAACAACTAATATATACTTACTCATATCAATAAACAGGCATCCTCGGGTAGTGCAGATTCAGATTTGTTAAAATCAATGGTGGATTAACAGCTTCTTGTTTTCTACCAATAGGTTTGGAATAAGGGCATTGTTTTCCTGAACGGTTTTAACCTGGGATGGTACTGGAAAATTAGCCTCACGAGAGCCCTCGGTCCCTGCCCCGTTGCTCAAAGAGGGAGTCAATGAGGTACCGGTATATCAAAAATTAAATTTATTTAGATGAATATTTCGCTTATTAGTAAACAATCAGATTTCATAATTCAATTGTAGAAAGTATGACATCGGACTAAGGCTGTCACGTTTACAAAATTTTGTAAACGTTTAAACGAAGCATTGTAAACGAAACGTTACCGTTTAAACGAAGTGTTGTATAATTTAATAAAATAAAATACGCACAGAATTTTAAGACCCATTAATGACCATTATGTTTGTGTTTCAGTTTTCATCGTTCTATGGACGATGCAGAGATTGTCACCGGACGTTCCGGAGTATAAATATAAGACAGAATAAAATACACGAACATAAATATCCGGATAGCATTTAAATTGAATTCAATTTTATTCACACTGTACAACATTTGCACAACACAGATCACAAATTCACAATAAACTTCATTTTTCAAATTTTCATTTCAGTGATTTCACATTAGATTGTCCATAGAGGGCAGAGCTGGTGCCACGGCTTCTTCCGTCGGTTCGGTTTTAACATGGACTTCACGTGCAGCCGGTGCAGGCGGAGCAGCGCAATTCACTTTATGTTTTAATCTTTTGTTCAAAAAGATCAGTTTGTCCACGTTCTCAGCGTCAAGGGAGGAGCGCAGTTTTGTAACAGTTCCACCCGCTATGGAAAAGACGCGCTCAGAGGCAACGGACGTTGCCGTGTGCATAGCAAATCCTTTGCGAGACTTGCTAATTTTGGAAAATTAATACGACTGGTTTTCCACCAAGTGAATGGGTTGGTATTTGTCGGCGCACTTTTTTTAGATAGATATAATTCGATCTCTTCATCTGAAGTGGAAGGGGTAATTATTTTGCAATCTCCGGTGTCAAAATATGATCCTAACAGGAAGGATATATCATCCTGAGAAAGTTTACTTCTCTTGCATTCGGGCTCATTCTCGCCTTCCTTGATGTCTGCTTCTTGTGTTTTGTTTTCGTTATTAACATTACATGCATCAATTTTCTGTCCATCGTCTTTTTGTTTTAAGATTTTATTTATCGTATCTCGAACAACATTGCGTTGCTCGTCATTGAGGAACGGAAGCGAGCGGTAACGCGGATCCAAGAATGTGCAGAGCATTGGAATACTCTGACACATTTCTGGTTTGTCCATATTGAACCTTTTGCGCAAATCGGTTTGCACCTTCTGTTTGAATGTTGCGACTGCAACACAGTCACTGTCGTTTGAAGTAAGATGGTGATTTACTAAGCTATATAAAATTGGGTAGACGCCACTGACGGTCGGATACTCCTCGCTGCACATGACACGAGTAGCCATGTACAAAGGCTTCAGAACAGGTATCATGCCTTCAAGTACTCGCCAGTGATCGTCATTCAGATCTAATGTACGTGCATCATTGGGTTTTGTTATACTAGCATCGTGAAGCACGGCATAAATAGCCAGCCTTTCTTGTTTGAGTCTCTCAAACATGTCGAACGTGCTGTTCCACCGAGTGGCCACATCAATGATTAAATTGTTTTCAGGTAGATTCATCTGTTTTTGTCTTGTATGTAGTTCATTTGTAGCTAGCACTGATTTTCTGAAGTGTGCAACTAATTTTTTTGCCGCCCCTATTGTTCGCGAAACAGAATTTACGGAATCAAACGCACCTCTAATCGAAAGTTGTAAAGTGTGCGCAAAACAACGAATGTGTTTCCATTTCAGGTGCTCAACACACGAGACCATGTTGGACGCGTTATCAGTAACGATTCCTATAACTTTCTCGTCAGTAATGCCAAATTCCTGTGTTATTGCTTTTATTTCGTTAGCTGTGTTCTCACCGGTATGTCTGTCGGTGACTTTTCTGGTGGCCAAAACTGTATTTTGAAAGTTCCAGTCATCATCAATAAAATGGGCAGTTTCTGTAATGTATGCCTCAGTGGCAAGACTTGTCCAGTGATCTGATGTCAGCGCTACGGCAGACACATTTTTAAAATTTTCTTTCAGTTTCTGTACCTCCTCGTCATATAGTAAAGATACGTAGTTTGAAATAGTTGCTTTTACAGGGATTTTATAATGCGGATTGAGTTCATTACAGAAATCTTTCAATCCCTCGCCACTAACAATACTTAGTGGTCGTAAATCACGCGCGCACATCAGTGCTAATTTCTGGGTACACTTTTGATATTTTTCTCTTGAAAATACCGGCGTTCTACAAGCTGTAATTGCTGTTTGCGTCAATGTTGCGGAAGACCCCGGCTTGTGACTTTTATCAGATGCATCAATACTTGTAGACTTGTGTTTGAACTTGATGTGATTGGTCATTGTCCCTGTACTCCTTCCGGCTTAAGTAAGCTGCGTAGCACATAAATTGCATTTCACTTTTTTCTTTCTCGCTACTTCCAACTCCGTAAAATAATTTCATACACCAGAACGTTTCTGTTTTTCGGCCATTCTAATTTTGAGAGTTGCGAGTCTTGCGACAGATGATAATACAAATAAAGTTTAAGAATACCTGTTTGAAAGCAATCGACAATTTTATGACGTATTGAATCTCATCCATTCACTTAATTTCATTCAGCAACTTTCTTCAATGAAAAAAAAAAAATGACACATGCCAAAGATGCCATGCAAGTGACACGTAAATATTCATACAGATTTTAAATTTGAACGTTTTTCCAGATACATTTAGATATCTTATTAGGAATATTCTGGAAAGGGGGGGGGGGGGGGGCTATAATTGCCGTCAAAACCGTTAATAAATGTTTATTAAAAACAATAAAGCACATTTTGCAAGATGATCAAAGAGCAGCACAGTAATGCAATACAAGCCAGAAACATATAGTAAGAGATTCTGAGACCCTTTCAGTTTACTAATTAAATATGACGGGAAAAAATTGTTCACCGTTCCTATAGACTATAGTCTTTTATAAATTCATTACTTCCCCTCGCAATTTGTTTAATAAGTTTATTCACTTGAAATAATTATTCAAATAATTTAGATTGTAATTTGAACCCTGCAAGATTTGTGCCACATATATAAGACATCGTTTAAACGTTTAGGGATATTGTAAACGTTTACAGCCCAAACACGAAACGTTACCGGTTACACGTGTACACGTGACAGCCTTACATCGGACTATTATGTACTCCTACACTGACTTCAAAGTATGTGGCAAAGAATCTTTGACAAATAATGACACAATATTTATTTACAGGAATGTAGAATCAGTGGGTGCGGAACGCCGTTTTGAGAAGCAAATCTGCAAATAAAGATATGCAATATATTAGATGACACTGCCCCGTAGTCCATAACCCGCTGTGGTAAAAAAAAAAAATGAAAGCCTGTGATTGGCAACATTCGTAATCTAAGAATTATTCCTGTATTCTGGTGTTGAAAATCCATGTATGGACTAGATTTAAGTTTTCGGAATTGATTGACTATATCTACAAGTTGAAGATATAGAAAAGGTTACCTGTAGAAAGATACGAATTACGTCACTCTATGACTTCATGGCAATTCCCGAAACAGACTAAATCTTCATGTTTTTTGCTGATGAAAAAGATGAGATAGAATAGTATACTAAATCTATGAATTTGGGAAATATTTCAAATGTTTACTTTGATATTGTCTAATTACATCCATTGCTTTGAATATACAGTAAAAAACAAAAACAAACAAACAAACAAAACAAACAAACAAAAAACAAAAAACAAAACAAAAACAAAAAAAAACAAACAAAAAAACCCCAACAACTACACTTTCGTGAAAGACGTTTAACTTGATTGTGTATCGCCACATTTCCTTATACGTGTATCGATCTTGGAATACAGACAATTGATTTACATTGAATGATAAATATATGAAGAAATGGCTGAAAAATTCATATTGTTTTTTGCAATATATATTGATTAATTAAAGATACCTGACCAACGACAAACCAAACAAATGAGATCAGAAAGTCTGAGCCAGGACAGAATATCTGTCAAGTAAAATTACCCTCCTTGAACAAGTTAATTATTCGTCCATTCCACTCCTGTCATAGGAGGATATTTAATCAAAAACGCTTGAAAGTTGATACAAATTTAGTGTTCTAACTACGCACCAACATTTTAACAATTGTGGATAAGGTTGGCCGCTAATTTTGTAGAGGACTGGGGAGACATCTGGAAGACCAAAATACACATCTGGCAAACCATTCATGCTATTCATGCAAGTGACATGTCCTCAGATTTTCCAAATGGTGAACAGGATAGCAGAGATCCCGACCCTCACACCTTGTCTCCTGCTTGCTACTGTTTGTTACAATTTTTATGACCAATCTGTAGCCTCCACTCCTTTTAAAATAGATGGAGGGGGTCCAAGTACTGTATGTTATACTGTGAACCCCAAGTGTATTGACATTATACATTGACATTATAATTTTAGTCATCATTAAACAATTTTGGTATCAGCTCTGCGAATTAACTTTTTATTTGGCGAGTTCTGAACACTGTTACTGTAACCGTCCTCATGCTTTTTTAGCAGCTGGGAGGGGACAAACAGGTTGGGTGGACGTCCCTATATACCACAAAGTCTCCCCAACCACAGGCATTGATACAATGTCCCCCACAAAATTAAGGCATGCCCATAGGAAACAGGAATTATAATTGACTAGATAAGGAACAAGGGATAATACAGGGACTAGAATTAAACATTGTTGATCTATGCCCAGAATCTAACTGATCTAATGATAATGTCACCACGTCACAGTACATCAATGAAAATTGAATTCAAGGTAATGGAGAAGGGAACTTATTGCCCTTATTTCTGATGAAAAAATCTAATCCACCCTGAATATTATTGAGAAATGTCATTTTGCCTACTTCCGACAAGTAAGTCCCTTCATATCTGAAAAGATTGGTTCGATTTAGATTGATATTTAAGTCATTATTTATGTACGCTCCCTTCAATTCAAGGACACACTTTAATTTTACCCCACAATTTAAAGGAGAACCATGCCAGTATAACCCTGGCAGCATGGATGACCAGATTAAATTAGCTGTAGACAACAAGGCATTGTATCTCAAAAGGCTACACTGTATTTCTTTGATGAATTTAAATGCAGTACAACCATCGACAGTAAGGTCAATAGATCCCAAGAGTAATAGAATCATATCTGGGGAGGATTTTGATTTTTCTGTGAAAGTTTCAAAGCCTGGGACTGAACAATGTTAACGTATGTAAATAATAGTGTAGTTATGTCACCGACTCTCAAGATCCCATAGAAATTTATTGCAAAGCTTGCAGCAAAGAGTACTTCTTCATAAGGAGAGCAACAAACCGATGGGAGGGCTGTAACAAGTTTTTAAAGAATATCTTGGGTTATGGGACCTCGTGGATCTTTCTTGAGTCCATTGCGTCAGCGAAAACCTTCCAGGTCTTAGAAACAATGAAAGAATTTGTGTTGTCTAGTAAGCCTCGGATCTTATAAAAGTAAGAGAGACCATTGATGTACAATGAGACTGTTCTATAGGTAGCCCCCTGAATTGACATGAAGGCAATAAGGTTTAGTTGGTGCTATACCGGTATAGGCAATACAAAGGTAACATTATGCTATACCAAAGATTGACTAAAACTAAAACATACCAAAACACAAAAACATTGCACTGACATGGTAGCCATCAGGTACGGTGCACTGACGGCTCCCTGGTTCAGGGATGAAATTCTTCACCCCTCGTCAGGCTGTTTGTAGGTGCAATCGGGCCAAATTTCGTTCTGATGGACGATCGTGCTCATGTGGTTCAGGAGTATCTGCAGAGGGAAACTATCGACCGTATGGAGTGGCCTGCTGTCTCACCGGACCTGAATCCCATCGAACATGTGTGGGATCAACTTCTGCATCATCGTCCATGGGTCCAAACTAACTACAGGCTTTGGATGAACTTGAAAATGCGCTGAGAGAGGAATGGAACAATCTTACACAACAGAACGTTGCGAATCCCATAATGCGTATGAAACGCCGATGCCAGGCTGTTCTGAGAGGAAACGGAGATCAAAACGAGCTTTGATGAAACTCTGAGTCAATTTCGGACATGTTTTGTAACGTTCAAATTGTCTTTCATGCCAGATTTATTTACATCATTCAGTGACATGTTGTTTTGTGCACCATGACACCCCCACCGAAAAAAAAAATAAAAATGGACGAATACCTCGGTACAGTCAGATGATCTAGAATTACAGAGTAGAGAATGATGTCATATATTATAACCATTATTCCAAAGATTCAAACGCTTTTTGTTCAATACGTTCAATATATTAATAAGTTCAAGTTTTTGGAAAGTTAGTCAAATGTTAAGGCTACTGAACACCATGATATTGATTTGGTACAAATAAGAGATTTCAGCAAGATTTCTGCATCTCAGGTTTGAAAGCTCCATCACATAATAAAGCTTGTGATAAGGAAGTTAATGATCATTAGTAAGGTCAGATAGTTCAATGTTTAGTACTGCTGGATATATATTTCAAGTAGAATAAATGAAATTGCATAAATTAGAAAGCAAATATAAAAGAAGACTTGTCGCAGCTAGATATACAGCCCGCCTAGTCTTCCTCATATTGTGTTTAATTAACCGCCAACAGTTGAATTTTGTCGATGTAGAGTTAAGTATATTGCATTCATTTATTTCGAAATATATAGAACGAGGTCGCTATCGTAAAAGTAAAATGTTCAATACGCCTGTGTCATATCATTTCCATAGCTAAAATGTAATTTATGATATATCGGAAAATTGCTGATGGTGTGATGTCATAAAAACACTCATACCCGAACTTGTCACACATATTAATATTTTCGATTCATATATATTACAATTGAGTTATCAAACATTCGAACCATTTTACATTCTTAATGATATATCGGGGTATATGTTGGTAGTATGCTGAAAATAATCCTTAAAGCAGGTGTTCTCTACTTACAAAAGTAAGAATAGTCAGGGAAAACCTTTAAATATCAAATTAATTTGCCACCATTTATTTCTCACATTATACAAACGTATTCATTTTATTTATACTTTTAGAAGGTCGATGGTGTCTTCACAGATAACTGAAAATTGTTGAGTGTGGCGGAAAACAACAATCAATCAATCATTTAAATCTCGATACATTTTATATATTTCAAATATCTTTTTTTAAAATGCGATCACCCTTTTCTGATGAACTGTTATATGTGTCAATTAAGAAATATAACTAAATAAAGATACAGTAGTTTATTTGATACAATAAGTTGGTGCATGTATTCTACAGCACTGTTACCACACGACAGTACAATACACGAAAATGAAGAGATTTTGTGAATAGCACAATTCATATTTACGACTACGGTATATTAAATGATTGATTGATAGTTGTTTTCCGACACACGCAAAAAATTTTCAGTTATCTGGTGGCGTTCATTTTTTTTATTGGTAGAGGAGAGAACCCAGATACAATGTACCCGGCAAGAGAACACCGACCTTCCGAAAGTATGTTTGAACCGAATATTATTTAGTAGCAATATATACAATAAATTAAATCCACTACGTAAAATTTGATGGTTAGTTGTATATTGTTTAAAGTCCCTCTGGAGAATATTTTTCACTCATATGGAGACGTCACCATTGCCGGTGAAAGGCTGCTGCAAAATTTAGGCCTGTGCTCGGCTCGTACGACATTCGAACAGAGAGGTATCAGAATCGTACCAAACCTGCTGTGACATGGGACCTCAGTGTTTGTGGTCTCATCCAAAGGACCACTCAATTTAGTTGCCTATTAAGACAAGCAATGGGTACTGAGGACTTATTCTAAACCGGATAGAATATTTAAACATTTACGTCATCCTATCAAATAACACGGTAACGAAATAATAGTTTTCTTCAGACATCAACATTCTAAATTTCACATATTTATAAGAGGATAGATAATGATATCCCGTAAGATCCTTTAGATTTGAGCAAGGATGAGGGGTGATTATTATGACCTATCATTCAAATCGGGTAAATTTTGCCACGTGTGTTCGCCTACCTCATGTTTAAAGACCTTTCAGTCAATCTTCTTGTAAATTTCATACAATGAAATGTGTTCACATCAATGACCTAACAGTAGCCAGTAAGTCATCAACCATTTGACTTTATTATAGGTCAAGATTCACGTACATTTCAAATTCTTGAGTGACACGTCATTTATAATATAAAACAAAGTAGCCCACTTGAGATGTCGTTTAGGTCACATAATGAATTCGTATAGAATAATGAATTGCAGATACGATATAATAATTAAAAAATAAATCATATTATATTCTGTTATCTTAAATGTTTTAAGTGGTGTAAAATTACGTCTTAAGTAGCAGGGGAAAAAAGAATTGAAATAATTACATCCCAACGCAAAGTGGGCACTATATATAAAAAATAATAAGGAAAGACCTGACGTCCTAGATTTGGTGAACCTGACATCTTAGATTTGGTGAACTACAAAGATGGGCCCTGTCTTGTCTGTTGAGCTTTTTTCTTTCTCACTGTGGTGAGTTCCATTTGTCTGAATAGGAATTCCTGTTCCATGAAGTTATACGATTTCGAGAACTGTATTAAAACTCGGCATACCGCCATGGAAGTAAGGCTATAGAAGCTGGAAACTGAGATGAAAGAGATGCATGACGGTATATTCAGTTTCTGTTAGCCTGTTACACTGAGGGAGGATAACAGGAACGACATTTCAGAGTGGGACTAGGGACTATTCAGAAGAAAAAATAAACCGAATAAATCATTATTCAGGTATGGTAGCTGTCCAGTAATCGTGGACCTGCCCTAGCATCATAATAGATTTAATAAAAATGATCAGCAGTGTTGATCGTTAATTATCATATGAAACCTTGCAGGAGTTCCATGGTTCTATGACTATCTTTGATATTTAAATACTCGTTGACATATTAGCAGCAGTAGCAGATTCGGAGGGAAGGAAAAAGGTTTGTAGAGCTTGCAACCCTCTTTTGTAACAAAAATGTCATCTATTTCATTTAGAACTTTTAATTTGGGACAAAACATAGGACTCTTCCTAGGGTCACAAAACCCCTTAGAAAATGTATAGGACGTACACTTTCTTTAAAATTGTCAAATTTATTATTCATTTTAACTGGAAATTAAACTACTTCATTCAAATCAAAGTAGACACTGAAATACATATATTATCATATATAAAGGCTTTACGTATGATGATTCTGAACATATTTAAGAAAAAAATTCATTTTTGACAACACGATGTTATGAACTTCACACAGGCATACTTCATGAAGTGTGCTAGCGCTTCATTGAAAAGTATGTCGGTATGAAGCGTTCACGTTCATACCCCTCATGTATTTTCAAAAGATTATTTCTTATATTGGCATTCTACTTTCATTTTGTCGGAATATCCCGCCGTTAAAACAGACGTACCATATCTGTATTCATACTACTGAAACATATTCACGAGGAAATGACTATTATTAAAATTCGGAGAGATATCGAAAGCAAAAGCGTTAGAAATTTAAATATTCCTAAATATGCCCTGTCTTTTTTAAACAATTGTTAATATTTTTGGATCAGCATTTCATAAAATTTCCCTTGATGGTAGAATGTGTAAATGCTATATATTCTGTATTTTGATATTGTAGCATTATTTTGACTCTTGCTATATTGAAGCTTAAATTCCACTAATTGAATTTTCACAGATGTAATTCAGGTAATTTTTGTTTACAGATATTACCTACCATGTTTCATTCCTTGCGGGTATTACTCCCTCTGTCAAACCTGTCAATAGAAGCATTTTGATTTTCAACAACGTAATCCTTAACAAGGGCGGTGGCTACAATGCTACATCGGGTTTCTTTACCGCCCCTGTCAAGGGCGTGTACTCTTTTACACTCTCTATAGGCATACATGCCCCAGAGGTCGAAAAGGATCATCATCAATTTCATATAATGAAAGTACAGAAATTGTTGGTTTCTTGTTCCTTGAATGGGAGGGTAAATGGTTGAAACGATCTGAGAGCACTTTGGTGCAGCTTCAGGCAGGAGACTGAATTCATGTAATGGTGGCCAACGCTCCAAATGAGTTCGATGACATTCCGGGTGTCTTCAGTTATCCCGGAAGTATGTATAATTCACACTTTTCTACGAAAATCAAAATGAATCGCATATTGAAAAATTTTGTGCATTGAACATTTCTGCTTTGCATAAAGTACAGTGCCTGCTTATTTGTTTGAAGATTGATACAAGGCAATTTACAGTATTAAAAAGAGACTCCAAGTAATTTGATTTTTCATTAGCACTTTTTTTGGATTTGATGGCTGCTATCCAATGCTCTCGATTTTTCGAAACTATTATTGTTGATATACACATAAGACTAATATGAATGTGACAGACCTTTTCATTGTCTGCCCAATACACATCAACCACCTTAGCTATACTACAGCTCTCTAAAAATATCGGGAGATATTAGAAATCAACAGATCCACCCCTATAAAAACTCGCCGTTTTTCTGTGCACTATTCAGGTCCTCACCTAAACAGTCAACTATCAAAACATTCCAAAGAGGATACAATAGAGAGGTATTTAATAGCCCCTGTCTGAGAAACGATTACTTACGGAGAATTCCAACCAAAAAAGAGAATTTGCATCCACCTGTACAGTAATGCCTATATGGATGATGCGTTCTCTATCTATAGTAAAGCGCAAGGGGCAAATTATATTTTCTTGACAAACATAAGGAAATAAAACAAACAAAAACAAAACAAAACAAAACAAAAAAACCAAAACCAAACCAAACAAACAAACAAACAAAAAACAAACATGATCAATCTCTTTAAATGAAATGGATAACCATGGATCACTGGATATAAATGTACCAGAGGTGGGGTTAGGTGACTAGGAGGAGTATGCATCCCCTGTAGACCGGTCACACTCTCAGGGAGCTTTATTTATTAATCAGATAAACGGAGTAATGCGTAGTCAAAATCTGTGCAAAGAACGGACTAACAACCGGTATCAAACACGTCCTACAGTATTTGATTGTGACAGGTTGTGTTGGCAAACCATACACCACCATAGAATTTGCGAAATGCCGACTTAAAACAAGATTATACAATCCCTATGATATTGACTTGTTTCTCAGGTAGCCTGCCTCGATTTTAAAACTGATCATACGGAGAACAAGCTCTTGCATATTGGATCCGTTTAGAGATATATAAAGTGAGATACCATATGCAGGTGATAATGGGCTATTGCTACATTGATTTGGGAGGTTGATGATACAGAAACTGAAGTCATTCCATTGGTCATAAAGTTGAGTTGTTAGTTTGCCATTAAGATCTATGTTCAATAAAACATCCAAGTACGAAGCAGATGTGGAGGACTCTGTGTTGTATTTTATTTCGCGATCACTAGGATGAAAAGGCCAAGAAAATTAACAGTATTCAATCTCGTAATTCCTATAGAAAATACAAATCAGAGAGATGGGCAAACACGGACCCTTGGTCATTCCAGGGGTAGAATCAGGTGTCTAGGAGGATTCAGCATCCCCTGTCGACCGGTCACACCCGCCGTGAGCCCTACATCCCGATCAGATAAACGGAACAATCCCTAGCCAGAATTAATGTGCCAAGAACGGCCTTACAATTGGTACGAAACACGTCAGACAGCATTTGACCTGAGAGGTTGTACTGGCAAACTAGATCATTATAACGACCATAAAATTTGCGAAATGCTGCCTTTAGGCGAAACTGAACAAAATCCTGTAACATCAACTTCTTTGTCAGTAACCTGTCTCGATTTGAAAACTGGTCTTATGCAGAACAAGCTCTTGCGTATCGAATCAATTGAGAGATATAAACACTATATATAAGTGGTGATGGAATATAGCCATATAGATAAGGGAAGTTGACGATGGGGAAATTGAAATCACCCCGTTTGTCATAAAGCTGAGTTGTTAGTTCCCCGTCAGCATCTATTTTGCAGTAAAATATCTAAGTACGAAGCAGATGTGGAATATTCTGTGTTGTCTTTTATTTCAAGTTTAATAGGATATATTGGATCGACATATGAATGAAAATGACCATATGCATTGTTTATAAATAAAACGTCGCCGATATATCTAAATGTCGAATTGAAGGCCACAGGAAGAGATTTTTTTTCTTCTCAAGTAGAAGCTTTTAAGTGAATTCTGTTTGAAAAGAAAAAGGATCAACAAAGAAAGGAGTATAATTCGTTGAAATGGGCATTGTAACAACTGTTGGCAAACCTGATCACCAAAGACTACGAAGATACTACCAATGAATAACTCTAGCATCTTTTTGATATCATATTAAAATAATAGCATATTTTCATATCTATTCGACATATAAATGGAAATGATTATTTTTAATAAAAAGGTTAAGATAACTAATAGAGAGAACGTCGTCTACATATCTAAATGTCGAGTTGTAGGTCACAGCAAGAGAAATTTTCTTCTCATTAAGAAGCTGTCTCGTAATAAGTCGTCTTTTCGTTATATCGAGGTGAAAAGGAAGACAAATCAAAAAGCCGGCAAAAATTTAGCCAAAAAATCATTGTCGTCTTGCTTATTACTTTAAAAGACGAGATTTGTAGTAAGTCGCGGAAAAGATGTCGACAAGATGTCAATTTTATGTTCACAATAAATAGTTTATGACAATCTTCTCGTCTAATCAACAAAATAACTTAATGATATCGGTTTTGAATATTGCAGTTTGTTTTCTATGGAAACTTTTAAGTGCCTCCTCTTGTTCTCTAAACACCGTCAATCACCATGTCGATATCCAGAAGTCAATATGTGCTGACTTTTAACAATTAGCCATGTTTTAAACTCAATAAACCGCCATCATTATGCACTTAACTACATGATTTTTCTCATCTTGGTAGTAATAAAATCAACATGATGACTTGTAGCTTATAGACAAAAAAGGTCAATAAAAATGATTATTGTCCTGGTTATTTCACGACTTTTCCATTTTAAACTTTGAACAACAAATCATACTCGAATTAGTTATCGTAAAATCAACATGACTTGTAGTTTATTGTAAAAAAAAAAAAAAAAAAAAAAAAGCAAAAAAAAAGCAAATACATTGAATTTGTCGACCTTGGTATTACGTGAATTTGTCGACCTTGGTATTACGTGAATTTGTCGACCTTGGTATTACGTGAATTTGTCGACCTTGGTATTACGTGAATTTTGAAAGATGACATTTATTGTATGTGGCAAAAAAGATTTCGACTAGATGCCAATTGTATGCTTTAAATGAATAATTTTAGACAATACCTTACTAACCAAACAATTTAATAAAAGCGGTTTTAATTTTGAAAACAATTCACAACATTCAAAACCAAGTTATTTGGTTGATTAAATAAGAAGATGTCAAACACTATCTATTTTGAAAAAACAATTGACATCCTGTCGACATCTTTTCGGCGACTTGCAACAAATATATTTGCGTACTAACCAGGCCAACAAATTCAATTCATTTGCTTAATTTTTTACGATAAAATACAAGTCATCATGTTGATTTTACGACAACCAATTCGAAGAAGATATGTTGTCCAATGCATAAAGATGGAAACTTACTGAGTTAAAAAAAATCGTTTAATTGTTAAAATCAGAGACATATCAACTTCTTAATATCGACCTGTTGGGTTTTGTGAAGAAGACAAGACATTTAAACGTTTCCGTACAAATCAGCCACTATATATGGAGGTGACGGATTTCCTGAAACTCAATAGATAACGAATCCCTTATAACCTACTATGGCGTTCGCCTCATCCTCTGAAAGATAACAAGCCTCTGAAAACGAACGTCTACCGATATAGTTCGTCTTCTTTGCAAATAAGAAAATAAGAAGTTTGTTTGTTTGTTTGTTTGTTTTACGTCCGTCGAGAATTTAGACCTATGCTTATCGCTCAGGGCCGTAGCAGTGAGGGTTCTTTAACGTGCCAACGCCTACCGTGACACGGGACCTCCGTTTTTAAGGTCATATCCGAAAGACCCGTGATTCTCACTTCTAAATGCCGAGCGTTTGGCGAAGGACCAATCACTACCTATTTTTCGTCTTAGGTTTGACGCGGCCATGGCACGAGCGGGACTCGAACACACGACCTCCCGGTTACAAAGCGAACGCTCTAAACACTGAGCTACCGAGAAAATAATAGTGTAAACCATATCTAGCTATAATAAATCCTAGTGTCAGGTTGTGAAAACTGTAAGTTTCTTAACTAAAAAATGATAGTGTAGCTTGCTTTCATCAAAGCTTTCATACTACGGAAGAAATATTTTATACATTCTCCACTTTGGTGTTCTTGTTCTTCGTCTTTCAAATATAATCCAGCTGGGCAATGTCATTGTCGGTGATGCCGATATAGCTGGAAACGAAGACCTGGAATCATTTATTTTAAAAGGTTCTAAATTCAGAAAACCCCGGTCTTTCAGATGGCGACAAAACTTCATTTCTATTATAAATTCTGTCAGAGATAATGACAGACGATGGGCTAAATACGAAAACGAAAACCGTGATACTTTGTCAGAACGGATAAAAAGTAGTATACGATGGATATCAAAATAACATATCAGACACATTGAAACAAAAATGTGTAGCATCTGTCTTTCTGTATTTAGTAAACCAGAACTGATAAATGAATCCGAGAAGGTACATAAAGAACATGCTTTGGTTCTAACTGACGGCTGTAACGCTCATTATCACAACTGCATTTTAAACGAATTTGGCATTAATTCCACATTTGGTAATTCCACTTATACTCCATCTTCCTTTCCAAAAGATGAAATTCCTCAAAATCATGCATCAGCTTTAAACACATTTAATATACCAATCAATGGGATGTGAGTTACTTTATAGGAGTTATTAAATTTATAACTCTCGTTATCTTCACCGTTTCATTGCGTACTTTGACTTTATCTTTAAATATTTTGATTGATTGATTATATATTGTTTAACGTCCCGCTCGAGAATATTTCACTCATATGGAGACGTCACCATTACCGGTGAAGGGCTGCAAAATTTACGCCTATGCTCAGCACTTATGGCCTTTGAGCAGGGAGGGATCTTTAACGTGCCACACCTGCTGTGACACGGGACCTCGGTTTTTGTGGTTTCATCCGAAGGACCGCCCCATTTAGTCGCCTCTTACGACAAGCCAGGGGTACTGAGGATCTATTCTAACAACCCGGATCACCACGGGCTTTAAATATTTTAGTACGTTTGATGTTATCTTTGATGAGGTGTATTACCTACTTAATAAGAGAAGCAGAAACATTCCTCTTTTACGGTAGTCCTAAATATTTATTAATATTTTGATTTATTAACTAAAACATTGATTCCCTAACTGTTATAAACTTTAGTGTAGTTTATAATAATGTTATCTTTTGTCAGTTTTTGAACAATCTTTTTAGCCGCCCGCGTGGCGCAGTGGTTAGAGCGTCGGGCTCAAAGATCTGATGATCCTTGAGTCGGGGGTTCGAATCCCACTGTGGGACGTGGGTGCCGGTCTTTCGGATGAGACCGTATAAACCGAGGTCCCGTGTTGCAGTAGGTGTGGCACGATAAAGATCCCTTCCTGCTCAAAGGCCCTGAGTGCCGAGCATAGGCCTAAATTTGCAGCCCTGTAATGGTGACAGCCGCCGGATAGCTGAAAAATTGCTCAGGCGGCTATAAACAAACAAACAAACAAACGAACAATCTTTTTGTCAGGAGATATCTAGCAAAATATGCCAACTAGGTTAAGTAAACATATTTAGGTCACAGAGATTAATAATTGAACATCACATGACAGCCTATCTACATAGAAGAGATGACAGTCCTTATGTTATAACTGGTACATTTGAGAAGAGTACATAATAAGGTAAATGGCTATGTAAATATATTAATTTTTATTTCGCACAATAAAGAACAAAATCGGACTATCAGATGTTATTGAAAATCTGATAGTGGTGCTTTTCACTAATCTGAAATACTGATGAAACCCTTGTCGCCACAGGTAATTTCTAGTATATATGTATATGTATTTGGTAAGATATGTACTTTGGGAATGATGGCGATGTAAATTCCGCTAAGTTCATTGAATTATGTTCGTATGACGTCATATTCAACACAATTTCCAGAATAACGTTTCTATAATTACAAACTAAAATTATATTCAAGGTTTGTGCAAGAAATAATAGAGACCAAGAGTATGCCACTACCATATTTTTATATTTTATCTATAAATGAATTAGAAACTATTATCCTTCCTGTTATTCATTTATTTTAAAAACGATTTTTTGAAAAGAAATCTTTTTAAACTTGCATTTAATTTGTGTTTCGGTATTTATGTATACGTTTGTTTAAAAAAACCTTTGATAGTTTTGCTTATTCTTAGTTTCTATGTTAACCTGTTTGTTATTGTGTATTTAGGGAACTGTGTTACTAGATAATGCGCTATATGAATGTACAATAATAAAATAATAATAATTATTTTCATCCCATATATCCAATATTCCAATGTTTTCTACAAACGCATATTACCTCTATTTCTTTTGTGTATCTTCATTCATTATTTTTTGGCCTTGTTCAAATTTTCAAGATACTGAAACAGTTTCAGTACTCATCCATACATCAATGCAGGTCACGAGTTTTTCTGTAGACTATCACATCACGTGACAGAGCTATGCATCAACACATCAGCAGCATAAACAATTTGAAGCTACTAAGATAAGATGCCTTGAACAGCTTATGGTGCTCATTAGTACATTTCATGCATCATGTCGGAAGCAGGGGGTCAGGGAGATATGTTTTCATCCATGAATGGTCATTTCTTATATTCAATAAGCATTGTCACAGTATTCGTACAATTACCCATCAAAATGGTTTACGTGCATATAAAACATGTCTACAAAAGATAAGTGGTACCTCTTGAGGTGGGACGATTTTCTGAAACTGTTCAATAACACATTAAATATAAGCCGCGCGTGCATATAATGGCAGATTGTGTGTAATATACTGTTAGTATATCACTGCATCTATATTAATCTAAATTATTTCCAAGAAAGGATACATTAAGTTCAAACGCAAATTCCTCTACTTTGTCTAAAGTGAGTTTTTATATCAAGTTTTAAAGTACTTCTAGGAATAAAGATTAATACCTGAAGTGACAATCAAAGTAGAATAAATCGTATATGAGATCAATTTGTCAACAGTGATTTGCATGCAATCCAGAAACAGGGGTGATTGGAACCTGTACTAAGATAATTATGAGGCGTCATATCATTATTATTTTAGGAATATTTTCTGAAGTTTATCTGATGCATTTCAAGAGAAATAGACCTTCCATATTATGGAAAGCATAAACACGAAGATCCGACACATAGTGTAAAATATACTAGTTATCACGAGTTTGGTCTGGTGAGTACCCCTTTCAAGCTCACTTATCTCCCCCACTCACTCCATTCCCTTAATGACATACCACGGTTCTTGTTTGCTCTTATATTCTTTAAAGGATTTTTTTAGATTGATCTCTTTTCATTATTCTCATTTTACATTAACTACTATCTTTTCAACTAACATTGATTTAAAAGTTGGAAATCGTATGTTTTTCATATAAAACTGTGATATATTTTATATGACATTTTGCCAATATGCTATTTCAACTGTGCTGACACGTGACTGTACATTTTAGGTAGGACCATAATATTTCACGAATAGTCATACATTCCATAAATAGAATTTTACAACTTTAATGATTTAAGAACATTATGCCATGAATGATTTAATGCTGGAATATATCCATATATAATTTTTCCAGAAATAAATTCCTCACATCATGGATATACTAGAATCTTATTCACATCAGGAAGTTCGAAGGTGTTCACAATGTAGGACGGAAGAAACAGAATATTACTGCAACACGTGTGAATGCGATATGTGTCTACGGTGTAAGGAAAGACATGTTATCAAGCTGCATACAATACACCATGATGTTATGATTTACAGCGAGAGGTTTGAGCCTCTCCCGATACTAGAGGTCTGTGCTAGGCACCCAGGAAAGAAATGCAAACAGTTTTGTGTCGACTGTAGTGTACCTATCTGTGTCAAATGTAGGAACCATATATTCCACAAAATACTGGATCTAATAAAAACACATGATAAACTTAAACATCAACACAGACACCTCATTCACAACATCAGAAGTAATATTCTCTTTCGGAATCTTCATCACATGGCAAAAATCACAAGTGATCAGGCAACCTGTTGCACAGAAATATCTCATCGGCAATCCGAGATGATAATAAAAGCCCAGAAACTTAAGGATTGCGTGTACACTAATCTTCTGGAAAACATACAACTTTTAAGTAACCTGAAATCTAGAGTAACAAGAACATTAAATGCATTTAAAAAACGCACTGGATTCCTAGAGAGAATGGTCAACAATTACGAACAGTCAGCAACCGTACCTATACAGTGGCTTTCAAGCATGAAAAACATTCCAAGTACTTGTACTATACAGATTCCTCTAATTTCTCTAACTGAGGAAATTCATACAAAGGATTTGATAACGTACTTGACAGATGTCCAAGTCATAGAGAGAGGGAAGAGACAGGTAGGAAGTGAGTGTCTGAAATTGATGACAAACGCTGTGCTGCAGAAGTCTGTTACAGTGGCAAGAACCAGCCGTGGTATAAATCACATTTCCCGCGTTACTTCAGGCTTGTTCTGGGTGAATGACGAAGAGAATCTAGTTTTGACAGATACAACGGGTGCAGTTGTACATGGACTGGGGGGTGTATTTAGTACTGGTTTATTTCGCGGTCATGCAGTACATACAGTAAACAGTAGTGGAGAACTCATTTACATAAGCCAGCAAAATAACACCAGAAAAGTATCTACAGACAACGAAACACATGTACACACAACAATAATACGCACATCAAAACCATGGGATCCTATCTCTGTATATTCATCTCAATCCACTGATGATCTACTGGTCGGGTTGTGGAAATATGATATACATAAACATGAATATATAGGTAAAGTGGTTCGGTATAATATCAACACAAAAGAGGAAGTGCAAGATATTCAGTACAACAACATCGGTCAGAATATTTATGGGGGTCCTATCTACATCACGGAGAACGGTAATGGAGATGTCATTGTATCTGACTATGGCCGTGCTGTAGTGGTAACAGACGATAAAGGAAACTATCGTTTTTCATACACAGGACCTTCAGGATCAGTACTATTTTGTCCTCGTGGAATCTGTACAGACGTGCTTTTACATATTCTTGTTTGTGATGATAGGACCAACTCTGTACATATTCTTAACAAGGACGGGCATTTCCTGTCATACCTACTTCTGGAGCATTTGTCGAGCACACCACGAAGTCTGAGCTATGATATGAAAACTCAATTTATCTTGGTCGGATCAAGATACACCAACAATGTGTCTGTGTATAGATACATCGAAAGAAAGGATTACCTTACAGGTAATTGTCACCGTGCATTAACGACATGCAAATGTATGGATAAATAAACAAGAGGAAATATATTTACGGTACCTTCATAAGTACATAGAAAAGTTATGTGTCCTTGCACATACTTGTATACTAGGTCAGTGAAAAAAATAGCTACATTCATTTTGTCTCAATGGTGTTTTTATTATCCGTTAACGAATATACATTCAAGACATCATTCTACCACAAACCCCTTTACGTAAAGAAATGTTGACTTTTAAAATGATTATGAGAAGTTTCATACTCGTATCTTGACGTCATATACAATGTATTCACATCTAAAGAACTGTACTCGGCACATTTTTCATAAGCATCATAATAGCAGGATAGATACCATGATCTTGTTTCCAGAATTGTTGAAGGGCACGATATTTTGTTGGAAAATAGAAACATCCCTTTGTGTCGGATTTCCTTTTCCAGCAAAATATGGAGACTGGGGTAATAATTGAGGTTCCACTATGTAGTGATTTTGTTGAAAATAAAAAAAATGTATGACCATACCATTGGAAAGAGTATGAAATCAATTAAATTGTTTCTTTTTAAACTGTTTACTATTTTTCGGTTAAATTCATCACGCAACACTCACTAGTAAATAATTAGTAGATAAAGTCATCACAATTTGAGGACATATATAACCATTCATTGTAAAAGGCAGATATGCTAATTAATATGAGTCGAACACTTGTGGATTGATTGATTGATTATATATTGTTTAACGTCCCACTCGGGAATTTTTCGCTCATATGGAGACGTCAACATTGCCGGTGAAGGGCTGCAACATTTAGGCCTATGCTCGGCGCTCAGGGCCTTTGATCAAGACGGGATCTTTGTCGTACCACACATTCTGTGACAGGAGACTTCGGATTTTGCGGTCTCATCCGAAGGACCACCCCCATTTACAAGCAATGGGTACTGAGGATCTAGTCGAACCCGAATCCCCTCTTGTGGATAATCCCAGAAACCACACGATTTTAACTATATCTATCATCTGCTTAATTGATCAACTTACAATACTTACCATTTGTTTATAGAATGTATAGAATCTGAAGACGAAGAAGGAGAGATCCCACAGACTCTTGATGAAAATGACGACGGAGAATCCAAACAAAATGTTCTGAGTAAAAAGGAGAGGACAAGTATTTCCATGGGAACGGAAGGGCGACAAGATGAAGAGATCAAAATCAGCCTTTCTGAATGGGACCCTGTGAGTAATCATCCTTAGTGTCATCATAGATAAAAGAAATACAGAATTACATACCGTATAACATCACATTTAATTTATGGTGCACTACATGCTGAGGTAGTTTCTTCTGAAGTTACACATAAAATCCATTATGTATAACGGTGGGAACTCGGGTTAGAATAGATCCTCAATCTCCTTTGCTTGTCGTAAGAGGCAACTAAATGGGCGGTCCTTCGCATGAGACCCCAAAACTGAGGACCCTGTCATAACAGGTGTGGCACGTTAAAGATCCCTTCCTGTTCAAAGGTAGTAAAGACTGAGCATGGGCCTAACTTTTGCAGGCCTTCACCGGCAATGGTGACGTATCCATATGAGTGATGTCTTGCTTTTATTGCTATCCATGATACTTTCTATTCTATTAATCATTTAAGTGATATTGAAAATAAAAAAAATATTTATGCTTAAAGTTTGTATAAACTATATCTTTTTGTTTGTTTTGGATACTCAGAATTTGAAAAAATGTATTCATGATTCTTTTCAGAGACAGATACTTGATAACTTGTATGCGGTCAAGTTAATGCCTGATGTGAGTTTTTCATTATGAAATATACTGGACAAAAAAAAGTTAAGGATCATGATTTCAGAATTATTTTATTCATAACAAAACCAAATAAATTATGTTAAATATATACTTAAAATGTTCAACGACAATCGAACAATACATTTTAAACCTGTTTTTACAAATTCATCAATACGTTAAGCAGCCAGAGCAACCATTGTCAGGTAACCCCCAAAAACAGTTTGAAAATCGGTATGAGCACCACTAACAAATTTCATTACAAATGATTGAATCTTTATAAAGGCAATATCAATAGGGTGTATGTCCACCCTGAGCCTGTATAACGGTACGACAACGCCTCTGCATACTTCTGATGACCCTGCGGAACGCAATTTGTGGCAACCTTGCCCACTCCTGCTGTAAAGCTAACGTAAGCTCCTGGCAGTTTGTCGGAAGTACAGGGCGTCTGGAAACTGCTTGCTGCAACATGTCCCATGTTCTATTGGATTTAAATCCAAGAACAACTCGGCCAATCCATACGTTCAATTGTCTCTGTAGCAAGGTAGTCTGTCACTATACGTGCTCTGTGGGGACGAGCATTATCATCCATTAACACAAAGTTGTTGCCAATAGCTCCCGCATAAGATCTCACAATTGGATGCAGTATCTCGTCCCTGTAAATTGCACCGGTAAGATTGCCATTAATCACGTGCAAGTCAGTACATCCACCAATACTGATTCCGGCCCAAATCATCACAGAGCCACCTCCAAAACGATCATGCTCTGCTACACAGCAATCAGCCTACCGCTCTCCACGCATGCGCCATATTCGCCTACGACCATTATGAAAGTCCACGCAGAACCGTGACTCGTCTGTGAAAAGAACAGGCGTCCAATGACGCAGTTGCCAGATTATGTGATTCTGAGCCCAATTGAGTCGTGCTACAACGATGTCTTCTCCTCAAAATGGGACGAACAGCAGGTCGATGAGCCCGAAGGTTAGCAGCATGAAGTCTCTGTCTGAGAGTTTGTGGTGTTATACGCACCCCATTTGCTGCATGAAAGTCAGTATTGAGTTGGACAGCACTCTGAAACCTGTGTCTACGAGCCATAAGTGACATATAGCGATCCTGGCGAGCGGTTGTGGACCTTGGACGACCTGATCTCGGTCTCTCAGAAACATTACCTGTCTGCCTAAAACGATTCCACAACCTTGAAATCACACTTTGGGACACATTAAAATGTCTAGAGACAGTTCTCTGGACTTGGCCAGCTTGAAGCATACCTACTGCCTGACCAGCTTCCAAAGCAGTCGAATGGTGCCTCATGGCTTTTAATGTCAATAATGGTTCACGTAAGAGTCGATTAGAGCAATAAATACCCACAATAAAATGAAAATCACAATTTTTCAATTTCAATATACACGTTGGCACACTTTGATTTTGACCCCTTGCTTGTGTTTGGGCGAAAAAATCGTGCACTTATGACGTCAATATGAAACCAGGTAAATCTATTGTGTTAAGGACACATTGGAGAAACTATACATGTTAAAATTTGTCAAAATAATTATTTGGTTAATAAAAAGTTTTGAGGTTAAAATTATGATCCTTAACTTTTTTTGTACAGTATATTTTGCAGTCACCGATACATATTCTAAAAGTCTTTCCTTGATTAGTTTTGCATTAAAGGAGACTAAGAGACTAACTCAACATATATTTTAGATAAGTGAGTTACACTATGTTTTTCTCTTAATATTGTTTAACACTATACAAGTTTTGCTGTTTATATCTTTGATTCCAAGCCATTTTGAAGGTACAGTTACCTATTACAGTGTGTGATGAATGAATTGATAACCATCAATTAACATGCTGGCTCACAAACGAATGTGCGAATGTTTGTTTATGAAATGCCAACCGTTTCGCGTGCGAAAACAAATCTATATATATATATAAGCCGCTCGCGTGGCGCAGTGGTTAGAGCGTTGGGCTCAAAGATCTGATGTTCCTTGAGTCGGGGGTTCGAATCCCACTGTGGGACGTGGATGCCGGTCTTTCGGATGAGACCGTATAAACCGAGGTCCCGTGTCGCAGTAGGTGTGGCACGATAAAGATCCCTCCCTGCTCAAAGGGCCTGAGTGCCGAGCATAGGCCTAAATTTGCAGCCATCTCACCGGTAATGGTGACAGCCGCCGGATAGCTGAAAAATTGCTCAGGCGACTATAAATAAAAAACAAACAAAAAAAATATATATATATATAATTCACGCTCCACTTTTAGGTCAAATGCTGTCTGACCTGTTTCATACCAATTGTTAGGCCGTTCTTGGCACACTGGTTTTGACCGAGGAGAATTCCGTTTACCTGATTGAGATATAGGGTTCAGAGTGGGTGTGACCGGTCGACAGTGGATGTTTACTCCTCCTAGACACCTTATTCCATCTCTCGTATGACCAAGGGACCGTGTTTCCTCTTTCCTCTTCCTGATTTATATTTTCTACAGGCATTACGAGATTGAGGACTGTTCGTTATCTTAACCTTTTCTTTTAAACACATTTAATATCCAAGTCAATGAAATGAATATGAATTACCGTACCTATAATGGATTCTTACAAAGTTGCATTGCTGGATACAGTAAATGTTCTATCAAGCCCTTATCTTTGCTCCTCATGAAAATATTAACAGCTATGAGGAGAAACTTTCAACGTATTGTGCACAACACAGAACAGTAATGGTGTAAGTCAAATGTTGATTTTTAAAATATTATAAAGAACTTTTGATGAATTTAAAATCACAAAACTTTCTCAAATCAAGAAAATCAAAACCCACGCCTTTTCAACACTTTACACAACCATTCCTCACGAAACATTAAAGACTAGACTTTTTCACATCATAGACAGTTGCTTTTTCAACAGACATGGGAAAACGAAATATTCAGTCATTTAAAAATTACTTTGTTGAACACCACTCTGATTCTACGCACAAATAATCTGGTATTGTTGTTAAAAATATGCTGGAGTTTCTCATTGACAGTATCATTGTGGTAATCAGATCTTCAAACAATCTGTTGGATTTCTAATGGGCACGAATTGTGCTACTTTGTTAGCTGATCTTATGAGGCAGAATTTGTTCAAAAGCTTCAACATTAGAAGAACAAATTCCTTGCTGTGGCCGTCAACTCGACATCTAGATATATCGACGACTTTTTATCTATATATTAACAATAATCATTTTTATTCATGTGTCGATTCGATATATCCCAGTGAACGCGAAGTAAAAGAAATAAAAGGCATCACATAGCCTTCCACTTTTCTTTCAAATTTAGATATTTTATTGAATATAGATGTTAACGACAAAGTAACAACTCCATGTTATGACAAACGGGATGATTTCAGTTTCTCCATCGCAACTTTTGATATTAATATAGCAATATTACATTCATCACATGTATATAGTGTTTACATCCCTCAACTGATTTGATACGCAAGAGCTTGTTCGGCATATGATAAGTTTTCGAGTCGAGACAGGCTACTGACAAATAAGTTTATGTTACAGGGGCTTCAACTGTCTCATCGAAAGTCAGTCTTTTGCAATTTTTATGGTCTGTATAACAATCTACTTTGCTTATACAACCAGTCATTAGGTCAAATGCTGTCTGACGTGTTTCATATCAATTGGTAGGCCGTTCTTTACACACTGATTTTGACTATTAATTACTCCGTTTACTTGATGAATATATAGGACTCACGGCAGGTGTGACCGTTTGATAAGAGATGCTTAATCCTTCTAGGCTCCTGGACCCCCCCCCCCCTGGTATGTCCTGCAGAGGTTCGTGTTTGTCCAACTCTTTATTTTGTATCCCTTTAAGTGTTTTGAGATTGGTTACTCTTTGTTATCTTTACCTTTTCATACAAGGCAAGAATATTTGTCAGATTGTATTAGATCACGCAATTTTAAATTGCATAAATCTGAAATACCATATCCGTAACAATCACCCTATGGGCACCACACCATTGCATATCTTCGCTACATGTTCTTCATTGTGCAACACACCAAAAAGTATTCGTACCATTCTCCTACAACTGCCATTGCATAACCGTGTCATTCTCCTCATGTGTGTTCATTCCCTTCTCCTCCGACATATCCGAAGCATTTTCATGTTGCAATACACCAACGTATATGCGTACCATTTTAACCATTGCAAAAGACATATTTCATACAAAGGTCCAGAAACCCCATAAGATGTAATTCAGGTACTGCAATTTTGAAGTTGGTAACTTCAAATAAAAACTCCCACTGGAGGGCCACATAATGGGTTTCATATTTAACGAAAGATATTCGTGTTTGACACAGGAGAGTAATGCTATGATATTGTTCGTTCTGTTATCAAGTTGAATATTTTAGTGAAATCCTGTTCTTGTCTTATATATTTAGAACTAAAACAAATGATGCTGTTCGCAATCCGTTTCGTCCTCCATAGGAGATGTTTCACGAAATTTGATGTTCAAAATTGTAACGCTACACCAACAGTATAATGTAATACTGATAACATACTAATAAAACAGATCGCTGTTCATAGTGTTAATTAGAATTTCAGTTATAAGCTGAAACCATTTTGGTATGTATTTTGTACAAGTCTTGGATATTTGTTTTTCTTCAAGTGTACACCATAATAAATAAACTTATTGTCCACTTTACGATTGTTGTAGGATGCCAAGGACATGACTGATAAGTCTGTTGTGATGGAGGGCTTCATGGAAAAACTACCAATGAATAAGAAAAATCCAACAAATTTCAAAACCTGGAAGCAAAGATTCTTCAGGGCAAAATGTGGATGGCTGTATTATTACGAGGTATCAATAGTAGCATTCTTCTTTTTTTTTTCTTGATTACAGTCGTTTATTCTACATAATGTTCGACATTGTTTGCACAGTAGATAGAGAGCTGCTGTATTGGAATCAAATTAAAGGACATATGGTATGTTTCCAAATTATACAAAATTATACGCTTTTTATCTTCCTTATGCAAATAGTAATTTATTCTAATACTTAATTTGCCGAAATATTTCGATAATTAGTCACAATACAGATTTAAATTTAAGTCCCTATTTCAAAAAGTCTCGTTAATCAATTAGGTAGCCACGCGGTACAGTTACGTCATATGCGTCTTTTCCCGATCAGCTGTTTGTAAAAAGTGTGAAAGATATTTTGAAAAAACGTAAGTTTTTCTTCACCATGGGCAACATTTATTTCGATGTTGACAAATTTCCCGAGTCTTAACAATCAAATCTTACATGTTTTAGTCCCCAGTGCATACAAATATCCAAATGTAGCGAGGAAAGCGAGTATGAACTCGGTAAGTTGCTAGTAAATAATGTTTACATGGGCCTAGGTCGCTGTCTAAACATTATTTGGTAGCGTTATTCCTCTAAAAGTGTCTGTAATAGACATTGCTTTTATAATAAACTGTGCAACTATTGTTTATGTTTGGATTAGAAAAAGTATATGACACGTATGTTACATGGTTGACAACTAATCCTACTGTACGTCACAACTGTACTTCGAAACATGAATAAATGAAAAAAAATCAAATCATATTAGAAATCACAATGCTTATATCAACAAATCAGTAGTATTTTTTGTAATTTACACGACGTTAACAGCTATGAACACGCCATTATATACGTAAGCGTAATTGATTTAAAATAAATAAATAAATAAAGCAATGCAATTCAAAGAAAGTTAGGAATTACAATATTTTATTATGTATAATTGCAAGTTCAATTATTTTCGATTTTTATTTTTGAAATCTAGTTAGTAGAAACAGGTACCACAAGTATATGTTGTTATGAGGTTAGTTTTTATTATCAAGGTGCGAGCGTGTATTTTGTGAAATGAAGAACAGAGCAAGACCGGACCATGCACTGCATGCTTTGTTTCAATATGTATATAACCATTTTCTTGTATAACTGGGTGCTTTATTTGCAAAGTACGTAAACAAAGAGCGGTGACTGTTTCTCTACATTTTTTATACGGAAAGTCCCTGTGCCGACAAAAATGTACCTACGTCTTTTTTTTCACACCTTTCGAAAAATTAAAAAAATAATTAGTCTACCTCCTTTCTTCTGACAGCTAATACTGTACAAAACACCCTAATGCAATGTCATCCACAAGCTGTTAACGTGATAATTGGCATTTTTGTTATTAAATCTAATCTGTTTATGAAATGGACAACAATTGTTTTCATAACTTCTCGCTCGGAGGTCACATATGACGTCACACATAATGGCAAGTAAAATATCAAAAGGAGATATGCATATTGCAAGATATGAATTTCAAACTCGAAAAATACGCAAACTATTTCACTTAAAACACCTCTTTAGTATTTTGGGCATGGGAAGCTTTAAGTTTGCTGAAAAAATTAAAACATTTAGAAACATGATGTATGTCCTATAAGACATATAGCAGTTGATAGTTATGAGACAAAATATTTGTAGTTGTTAACTTAAAATGGATTTTGTTTGTTTGCATATCTAGTGGTTGTAAAGGATGAAAATATTGCAGCGTATGAAATACACATAAAATGTTAAATAGTTATTGGACAAGGTGCAATATTTGTAAGTTTTTATAAGGATATCACTGAAGTGTTAGTTTGTATATATGTGTGAGTTTGTATAGCTACACGTGTGAGTTTGTATATATGTGTGAGTTTGTATAGCTACACGTGTGAGTTTGTATATATGTGTGAGTTTGTATTGCTACAAGTGTGAGTTTGTATATATGTGTAAGTTTGTACACGCGTATGAGTTTGTATAGTGGTGCCATCTTGTACACTAGTGTATGTTCGTAGGGGAAGAAAGAAATTTCTGACTGGCACAGAGTGCGTCAAAGATGCAGTAAAATCTGGCCGACCTGTGACTGAAACAGGCAATGCAAATGTCTCAAAAGTCTGAGAAATAATTGAAAGTGATGGCAGGTACACGATACGTGTTATTGCCAAAACTGTTGGCATATCGCTATAGCAGGTGTATTTCATTTTGAAGCCTATTTTAAAAGTACGAACGATTTCTGCCAGATTGATATCGCATATATTGACAGATGACCAAAACCGGTACAGGTACAAACCGCTAAGCTCAAAATATTTCCCAAATTCAATCAAAGACAATTTGCAAACATTGTTACTGGTGACAAAACATGGGTTCACTATTTCGAACCAGCAAGAAAACTTGGATACAAGATATGGCTAACCAAACACGATAGAAAGCCTGTAGTTGCCAAAAGAACCAGATGCACAAAGAAGGTTCTTTATTGCATATCCTTCACATGTGATGGTTGCAGGTCGGTATTACAGAGATGTTATATTTAAAACCTCAAGAAATATTATCATAAACGACGTCCTGTGTCAGGATTTAGGCATGTTCGTCTAAGTCGTGAAAATGCTCCATCACCTACATCTGAGCTTGTGAAGCAATTTTTGAAATCTGGAAGGGTTACCGTCTTGCCACACCCATCACACTTTCCAGATCTAGCCCCATGTGACTTTCTCCTTTTTCCAAAACTTAAAACGTTCTTATCTGGTGGCCGTTACATGTCCCAACAAGCCCATGACTCAGCCATCGGTCAGTACCTCAGAGGTCTACCTAAATAAGCGTACCGTGACGCATTTCAGAAATGGATTCAGATATTGAAATTATGTATTTCAAACCGCGGAGAATACTTTGAAGGAATGTAATGTTCATTTTACAATTTGATTCAAATGCTTTTGAGGTATCGTACAATACACATTACATATCGAACAAACCTCGTATCAGAGGTTGGGATCAGGTGTCTATGAGGAATAAGCATCCCCTGTCAACAGGTCACACCCGCCGTGAGTCCTATATCTTGATCAGGTAAACCGACTAATTGTTATAACAATCATA